>JACVTC010000080.1:232500-585000 GCA_016946835.1 Neocallimastix lanati (nom. inval.) | reverse complement strand
ATCATTGAATATTTTTTTTATTATAAAAAAAATATCAATTTATTTATATTAAAATATACATATATTTTATTAAATTTTACGTAATTAATTTTTATATAATATATGTGTATATTAAAGATAATTCTTTAAATTATTAAATATCCAATGAAATTATAATTATTTATCGAATTTTTTTAAAAAATTTTTTAAAGTATGTAAAAACAATAAAATAATACTGTAAATTTGTTAATAATTAAAATTAAATTACTTTTGAAGCCTCATAAATTTTGAAGGAATAATATTATTAATAAATTAAATATAATAAATATTAAAAAAAAATAAAAAAGAAAAAAAAAATTCTTAGTGATAGATCTAAAAATACATAATAATATATAAAATATTTACATAATCTTATAATTCACGGCCTAATAACTTTTCAAGAACAAAATTTTAGCCATACGAACCAGAACTAACAAACTTTTATATATATATATATAATTAAATTTAGTAAAAATATCCAAAAATAATAGCAATTTAACAGAGTAATATTTACATCTTCAGTCATCAGAAATTAATATTTTATCATTGCCCTCTGAAAAATTTAAAAGTTGAAAATTAGAGAACTCTAATTGTTAACTATAATAAAATAATAATAATATATTATCAATTGAAAATATACATAATTAATTATATAATATAAGATAAATTATATATATTAATTCTTTCATAAAATAATTCAGTTATAAAAAAGAAAGCTTTGCTTTGGTTTTATTCTTATCTACATAACGTTGAAAATTCTAGTTTAAATTGGAATTATTTAAAGTAATGCTTTTAATTTTTTGGAGACTTTTAATACTTAAAATATAAATCATAAATTGAAAATCATTTAATAATAAGAATTATTATTTTTATAATTTTTTAAATTAAACTATTCATAAAACGATAAAACAATTATAATACCTTCTTGAATTAATTTTTCATTTTCTGTTTTAATTATTTCTTCACATAAAATATTTACTTCATTTATTTTCTTATTTACTTCTTTTTGCTTCCATCAATTTATTTATTTATTCATTTAATAGCAGACACTTTATAATACTAATTAAACCCTTATTACTAATAAATTTAAGCATAAAATTAAATATTATATAAATAATCATTATTTTCTTATATATTAAGGGTTATTTAGGATAATTATTAATAAATAATTATAATAAACTATTAGTAAAGAATAAATTTGTAATTTCATTCTCTATAAAAAAAATAAAACTTCTTCACAATCTAATATACGATGTTTTTTAATATATTTATTATTTTATACTTTAAAGTAAATAAATAAAAAGAAAATATTTTTTAATATTAATTTAATATATTATTTATACTTATATTAGGATTTTTAGCATTAAAAAAAAAAAAAAAAAAAAAAAAAAAAAAAAAAAAAAAAAAAACTCTTTGTTAAATGAATAAATTAATACTTCATATTTTATATAATTTATTATTATTTAAAATTTAAAAGAAATCTTTCAACTTTAATATTAAATAATAATTTATATTTAAAATTAAAATTTTATTTTATTGGTCATATTTTTTTTTTTTTTTTGGGTATATTTCATATTTTTCAATGATAATATTTTACAAATAATTGATACATATTATTTTAACTTTATTTTCAATAATTTATTTTTTTTTTAAACTTTACAAAAAAAAAATAATAATAATAATAATTGAATTTTTTATAATAAAAATGTTTTTTTTTTTTTTTTTTTTTTTTTTAAACTATTTTTCACATATATAAAAAAAATTTATCATATTAAAAAAACAATATTATGAATATTCTCAAAAAAAATTTTTTTTTGGAATAAATTATTACTAATACTTTATATATTTCTTTATATAAAAGTGATTGAATATATAATTCATTTAAATCAAATAAATACTGAAAAATATTTAAAATTTATAATTAAAATTTTATATAAAATTTTATAATTTTTTTTTATATTAATAAATATTACATAAAGAATTTTTTTTTATAATAAATATTTATATAAATAATTAGAAATGAATGTTAATATTGATATAAATAATTTATGGCATTATTACCATAATTATTTATTAATCTTTTAAATTTTTTGCATTGATATGATTGGCAGATTAAATTGTATATTAATCGAAGTTAAAGAAATATTTTTTAATTACTTTAAAATTAAAAGAAAAATAAAATATTATGGTTTATAAAAAAATTGAAGTATAATAATTTATTAAAAGAAAAACTCCAATTAAAAAACATGTAAAGATAAATTCTTTAAAAAATATTTATAAAACAAATTATTTTAGTTTTTTCATATTTTTGATATATAAATATATAAAGTATATATTTTAAAGTTTTCAATAAATAAATTCAAATCATAATTTGTTAAAATTATAATAATAAAAACAAAAATTATTATAATATTACATTGAAATGATTTAAGCAATTATATTCAAAAGTTTTTTTTTTCTTCTTCTTATTTAATATAATTATTGTTATTATATTAATGAAATTCAATATTGCAGTATACTTTAATTAAATTTCAAATAATATTAATAAATGATAATTATATAATATTATTTGAAATTTAATTAAACATACATGTTTATTATTATTATTATTATTTAAAATAAAATAAATATAAATATATTCAATTTTTTGTTATTTAAATTTAAATTTATGAAAAAAAAAAAAAAAAAGTCATTTGATTTATTAAATGCTCTTTATTTATATATTAATTTATATAATTATATGGAAATTATTTTTAATTTCTGAATATATATTAATATTTCTTTTATCTGTTTCATAATATACATATATAATAAGTAGAAGCTTTATTAATTATAAATTATATAAATAAATAAAATATAAAATCAAATATTGAGTTAATGTATATAATAAATTATTATTTTTTAAAATGGAATTTCAGGATATTCAAAGACAAATTGAAGAAGCATGTAATCAAACAACGGTAATTACTCACTAAAATACATAAATACATTAAAAAATTAAATAAAAGAATATTTAATGTAGTAAAATATTTTATTGATATAATAGATTAAAAAATATATTTTTATTTTTATTTTTTTTTTATCTATTATATCAATAAAATATTATTAAATATATATATATCATTTCCTTTTTTTTTTTTTTTTTAATTATTATTATTATTATTATTATTATTATTATTATTATTATTATTATTATTATTATTATTTTAATAATTAAATAAAATTATATATGATTTTAAATATTTCTTTTTAAATAATTTATTAATATTAAATAATTCAATATAAAAAAAAGAACGTTTCCACCAGAGCAATTGGGGAACAAACAATTTTAAATTTCAAAAATACGTCAAATAATTTAATACCCACTAGATATATTCTTGGTAATTATTATTATTATCTAATAATATTTATTTATTATTTATAAAATACTGTATAATAAGATTGTTTAATTCGTTCATTTATTATTTTAATATTGGATATTCTATTTTTTTTATGTTATAAAGAAAATACTACAATACCCATTGTTCAGTTTCATATGATTAAAACTATACAAGAAGTTATTTTAAGAGATTATGTAATTTTTCCACATAAAGAAGTTATTCAAATTATTGAATATCTTTTTAATTTCACAATTAGTCATCTTCAAAAGTAAATTTATTAATGTAAATATAAATAAAGATAAAGTAATGTTTTAATATTAATAATAATTTAATATTCAATATATATATGTATTTTTTTTTTCTTTTCGTAGTCTCGAAAGATTTATCAAAAATGAATTATTACATACAATTTCAGCAATTATTAAAAGAAGTTGGCTTGATGAAAATCAAATAATAAAAAAGAATTGCTTATCAAAAATTTTCCAATTAATTAAAAGTGAAAATTCAATGGTAAAAATAAAATAATACTTATTTTTGCATATTTTATTTAGTAAATTAAAAATTGAAATTAATGTATACTATATATATATATGTATTTAATACTATTTTATAAAATATATATAAATATTTAATTCACTTGAAAAATATAAATAAATAAATAAACCAATAAATATATAATAGAAAGAATTAGCTATTTTATTTTTTTCAAACTTTCTTGAAGAATTTTCATCAGATAAAGCTACAAAAATAGGCTTACCTTATAATTTTCATGTTCAATGCAGAAAACTTTTTGAAGTAAATATTAATTTATACATTATAACAAGAAAATTTTATTTATTATATTTTAATAATATAAAACTATTATAATATTTATTGAATTTTATATAAAATTAATTTTTTCTAACAAAATAGGAAATGGAATTAAAACAAATTTTTGAAACCGTTATTGGTGTTATTAATCAAGTTATTTCTAATAGTTCTTGGGAATCAGATAGATCAAGTTTAGAATTATTATCAGCTTGTGTTATTACATTAGAAAAAATATTTAACTGGAACTTTTCAGTATTATGTAAGTTAATTAATATATGTTAACTATTAATAATATTAATATTATTAATTCTTTTATATATGATATCAGCATCAAATTTAAGCTCATTTAATATTAGACAAGGTTTTGATGATGATAATCAACACGTTAAAACTCTTTTCCCAGATAGTTGGAGTGATATATTTTCACGTCCAGATATTATTCAAATTTTATTTAAAGTATGTAAAATTATCTTAAAAAATATTTATACAATTAAAATTAGAAATATTTTATCAAAAATTATTTATTTAATTAATATATTTGTATATTTAGATATGTAATCTTACGATTGATCATCAAGCCATTACTCATGTTTCAAGACAATGTCTTATTCAATTATCCGGATTAAGTTGTGGTATATTTAAAACCGATAATGAAAAGAAAGCCTATGTTTCACAAATTATACAAGGTGTTATCTATTTAATTGAATTGTAAGATATTTAATTTAATAATAATATCTTATAATCATTATAATTATAATTTCATTGATATTTATTAAAAAAAAATAAAAAATTTTTTTTTTCTTTTTCAATTATTATTTATAACAATAAATATAAAGCTTTTCAGGATTGAGTATTTATAATGAAAATTATGGTCAAATGTTATATGATATTTCAAAAATGATTAGAAGGATCTTTTATAATTATAAATTGAATATTATTGGCGATTTACCTGAATTCTATGAATTTATTAATGGTAGTAAAAATATTACCATGATTTGTTTAAATAATATGGAATCAGAAGAAAGTGATATTTTATATGATAGTGTTGATGCATTTGATGAATTATTATATACATGGACTTCATTAAGTATATATATATATATATATTTTTTAAAAACAAAACATTATTTATGCATTATGTAATCTTACATTATATAAATAAATATATCAAATATATATCTTTATTCTTAATATGGAAATAAAAAATAAATAATGTATATATATATAAATTTATATTATTATTTTTAATAGTAACACAATCAAATGAATTTATGGAAAAGGGTATTAGTAATAATGTTATTAATGATTTTATTCAATATTTAAAGCAAACATGCATGGATATATTTACAAGATATATTGATTTTCGTCTTAAATTATCCGAGCTAAATTTAGAAGAAGTTGATAATGGATTTACTGATGAAGTAAATTTTTATATATATAAAAATTTATATAATGTGAAATATATATATATATATATATTAATAAAAAAATAAAAAAAAAAAAAAAATATTTTTATTAATTATATACATTGATAGGAACTTTATGGAGATCAAATGAGATTTATTGCCATCATTGCTCGTTTTATACCTGATATGTCGTTAAAGAAAATAAAAGATATTTATAATGATAGATTTGCTAATTACAAAGATCTTATGGAACGTGATAATTTAGATTATAACCAAAGTAATTAATTATGAAATAATATAAATTTATAAATTATAGTATTAAATAAATTCCCTAATAAATTTATATTAATTAATTTTTTGTATAAATATTATATATATATATATATATATATTACTATTATTATTATTATTATTATTATTTATTTATTTATTTATTTATTTATTTATTTATTTATTTATTTATTTATTTATTTATTTATTTATTTATTTATTGAAACATTATAAATTAGATATAAGTTTACAATATCTACATGAGCATATTTACTGGTTAACTTTAATTACAGGACATATATTAACAGATGATGCTGTTAGCGAACACCCATTAGTAGATCAATCTTTGATGAAATATTCATTATTAAAGGTGTTTATTAAATAATCCTACAATATATATATTTAAATTTAAATAATATAAAATGTAGATTGTATTTTAATTAATTTCTTGTTATTGATATAATTAATTATAATTATAATTAATTATATTAATTATTATTTAATATTAATTATTATTAAATATAATATATTACAAGTTTCAAGAAGGAAACTCAATTGATGATATTGTTGATCTTTCTAATATCATATTAACTATTTTTGATTATGTTTCTATTGGAGTGAATGATAAAAGAGTAAATAATATAATTTAATAGTCATAGTAACATTCTTTTCTTTTCCTTTTCCTTTTTATTATTATTATATTTATTTTATTATTAATCAATTTATATATATATATTTTTTTTTAACTATAATAACATTTTTATTGTATTATTCATTAGGTTATGAATTGTAGTCCATTAGTTACGGAAACTTTTTTATGGTTTATTGAAAGATGGATTCCAACTTATTTATTTATAAATAAGGGAGATTATAAAGCAAATTTTTGCTGGTAAAAATCAGTGATATTATTATATTATATATTAATATTTAAATATATATTAATTATATTATTTTTAATTAAAATATATTCTACTTAATGAATTATCAATATTTTAAATATATATTATAATAGCCCAATTTTATTAAATAACTATAGTGTTTCTGAAGGAAATGGTACTCAGGTTTTAGAATTTATTGTTCAAAAATTATATAGTAATATTTGTTTATGGAATTCTGAAGAAAGTTTAATTCAACAAGTAAATATTAATGATACTTTATTTTTTAGCTATTATTTAATAAATAATAATAATAATAATAATAATAATAATAATAGTAATAATAATAATAATAATAATAATAATAATAATAATAATAATACTAAACAATAATAAAGAATATTGACAGTATATTATTAATAAACTAAATATATAAATAATTTATTTTTTATAACATTTTATTTATAATTTATTAAAATCAAGGCTGTTAAAGTTTTGAATGCTTTATCAAAATCTTCAGTAATTACTGAAATAATGACTAAATTCAGTAAATAATACTCTTTTTTTTTTTTTTTTTTTAAAAAAAAAAAAAAAAAATAATACAATATATTATATGCTCCGTAAAAATATATATATATATATATATATTAATTTAATTCTTATATATATTTAATGTATAATAGATGTCTTCAAAGAAATGACGAAATTTTTCTTATACAAATTATATAATTTACCACCAGCTGTTCACAGGTTTATATTATTTTTAATATTGAAAATTTATTTTTATAGTTATTATAAATTAAAAATGTATATAATATAATTATTATATTCATATTTTTTTTTTTTTTTTTTTAATTTTTATTATATTATAAACTATATATATATATATATAAAGTGAAGTTATTCGTATTAATTCAGTTATTATGTCTAATCAAGCAAATGAAGATGATATTAAGGGATATTACAATATTCTTGGACAGGCATTAGAAGTAAATAATAAAAATTATGAATATAATAATAAATTAATAAAAAAAAAAGTTTTTTTTCTTTTTTCTTTTCATTTATCTTTATTATTATTATTATTATTATTATTATTATTATTATTATTATTATTATTATTATTATTATTATTATTATTATTATTATTATCATTATCATTATTATTATTATTATTATTTTTTTATTTGTTTATTCGTTTGTTTGTTTGTTTATTATTATATTATCAATATATTTATTTATTTTTATATATTTATTTATTTAAATTTATTTATTTACTTATTTATTTGTTTAATTATTTATTTATAAATTTTGTATAATTTATCAAAGAATCATATTAATTCAGTTTTAAATCGTCCAGACTTTTCTAAAGTTTACCAAAATCCAGATGTTATCGAACAAGTTTTAAATACATTAGAAGTAAATATATATATATATATTTATATTAAATTTAATATTATAATAAATCATAATAATTAATCAAATATAAAATTGAAATTTGTTATTAATAATTAGATGTTTGAAGGTTTAGCACTCTCTATTAACGAAAGAAATTGTATTTACATCTTCTCTTTTAGTTCATGCTATATTACGTCTTTTATTCAACTTTTTAATGTTTATAGAAATGACAATTCAGTAAAATTAAATATATTTAGATTCTTTAATAGTTTAATAGCAAATACAGTTAGTATAAATTAATATTTATAAACAATATACAATTAAATATTTTTTAATTTAAATCGTTGACTAAAAAAAAAAAAAAAAAAAAAAAAAAAAAAAAAAAAAAAAAAAAATGAAATGAAATGAAATGAAATGAAATAAAAAATAAAATTAAAATTAAAAAAAAAAAATAAAAATAAAAATAAAAAAAATAAAAAAAATAAAAAAATGATAAATAAAAATAAAAAAATAAAATAAAATTTAAAAACAAATAAAAATAACATATTAAATAAATTATATAATTCAAATTATAGATCCCAGAAAGTCTTACCAGAGATCAAATAACCGCATTATATCAATCTCTTATTGAATTTTTCAATGTTTTCCATAATTGTTCTCAAAGTAAAATTTTATAAAAAATCATATGTACTATATAAATAATTTTTAATTGTTAATAAAATTACCAATAGGAAAATTATTATTATTAATTATAATAAATCACATTAACTAATATATATATATATATATAAAGATAAAGATAGTCAAAGTAAAACAGAACAAGATGAAATTCATGATATTATAATGTCAGCATTAGAATTAGTCGTTAACATAATATCCATTGGTGACAATAGTACTATTGATGAAATTTCAATTGATTCAGGTGATGTAATTTATAATGCTATGAGTATAATTATTCCAATGATTACAGAAAAATTATTATTGGTAAATTTTATAAATAATATGAATGTTATAAACAATATCATAAAAAAAAATTTCTTTTTTTTTTAGTAATCTGATTGATTATTATTATTATTATTATTATTATTATTATTATTATTATTATTATTATTATTATTATTATTTTTATTATTAATAATTAATTAATTAATTAATTAATTAATTATATATTTTATAGCAAACTGATTTATGTATAAAATATATTGAAGTTATTAGTGATTTAATTGAATTTTATCCAACAAAATTATCAAAATATGCTGAAACATTATTACCAAGTATTATTAAATCCTTAGAATTTGGAATTAATAGATATCCTTTTATATATATTTATTTTTAAATTAAATATTTTTATTTATTTATTTAAGTTTTTTTTTATTTATTATTAATCTAAAATATTATATAAGTTATATCTTTAATTCCTTTATTTTATTTATATTTTAATTTTTTTTATTTTTTTTTTTTATTTATTTTTTTTTTTTTTTTTATTTTTTTTTTTTTTTTTTTTATGTTAATTACTGTAATTTATGATGTAGCTGAGGTAACATTCAGTGCTCTTTTGAATTTATCTCAATATTATATTAGTCAAAAATTACAAGACATTAATGTTACAGAATTTTTAGAAATATCACTTAATCGTTTATTGGAATCTACAATGAAAACTTTACTCTTCGAAAATATTGATCAAGATTTAATAGGACCAGCTAGTTCATCACTTTTAGCTATGATAACTGCAAGAAAAGTATTATATATATATATATATATATATATCTTTTTTTCTTTTTTTAAATATAACTTTTTAAATAATTGATTAATTAATTAATATTATAATTATCTATTTTTAATACAAAAAAACAAATATTTAATTTATCTAATATAAATGTTCATAATTTTATTATTAATTAATTGATCTTTTTTTTATTTAATTAATAATAAAAAATATATATAAAAAATTAATACTGATATCATAAATAGAATATTTATATTGAACTTTGCCAACAGGTTATGCTTCAACAACAACAAACTAATCCTCAATATAGTCAAAGATTAGAAATAGCTTTTAATACACTTAACAGTGGTATAGAAGAAATTTTTAATGAAAAAGAAAAAGAAAAAGAACAATCAGGAAATAATCAGACCAAGAACTATAAATTTGGTTATAAGGACTTTGATAAATTCGAAAAATTATTCTATTCCTTCCTTATTAATGTTAGAGGATTTTTAAGAACTCATTAAATCAATACATATATCTATAAAAAAATAAAAAAAAAATGTTAATTATTATTATAAAGTTGAGGGAGATGAAGTATTATTTATTTAAATTATTTATCTATTATATTATTACCACTTATTATAATTTAATTAATTAAAATCAGCTATAAATAAATTATATAAATATTTACTTATTTTATTTATTTTATTATATTATCGCATATTGATTCAATAATAATTAGTTTTAAATTTGAAAAAAAAAAAAAAAAAAAAAAAAATTAAAAATAAAAATAAAAATAATACAAAAAAAGAATGAATAATATTTATTTTGATTATTGATATATTATTAATGTATAATAATTATTTTATTTTTTATTTTCATTATAAATTTTCTATCTTTCTATTTTTTTTTTTTTTTTTTTTTTTTTATATCTATATATATATTTATATATATTTTTTTCTTTTCTAAATAATTATGGATGGTTTATAATGAATAATGAAATATTTTTATTAATTTATTATTATTATTATTATCCTTTCTTTCTTTATATAATAATATATATAATATTATTTTTTAATAGAATAAAAATTACTAAATTTTTTTTTTTAATATTTTTTAAAACTTAAATTTTTAATGTAAAAGAAAAAAAAAAATTAAATTATTTAAAACGTATCTAAAAATATTTAAAGATAATAAAAGTTGAAGATGATTAATATTAATAATAAAATAAAATTAAAATACAAAAAAAAAAAAAAATTAAAATGATTTATTACTTATAATTTAATTCAATTTAATAATAATAATTATTTTATATTAAAAAAAAAAAAAAAAATTAAAAAATAAAAAAATAATTAATATTACTTTAATATTAATTTTTTTTTTTTTTTTTTTTTTTTTTTTTTTTTTTTTTTGTATATATTTCTATTTATTCCAACCAAACTTCCAACGTGAAGTTTGTTGTTGACCATCTTGACTTTCAGCCGCAGGTTCCTCAAGCATATCCATATTTTCTACACTTCCAGGAGCAGAACCGACATTACTATGAGATTGACGTTGTTCCATATAATTGGAAATAGCATTGGAAACGTTATTGAACCAACCACCACCACCATTTCCAGTTTGACTACGAAAACTACGATTACTTGCAATACTATCTGAACGACGTAATGAATGCTGAGAACCATTCATTGATCCATTATTTGTTAAATTTGCATTAAGGGCTTGTTTTACTTCATTTGCTCCAAATGTATTTTTTAATACTTCAATAGAATTGATTAACATATCTTTTTCTTCTTCCATATTGGCCATTAATACCTTAGCATCAATAAGTTGACTTTCTGTCTGTTGTAACTGATACTTTAATTTAGCATTTTCTTGTTCAATTTTACGAACAGTATCTTCCCAAATTGATTGTAACCTACGATCTTCATTTGTCAATAATTCCTTTAATTCATGACATTGAACTCTAAGTGATTCATTTTCATCACGTAATGGATCCACATCACGTCTTGCTTCATTAACTTCTTCTGATAGAATTTCAATTTGAGTTTTAAGTTCTTCAATTAAATTATGATCATAATTTCTTTGTTGACGAAGTTCACGCAATGTCATACGAGCTGATAATAATTCCATTTCACCTCCATGATTAGCTACTTGAACGGAATCATCAGTTCTTTCAAACTCTTGTCTTAATTTTCTTAATTCAGTTTCACAAATAATATTACACATACTCATAGCATCATTAACAACATCATTATGAGCATCTCTACCTTCACCATATATTTCAAATATCTTATTACCCTTTAAGAATTCTAATAATTCTTCAAAGGATTCCATTTCTAATAAACGTGATTGATTTCTTCTTAAAATAGCAATAGAGAATCTCAAAATGGTAACACCTGGACCTTCAGCAAATAAAATATCAAAAATTCTAAAAACCAATGGTAATGGGAAATTATATGCGAAAATAGTCTAAATATTATATACAAATAAACATATTAATTAAGGAATTTAAAAAAAAAAAAAAAAAAAAAAAAAAAAAAAAAAAAAAAAAAAAAATTTATTTATTTTATTAAAAAATGTTTTTTAATATATCATTTAAATTATTCAATTATAATTAAATATATAATAATAATAATAATAATAAAATATTATCTTTTTTAAAATTTATGATTATAATTAAAATTATATTAATACATTAATACTATTAATATAGTTAATATTTACCAAGAACCATTGTGAAGCATACATAGTAGATACAACATTATGTCTAAGTAAGTGACCATATAATGCTGGTAAATATGTTTTTAAGAAATAATCAAATTGATACATCATTAAATTAACACCTGGCATTCTTGGAGTAAATAAACTTCTAAATGCATATCTTCTAGTCTGACGAGTATCTTCTGTATTTTCCTCTAATTCATTTTCTGGTTTACTTTCCGTTTCTTCCATAAGGCGAACAAATATAGAGAAAGCTTCCTTTTCTGTTAACTATATAATATTTATTATTTTATTTTTAATTAAATATATAAATAAAATATAAATATATTCAAATTTTATTATAATAATTATATTAATAATAATAATAATAATAATAAAATTATATTAATAATAATAAAAAATATTATAACAGTTATATTAATAATAATAATAATAATAATAATAACTTACTCTTTGCATTAATAATGGACCAACAATAAAACAAAGACCTTGACAATATCCAACTTCTGTATCATATAAAGAATAAGCTTTCATTAAATTAAAAAGCATATTCTGTCCTTTACCATTTCTTTCACTAAACATTGACATATGTGGAAAAGTTCTAGCAACATCACGTAAAATTTGTTTTTCAAATGGTGATTCTTCCATTAATAATTGATCATAAAGAGTATCCAACTGATTATTATCAGCTCCACTCATAACCTTCCATATTCTACCACGAAGATGATGTGGAATACCTCCTCTAATTTTCTGGAGAACATAAGAAGGAATATCCATAAAGTAATCCTTAAATTCAGTAATCATAGATTCCCAAAATTCATCTTCACCTTCGGGACCCATATCACTCTTCATAAATTCAGAAACTGGTTTAACTTCAATACCACCATTCCGTGATTGTCCATGATTATCATTATTTAATCTTTTATAATTACCATCAAATTCTTGTTCATCATATTCATTTTTATGAATTGGTGTTTCTTTTGATTTTTCTTCTGGATGTTCTTCCATAACATTTGCAGATTCATCCTCTTCTTGTGGAGGTGTTGGAAGTGCATCATTTTCTTGATTTTCTTCTCCTACTTCATTTTCTTTATTCACATCATCTTTATTTTCATCTTCTGGTTTAATCTCTGTTCTAATTGGTGACACTGCTGGGGTTCTATTATCCGAATCATCAATAGATAGTTCAGTTTTTAATGGAGATTTTTCCGCTTCTAAAGTTTTATCATTTGTTTCTGGATATTCAACTGATTCCTCATCTTCTTTTATAGTATCATTATTTGAAAATTGAAAACTTTTTCTAAGTAATGAACGATCAGAATCAGGTGCACCCATACCTGGTAAATCTTTTATTAATGATGCATCTAATGAACTACGTTTAGATAAAAGAGCTTTAATCTTTGGATCAATATCATCACTGTTAACAGAAGATTGTCTCTTTTGTCTTGGAGAAGAAACATTTTCTTCACTTACATCCTTTTGAACTAAACGACTAATTCTATTTCTTAAAGCAATTAATTCAGGAGAGTCTGTACTTTGTTTTGACTTTTCTTCAATTTCTTTATGATATCTTGATTCATTTTCTATTTATTAAATTCATTGATATAATTTTTATTTTTAAAAAAAAAAAAAAAATATATATATATATATATATTAATATTAAATTATAAAATATTGAATAATAATTATATATTTTTAATTTTATAATAAAACTACAAAAAAAAAAAAAAAAAAAAAAAAAAAAAAAAAAAAAAAAAAAAAAAACAATAATAAAAACAATTATATTAAGAAATTAATAAAGACCTTTAAAAATAATAATTTAATTTTCATAACATTAATATAAACTTAAACTATTCTTTACCTTTTACATCAGGACCTGAATTATTATTATTATTGTTATTTTCACCACCTGATTTCTTCATATTCATCGATTCACGACGATTACGAACTTCTTGTAGTCTTAATTCAATATCTTCCATACGCGAACGGCGACGTTCAGATGAACCTGTTTTACCATCAGATTTCGTAACTATACCACTTGCATTTGCAGAAGCCAAAATATCACTAAGTTGTTGATTCCTGGATTGACGACGTCTTTCTCTATCTCTTTCTCTATCTCTGTCTCTAATTCTATCTCTTTCTCTGTCAGAAATTTCTGAATTCCTTGCAGATCTTCTTCTAGAAGATATACTATCTCTATCCCCATCTCTCTCTCTTTCATGTCTTTCTCTTTCACTTCTATCTATAGCGTCCGAACTTCTTGTTGATCTTCTTCTTCCTGATACTCTAATATCACCATCTTCACTTCTCAAACTACTACGTGATGACCTCATTTGGGATGGACTATTACTATGTGATGACCTTCTACTACTATCATGGCTTACCGATCGTGAATGACTTTCTTTACCTTCACCTTCTTTAATTGGTGATAATAATCCTGAATTTGAAGAACTTAATGAAGAATTAGTATTTATATTTAATTTATTATCTGAATTTTCATCTAATTTAACTTCTTCTGCCATATCATCTTTATTTGTATCCACAACCTTTTTAAATAATAAATAAATCATTTAATTAATATATTTAGTTTCTTTTTTTTTTTTTTTTTTTTTTTTTTTTGTAAGAAAAAAACTTATATGTGTATTTTATTATTATTTATTATTACTATTATTACCACTACTACTTCTATTACTATTACTATTATTATTTTTATTATTATTATTAGTAGTAGTAGTAGTAGTTGTAGTTATAAAAAAATAATAATAAAAAATAAAAAATAAAAAAAAAAATAAAATTAAAATATATATTCTTAATTTTTCATTTACTAACCGATTTCATTAATTTTTCTAAAGCTAAAATCTCATTATCAGTATTTTCTTTATTTCCATTTTCATTTTTTTTATCATCTTCCACTTTTGGAACTGAATTCGGTGATGATGGTTTTTCTACTGATGATGTTGGGGTTGATGGCGAATTAGCAGCCGCACGTTTTGCTGCTAAACGTTCTATTCTTTGTCTTCTACGCTCTAAAAGTTCATCTGTTTTTGACCTTGGTTCGTCAGACATTTTAAGTTATATAATTATTCTTTAAAATAAAATATAATAATAGATTTTTATCTATAAATTTGTTTTACAAAGTTTATAATAATAATTCTTTTTTTTTTTTTTTTTATCAAATAATAATATTTCTAATAAAGTTTTTATATAATGAAATATATAATATTTATCAAATTTGTGAATTATATATACAAAACTGTTATTATTACTTTAAATATTTAAAAATATTTATAATAATAACAGAAGTTATTTATTATATTAATTGTTATTATACTGATACAAATAATATATATTAATAATAAAAAAGTATTATAATTTATACAATATATATATATATAAACAAAATGAGAAAAAAAAAAAAAGTTAGTTTATTATTTTTATTTAAATATTAATATAAATAAAAATAAAATACATATATAAAATTTTTAATAATTCAAATATATCCTTTTCCTTAAAATTTTATTATCTTTATTATTATTATTTTCATATAGTTTATAAAATATAAAAATAAAAATTTCAAATATTTCATCAGAAAAGCATATTACTATGCATATTTTCTCCACTTTATATTTTATTTAATTATATATATTATTTCAAATAATCATATTAAGGTTTTTTACTTTTTAACATTTTATTTTAATTTTTACTTTTAATTCATAATTTATAAATTTTTTCTTTTTTAATTTCAAGTTTAACATTTAATTTATAATTTAAATCTTGTTCTATTATTAATACTGCTTTTTCTTATTTATTTTTTCAATAAAATATATGTATACATTAATAACATTCCAAACCTCGGAAGAATTTCATAATTGTAATAACTAAATTTTTTAACTTTTAAATTATACCTTTTTATATTGAATAATTTTTAAAATATATTTTTTTCATTCCAATTAATTATTTTAAAAACTAACATACTATCATTTTTAGACTTATTTTATTTTTTCATATGTTCATTTATATGATAATATTTGATATAGATTTTGAAAGTATAATAAATTTAAAATACTTAAAAACTTCTTGAATAAATTTAATTTATTTTTTACTTTCAATATCAAAATTCAAAAAAGTTGATATTTATTGCTTATAATTATATAATAAATAAATATATATACATACAATTTTATATATTATTCTATTTGATAATTGATATTATTTCTTTTAGATTATAATTAATAAAATTTCATTTGTTAGAATTATTTTTTTTTTCTTTAATATATATCTATTATTATTATTTGTTAACCATTAACATAGAGACTTTTAAAATTAAATAATTAATTATTAATTCTTGGTTCAAATATAACAATCTATGTATTAATTATGGAAAAATATTTTAAATTATTTACTTTTTTAACTTGAAATAAGTATCTATATTATTCAAATGAATTATAATTAAAATTGTTCATTACAAAGAGATTTTATTTAAATTATTAATAAAAATATTAAAAATAAAAAATAAAAAAATCTTTTAAATTTAAAAAATTTATATTTTCAAAACAAAAATCAAAATATGTATTAATTTATTATATTAACAATTTTTTTTTTTTTTTTTTAAATTAAATTTAATCCAAATCATAATATTATTATATTTAAATGAATATATTCTTAAAAAATAAATAAATAAAATATTTTAAAATAGAATGAATATATCTAATAATATATAAATAAATTATTTAATATTAAATATATATATATATATATATATATAAATTGATAGATAGACAAATGAAGAATTTTATATTTATAAATATAAAATAAATAATATAAAATTAAATAAATAAATAAATAAAATTACAATAAATAAAAAATTATAAAATTAATAAGTGTTAATAAGTCAACAATTATTTTTTAAAAGATTAATAAATATTTTTTAATAAAACTGTATTTATTATATTTATGTCAGTAATAAATATAATAAATACAGTTATTTATGAGTAATTGTATTACTTATAATATGGATATCTATATAACCTTTTATTACTTAATATACTATATTGAAAATAATATAATACAATATATTACATTAATATATTATAAAACATTCTAGTTTATTTTGGTAGTATCCAAAAATTAAAAAATATTTTTAATATATTTTTTTATACTATTTTATATTGTTTTATATTTATTATTTATTTATTTATTTTCAAATAAATTTAGTTTAATAAATAATTATAAATTATAAAAATACTAATAAATATCATGAATTTTTAATTTTTTAATATATATTTAATATAAAGGTAATTTATTGTATCAATAAAATAACGATATAATCAATCCATATAATTTCCTTTTTTTTATATTTATATATTTATATATTAATTATTTAATAATAAAAATTTATTTAATGATAAAAATTTAAATTTAATGATGAAAATTTAAATTTAATGAATAAATAATTTTATTTTATATCATTTTATTAATGCTTAATAAAATGAAAAAAATTAATTATTGATTTATTAAAATTTATATTGATTATTCATTAATACTTTTATATAATGAATATATGAAGAATTGATGAATTATCATTAAAACCTATCAAAATATAAAATAAAGAACAACAGATTCATTCAATATAATTATATTGATAGTGTAATTTATTATTTATTTTTATTCATTATTATTCATTATCTGTTTATTCATTTATCATTTATATATTTATTTATTTATTTACTTATTTATTTATTTATTTATTTAAAATATTTAATTATCTTTATATTTATCTTTTTATATTTTTATTTATTTATTTTCATATAATTCAAAAGTACATAATTCTATAAAAAGATGTTTTATAATTAAATTAAATCATTTGTAGTAGTGCTAAAAAATAATAAAAAAAAAAAAAAAAAAAAAAAAAAAAAAAAAACATAGACTTGCACATATGGGTACCCATCTCCCATATGGCCATACAGTTATTAATTAACTGTAAGGTGATGAGTTATTGGCATACTGTATCAGCTTCGCCGCTCTCAATCGTCGTTACACACTGCCCGGAGATGCATTCCTAACGTTCCTACATATATCTCTAATGACCACGAGCATCAGAACGGAACCATTAACTCCTCCCTAGTGGGTGTAATCATTGGCGATTGGAAATTTTACAATCATCAAGGTCTATGCTTCAATTCAAAGCGTAGTATCAGGGTTGGGTGAAATAATCATCTGAGGGAAAGCCTTATGGACATCACGTGTGGTCTCATGATATCCCAGGATAGAAACCTCATCCGATTATTTGGTGCCATGCCGAGGATTCGAACCCCGCCCTCTACAGTGACCTGTATCGTCCTAACCGACTGGACCAACATGGCTAAAAAATAATAAAAATCATTAATATTTTGGGTTCATACTAATTTTCATATAATAGTATTAAGAAACTTAATATTTAATAAACATTCAAATGAATGAACATTAAAAAGAATTATATCAATATTTTATTTAAAGCATTAATATACATCAAATGTTCGCATTTATAATTAATGATAATATCATAAATACAATTTATTTTTTTAGAAAAATATTATTATTATTATTATTATTATTATTATTATTATTATTATTATTATTATTATTTAATAAAAAAATTTAATAATGATTATTTTATTTTATTATTTATTTTTTACAATTAGAAATCAAAAAAGAAAAATAGTAAAATATTGAATGATTTTAATCAAATAATAATAAAAATAATAATGATAATAAATATTGTGTATGTAAAGATTAAAGATAATAATTATAATATAATAATTATATAATAATTATTTGCAATAGAAGAACTTTTAATTTTTTAAAAACATTATATTAAAACAAATTATCAATTTATTGTCGTATTAACCACGTTGCCGTGTTTTACTATTTTTGGTAATTTATTTTCTTTTTTTTTTCTAAAAAAATTAGATATAAAAAACACAAAAAAAAAAATTTTTTTTTTTTCTATTCTTTAATCATTCATTATTATTATTTTTTCCTAAACATATTACATTATTAAAAAAATTAGAATTTTATATTAATTATAACATTTTTTTATCGTAAAAGTTTCATTATGTTTATAATAGTGTATTATTTTAATTTTTCTTTTAATTTCTAATATTTGAATAGTATAATTACTTAATAATTCTTTATATTATTATTTTCTTTTAAATTTTCCTTTTTCATAGATGTTTTGTAACACAATTCTTAAAATTTCTATAATGAAATAAAAATTTTTTTTAATATTAAAGCTTTAATAGAGAATTTTTTGAGAACTTAAAACATGTAATATATTATCTGAATATTATCACACCGGATAAAAAATTCATGTGACTTTCAGATTTATTTATAGAAAGTTTTTTTTTTTTTTTTTTTTTTTTAAGAAAAAAAAAAGGAAATAAAATAGGAAATTTATATATGAATTATTAATATTTAATTAATTTATTAATACTAAACATGTTTCTTTTTTTCTCTTTTCCTTTATATATAGAAAATTGAATAATAAAATTCAACTAATAAATCATATTATCTACTACTATTATACTATACTATTATAACATAATTAATTATATAAATATCAAAGTATAAAACCATAATTATATGATAATTAAATAAGAATAAAAAAAAATTGATAATTTTTTTTTCCATTATTATTCTACCAATTTTTTTTTTTTTTTTTTTTTTTTTTTTTGGTTAATTAATTATTATTCAATTTATATTTATTATTTATTAAATATATATATATATATATATATAATTGAGTAAAATTTTTATATTCTCCAATTTTTTTTGTAAATTATTATTCGGTTCATATTTATTATACATATAAAGTAATTGAGTAAATTTTTGAAAATTTTAAAGCTAAAACACTTGTAAAGATGAAAAAAAAAACAAATGATTCTTCTAAAAAAAAAGGTAAAAAGAAAAAAGTTGTTAAAAAAAAGGAAGCCCCAGTATGGGGTGATCCTGATTGCAAATCATTTGTGTATCATCCATTAACAGGTAAACCTTTAAATCCTTTTCCTAATTTAAGAGAACAAGAATCAATCATACCCTTTTTTTCAGAACAAGTACAACGAAAACGGCAAGAATTAGAATTAAAAAAGAAAAAAGAACAACAAGAAAGTCAAGCCGGATCTCTCTATCGGCCTATTAATTTATCATCATTTAATACAATTAAAGAAGAAGGTCAAGAAGACAAAAAAAAGGAAAATGAAAATGGAATTAAACCTAAACCAAGATCAATTATTGATTTACATAGATTTGAATGGATAAATAGAGAATCATGGATTCGTTGTCGACTGCGTCAAAAAAGTTGGTCTTACAATGACATGTTTTTAAATGTTCAATGTAGTTGGACACTATTTCGTTTGAAATTGGAAATTAAAAAACACCTTTTTGAAGGATCACTCTTACCTGATAATATTTTAATTTATAAAAATGATTTATCAAAAACAGATAATTCTGATTCAAGTGATGATAATGACAATTATGATAATTATGATAATAATAATAATAATAATAATAATAATAATAATAATAGTAATAATAATAATAATAATAATAATAATACTTTGATACCTAATGCTTCATATACCCAAGGATCGAGCACTGATGGAATTAATGGAAAT
This sequence comes from Neocallimastix lanati (nom. inval.), assembly GCA_016946835.1. NCBI lineage: Eukaryota > Fungi > Neocallimastigomycota > Neocallimastigomycetes > Neocallimastigales > Neocallimastigaceae > Neocallimastix > Neocallimastix lanati (nom. inval.). Next base: position 563,763 of record JACVTC010000080.1, on the reverse strand, counting down.
ATGAATAAGAGTACAAGTCATGTTAATAATAGTATGATGACAATAAATAATGGAAAATTGATTAATACTAGAAATAATAATAATAGTAACCTAATAAATAATATAAATAATGATAATACTTCTAATAATAATAATAATAATAATAATAATAATAATAATAATAATAATAATAATAATAATAATAATAATAATAATATAAATTTAAATCAAAATATTAATCTTAATAATTCAAATTTAATTACAAATTCCCGATCCTCAAATAAATCGAAATCTACCACGGAATTGGAGAATAATAGTGATACTGATAAAGATGAACAATTATTTTTTTCTAAAAATCAAGAATATAATGTTCCTCTCTATAAACTTTTTCCAAGAATTAATAAATTAAAATCTATTGGAAATATGATACCATTCGATGAAGGTTATACTAAATGTGATGATAATGAATATCCTATATTAGTTGTAGGTCAACAACCTATTCATATATATGAACCACCACCTCCGCCTCCTCCAAAACCACCAATTAAAAAAAAAGTGACTAAAAAAAAGAAGAAGAATGGAGAAACAAAAAAGAAATCAGCATTACCAAGTTTCGGAGCTAAAAAAAAGAAAACCGTAAAGAAAAAGAAAAAGGTTATTGAATTACCTCCGGAAGAACCAATTGATCCAAATGCACCTCATGAACCAAATGATAATGAAATCTTAGATATGATTGTTGATGATGTAGAAATTTATAATGAACCATATCAAATATTAAAAAATCCAGATCAATATCTCTATATTTTCTTTGATGTTAACTTTCCATTTGTTTCTGTATAAAAAAAAAAATTATTATATATCACACATTAACAATGATAATAATTATCTTTATAAAAAAAAAAAAATATTAATAAATATATTTATGTTAACAGCAAACAAATAAACAACAAATATTATCAACAATAAAAATATAAATAAATAAAATAAAATAACATTTTAAATTTGAAATTTAATAAACACAATAAAATGCAATAAAATACAATCAATATTTTTAATTCTTATTTATTAATACCATAATTAATTCCTTTTGAATTAATCATCCATCAATCAATCATTAATTAATAAATAATTAATAAATAATTAATTAATTAATAAACTTAATATAATAAAAAATAAAAAATATATATATTCTTTTTTTTAATATTTATATATATATATATATATATATATATTTTTTTTTTTTTATTATTTTTATTTTTATTATATATATATATATTAAAAAAAATTTTTTTTTTTTTTTTTTTTTGTTTGTTTGTTGGTTTGTTTGTCTTATTTGTTTTGAGTCTTTATTTCTATTATATATTTAATTTTTATTTTAATATTGTTATTTATTTTTTGCTTTTTTTTTTTTTTTTTATTTTTTTATTTTTGTAATAAAAAGTTAATTTTTATATTATATTGTTTTTATGATGAAATATTTTATAATTGTTCTTGATTATTATTATTATTTTCTTTTTTTTTTTTTTTTTTTTTTTTTTTTTTTTGATAAATAAATAGTTTCATAAATATTATTCTGATCAATTTTCATAAATTAACCTTTATTTTTATTTTTACTATATTTATTTTATTTTTTTTTTTATGAGTTTGGATTATCACTGATTACTATTTTTTACTTTTGTTGTTGATTATCTTGTCCTTGATTGAAGTCCTTAATATTAGTAGTTTCTAAAGGTGTACCAATAAAGTTAATTTGATTAATTATTGTTGTTTCTTCATCACCTAAATTACTTTCAACGAAAAGACTTTTATAATATATTTTATAAAAATAATAATATATAAAAATAATTATACATAAATGAATATAAATAAATAAAAAGTGTTTAATATTAAATAATTATATATAAAAATTTGATAGTATTTATATATATATATATTTCCTTTATTATTATTAATATTATTTATTGTTATTATTATTATTGTTATTATTATTATTAATAATAGAAAAAAAAAATATTATATATATATATATGATTTAATATATATATGCATAACTTACACAATGCTAGTAACAAATTGGTAACGAACAAATTTTAAATTCGTAACATTAGATGGTTCAAAGTCTTTTTCAGTTAATTCAAGAATTTCAGTTTCTTTTGAATCTTCTGCTTCGTCGAAATCAAGAGTCTTTAAATTAATAAAAGTTTTAACGGTTCTTGGACCTTTGTCTTATTTCATTAATTTATTAATAATTATATATATAATTATTTATAATAATCAATTTTTAATTTTAAAAAAAAATTGCCAATAAATTAATTTGTTTTTAATATTATATATATTAATTTTAATTTTTCACAATACCAGTTGGAGCGTTGAATTTTATAGAATGTAATTTTACTGCACATGTAAATGGAACAACAATAATAAGTTGCTCATCTGCTTCAGATTCCAAATAAGAATTATCATTCTTTAAAATATTCATAACATCATGGTCAGTTGCTTGATTTAAAGCATGAACTTGGGTTTTATCAATAAAATCACCTAAATCAGACTTATTTATTGGTAATATATTTATTTATTAATATATATATGATTAATTATTTTTATTATTTTTTTTTTTTTAAAAAAAAAAAAATACTTAATTCTTTTTACTTACATGTCCTGGTACACTGTATGGAGCGTCAGTAGCTTCACCTTGATATTGCTTAACAGTGGCTTCTAATTTGGATGGATTAGCGCCTCTCATTTCAGCAACTTTAGCACCAGCACGATAAAACTATTAATTTATAAAAATGAAATGAATTTTAACATTAAATTACATAAAAATTATGTTATTAAAAAAATAGAAATTTTACTTGGAAAGTTGGCATGGCTGTGATGGAACATCCTTGAGCAACATCCTTACAAAAAAAAAAATATTAAACAAATATTAAACACAATATATAAATAGCTTATTTAAATTTATTGAAAACTTTTAATATTTGAAATCATTATAGCATACTTTAGCTTGGTCAACATCAACTTTAGTAAAAATTACATGTCTTTTTATATTTATATATATTATATCATTAATTATATAAATTAAATCATTAATTATTTATGAGGTAATTTGATATAGAATAAAATTAATACTTTAATATGAAAATTACCTGTATTTCAAACTAAGTTGATTGTAGAAAGGTGAAATTTGTTTACATGGACCACACCCTAAAGTATTATTATTATTATTAATAAAAATTTAAGAATAAAATATGTTTTATATGAATATTAAATTTTGAAATTGATCTTTGATATTTTAATTTCAAAATATATTGTCGATTTATAATCATAATCTAAATTTTCTTTTCATAAGTATTTAAAATTTCATTTAATATTTACAAGTAGCAAAGAAATCAACAACAACCTAAATATATATTTATTATATATATTTTGATTTTACATATATTTTAATATAAAAAATATAAATGGATATTAATTTGATATAAATTTCATTAAATAATTTTGAGAGAAAATTTTAATAATTGTTTAACTTAAAATCTCATTTTATTTATTTTTATTTATTTATTTATTTATTATTTTTATATATAACATTATAAAATTAAATACTAACCAATTTCTTTTTATCAGCATTGATAACCTTTTGCTTGAATTCAGCAGCATTAGTAATATGAACAACTGGACCTTCCATCTTAAAATATATATGAAGAAAAATTAAATAAATATAATAAAACATTAATATAAATCTTATAATATCTAGTATATATCAATTATTATTTTATATTACCTTTTATTTTATCTTCAAATTTAAAAATATTCCTTTAAATAAAAAAGTGTTCTTTTTAAATTAATTTTATATATAATTATAAGTTTGAAAAAAAAAAAAAAAAAAAAAAAAATTAATAAAAAATGTTTTATATTTAAATTTTGTTTATTAATAATTATTAATTAATATTGGATATTACAATAATTAATATATAATTATATAATTTTATATTTATATAATTCTATATATTACTTTTATACATTAAATAATAGGGTATATATTAAATAATGTAGTTAGACTTTTTAAATATTCTAATAGATTCTATTTGAAAAATATTTTATAATAAAAAATATATATATATATTTATTAAAAAAAAAAAAAAAAAAAAAAAAAATATTATAAAAAAATTTAAAAATTTAATAAAAATATATATAATGGTAATAATAATATTTTTATTTAAAAAAGAAATAATAATTAAATTTTTTTTAATGTCATAATACAAAAAATTTTCAAATTTATTTATTTATATAATCTTCATAATATTCACTCTTATTTATTTATTTATTATTTATTTATTTATTATATTTATTTATTATTTATTTATTTATTATTTATTTATTATTTATTTATTTATTATTTATTTATTATTTATTTATTTATTAATTATTATTTATTTATTTATTTATTTATTTATTTATTTATTTATTTATTTATTATAAAAATATTATTAAAAAGTATTCTTTCAATTTGCTCTAATTTTTGGAAATAATAAAAATCCTTTTATGGAATCACATAATTCATAAAATTTGCTAATTCTTAAAATCCATTAAAATTTTAATTTTTAATATATACAATTAATTATTAATTAAAATTTTTTATTTTAAAAATATTTATTAGTCAAAACAGATTTAATAATAAAACTGGTATATAGGATGAAGAAATAATGATCTAAATAATGCTACAATGTTATTAATTTATTATTAGAAATATTAAAAAATATTAATATTATATAAATATATAGATAGATGGATATAAAATCTTTATTTCTTTTATATATTATAAATTATAGTATATTAAGGTAAGGTGTAATGTAGAAATTGTATAAGAAGAGTTTCAAAAACAAATTATTATATATTTCATTCTTTATTCTATTACTTAATACTAAATTTAAAATTAATAATGCTTAAAATTATATAATTATATATAATTATACTCCATTTTTATCTATTACTAATAATACTAAATAATACTAATAATAATAATTAATTGAAAGAAAAAAAAATTAAAGGAAGTTGTTAATAAATATAATTTTTTTTTTACTTTTAATTAATTATTAAGGAAGTTGTTAATAAATTATTAATTTTTAAAATATTTTTATTTTATCTATTTCATTATTATTTCTTTTCTTTTTGTATTTTGATATAATTATTATTATTATTATTATTATTATTATTATTATTATTATTATTATTATTATTATTATTATTATTATTATTATTATTATTATTATTATTATTATTATTATTATTATTATTATTATTATTATTATTATTATTATTATTATTATTATTATTATTATTATTATTATTATTATTATTATTATTTTTTACACTAAAATTTTTAAATACTGTGTAACCACACAGTATTTTAAATAGAATAATAATAATTGTGAAATTTATGGTCAACTTAACCCTAAATATTCAAGATTTAAAAAAATAAATATATTAAACATATTAGCAAATAAATTTACAATATATTTATTAATATTTTATGACTGGAAATTTTTTTTTTGTTAATTTTTATTTTTAATTTTTTTTCTATCAAATATAGAATTTTAAATATTATTAATTAAAGTTATATATATTTATAATTATATTATTTATCTTTTTTTTTTTTTAAATCTTTTTTATTTTTCCTTTTTCATACAAATTATATCCTAAAATTTTTCGAAATATTATTAATAATAATTATTATTATAATTATTATTATTAAAAAATATATCATTCATTTATTTCTTAATATAAATAAAAAGATTTATATTAAAATACAATAAAAAAATTTTAATTTGTAAAAAATGAATTTCTCAAATTATAGTATTAGTAAAAAAAAGAATAAGAATAAGAGTAATAATTTAAAATCTAAAAATGGAAGCTTTAGCAGTAAAAAAGATATCAGTGAAGGTAATGAAATCCCTAATCAAAATTCTAATTTTAATTTTAGTATGAGCAATTCAAATCTTCGATATATGAATGATTTACCAAAATTACTTCAACAAGAAAATCAAGGAAAATTAAAAATTTTAAAAAGTAATTCTATAACTGACCAAGAAGTTAATTCAATTATGGGTTATAATGGTTATACTTCACATGATATGCGTTTACTGTGGACAGCTTTTGGAAATATGCCTGATGAAGAAAAAAATACATTTATAAAAGGTTTAGTATACAGATTTGGGCAAAGACAAATTGACTTAACATGTTCTTTATTAAATTTAAAAGTTGAAGATTTTATGGTAATAATATGATATAATAAAAACCTTTATTTAATAAATTAGAAGCAAAACAAAATAAAACATACATAGTAATAATTTTTATTTAAAAAAATTTTTATATTAATAATGAGTATTATTCGAAAAAATATAATAACATTAAATATTATTTTTATAATATTTCATTGTTAAAATTTAAAGACAAGAACTGTAATTCCATCAGAATATAAAAACAAGATATTTAAACCAAAAATAAAAAATATTTTTGAAGAAGAATACATATATAATCACGATTTTTTAAAAGGAAAACTACCAGCAATAACGTATATTATTATTATTATTATTATTATTATTATTATTATTAGTAGTAGTAGTAGTAGTAGTAGTAGTAGTAATTGTACTAGTATTATTTGTATTATTTTTCAATATTTAATCTTATAAAATAGTATAAACATAATTAAATAAAATAAAATAAATAAAAGGAAATAAAAGGAAATAATAAATAAATAAATAAATAAATAAATAAAAAGACATCTATACATTGTCACATAATTATCTATTAAAACTTTAAATACAAAAAATAAATAATTATATAATATTATTAATACAAAAACAATATATATTATATCCTAACTTTATATTAAATAATACAGAAATAAATCATCTGAAGAAAAAAGAAGACAAGATTTATTGAGCAAATCACATTTATATACACAACTTTTAAATCAAAATTTTGATTGTGACGAAATAAAAAAGCAAAGTGAAAACTTAAGTCCAGAGGAAATAAAAATATGTTTAGAATTTGCATGTGATCGATGTAAAAAAATTCAAACTTTTTTGAAAGATGTAAATAAAATCATGATGGAAAATGATTTAAAAAAAGATTTATTATTATTAATTAAATCTATATGTAAAATTGTAAATGGAAAATATATTTGTTGCTATAGTCTTAATGTTGAAGAAGGAAATAGTGTATCTATTCAGGCTTCAAATTGGTTATTTTCAAGTTCAAACACTGAAAATACATCCCCATCCAAATTAAATAATAATATACCATTAAGTTCAATATTTGCTGGAAAAGATATAATAAATAAAAAGATTATTAATTCCTACAATATTTACAATTCAGAATATTATACTAATGAAGTTGCAAATCACTATAGCATTGATATGAAATGCGTTCTTTCTACTCCTATTTTTGCACCAGATAATTGTAAAGTAATTGGTATATTAGAAGTAATTAACAAAAAAGATGAAATTAACGATATACCATACTTTTCAGTAGAGGATGAATATATTTTAAAAACAATGAGTTCAATATGGAGTATAATTTTACGTCAATGTCTTATTCAAGAAAATTCGGAAAAGCATTTAGATAATTTTAAAAATGTATTTATAACCACTGAAATTTTAAACAATATTATGAATATTGATGAATTAGTAAAAACTTCAGCCTCATTATTAAAAGAACTTACAAGCTCCCAAGATGGACACTTGTTTGTTTTAGATGAAGTAAAACAAAATATGTTTACTATATTGAATGATGAAAGAAAAAGTTTCAAATCAAATTTAGGAATTGTAGGTAAATATTAAAATAAATGAAAAGGGAAAAAAAATAATAATATTTAATTTTTTTGTGTATAAAACCTATTATTATAATGCTAATAATAATGTATTTATATCAATATTATTATAAAAAATATAAAATTAATACAATCATTAAAAAAAAAAAAAAAAAAAAGGTGAAGTAATGCACAATGGAAAAACTATAAAAACACACAAAGGTATTTATGATAATAATAAATAATAAATAATAAATAATAAATAAATAATAATAAATAATAAATAAATAATAAATAAATAATAAAAAAGTAAATAAATTAATAAAAAAATAAATAACATATTATTTTACTTTTTACACAATTTAGTTTCGGACCATCCTTTATATAATAAAGAAGTAGATGGTAAATAAACTAATATATATATAAATTCTATAACTACAAACTAAACATTATAAAATATTGATTTATATTTATATTTTACTTTATATAGATTTATTTGAAAATATTACAGTAAAAACTATGATATGTGTTCCAGTTAAAAATAGCGAAGGAAAAGTTATTGGTGTATTTCAATTAATAAATAAATTGCCTGACAATAAACCATATACAGTAAAGGACGAAGTTTTAATTTCTAATTATGCATCACTTAGTAATTATTAAATAAAATATATATAATACCAATTTAAAATTATATATTTAACTAAATATTATTATAACTAATATATACTAATATATTTATTTAAAAAAAAAAAAAACAGTTTCATCATTACTTAAAAAAGTTTTCTTTTATAAATTATTAAAGAAAACAATTAAAGAATTAAAAAAAAATAACAATATTTTTAGAAATATTGTTGAAAATTTCCCCAATGTAATACTAACATTAAATTCAGATGGAACTCTAAAATCAATAAACCAAAAAAATATGATGTTTTATGATAACGAAATTAAGTTAATGCAAGAGAAATCATATACTCAGTGGTTGGAATCATATCCCATGTTAGTAGCCGATATTACCAAAATTTCAAGAAGAGGTGGAATTGCATATGCATACAATTATGACATGAGTGGTGATGATGGTGAACCATTTTATGTTAATTATACTGTTTTAAGATTTAATAAAGAGGATGATCCAAAATATTATGGTATTTTTAATGATTCGGTTCAATTAAAAATTAATAAATTATTTGAATCTCAGGATATTGAAGAAGATAAAGAAGATCATATTATGAATATTAAAAATACAATGGGAAGATACATAAATAATATTAATTTTTTACTCAACAATAATGATTATGGATTAGAAAATACTACAATGGTATCTTTTGAAAATGTTTCTACTGAGAAACGTTCAATGATGACTATAGAAAAGTATTATATAAATTTAATATTATTTAAATAATATATATATATATGTATTTTTTTATAGTAAATTACTAATATTTTTAAAAATATCAATATTGTTAACAAAAAGTATTATGGGTTCAACAAATGTTAAAGAGTATATGAAATCTAAAGATAAAAATAATAAAAATAGAGATCAAGATATTACATTACTTGGTATTTATATTAAAAATTGTAAGTATAAAAATTAATTCGTTTTAAAGGTCATGTTTACAAAAAAGTTGAAATATTAATTATACAATTAATTAAAAAAAACTTATCATAATAAAAAGTTAATGAAATTTATCAAACTATGGATACTTCCGAAAGATTAACTGAATTGACTGAAAAATATTTAAATTATGTCATGAATAGAGCTGCTAAAAATAATGGTGTAAGTATTTATATATAATTATTAATAAAAATATTTATATTTATATTAATAGAGATCTACAAAAAAAATAATATAAATAATCTAAATAATCATATATTATAATAATAATTAATAATATCATTATAAAAGAGCTTATATAGAATGAAGGAGTCAAAAATTATTATAGGATTTGGTTTGATTACACCTTCTCAAAATGATATTCAAAATGCTATAAATACAGCAGAAGAAATTTTAAAAGATCAAGAAATCATTAATCATGATCTAAATATTTATCCTGAAATTGATTTTGGATTAGCTATTACATCTGGACCAGCTATAACTTCTGTTATCAATACTAATAGTAAAACTGTAATATATATATATATATTATATTTTATTTATATTTTTATATATTAATAAATTATAAATATTCATAATTCTATTAAATTAAAATATTAAAAAAAAAATAAAAAAAAAAAAAAAAAAAAAAAAAAAAAAATAGATATTCAATATATATGGAAGTAAGTAAATTTTTGATATGAAACTGATTTAAATATATTTAAACAAAACTATTTATTATTTCCTTTTATTTTATCTAATATATTTAATTATATTAATATTTTTAAATTAAAATAGATATAATGGATGTATTAGAAAAACAGTTAAAATATACATCCAAATTTTATGTTAATTTATTAGTAACTGAAAATGTTTGTGAAGTTGCCAAAAATATGTTTCACACAAGAAAAATCTTTTCAATTGATATATCAAACAAAGAATATGATTGTAAATAAATTAATATTTAATTATTAAAAAATAGTTAATACCTAATAACCTAATAAATAGAATGATATAAACAATTAATATATATTAAAATTCTATTTTTCATTTTACTTTTTTTTTAAATATAACAGTATATTCAATAGAATCATCTCAAAAAGAAGAATTATCACAGGATACTTTAACAACTGGAGTTTGTTATGAGCTTGGTTTAGCAGAATTTCATTCTAAAAATTGGATTGGTGCTTTAAATCATTTCAAAAAATCATTTATCTTAAGTAATGATGGACCTAGTAAAGCTATGATGCAACGTTGTGAATATATATTAGAGAACTCAAAAATGACACTACCAACTTAATTTTACATTTAAAATAATAATAAAAAAAACAATGATAAAAAAATTTTTTAAATCTTTATATAATTTAATATATATTTACTGTATGTATCTTATTTTTTAAAGCAAAAACAATATATATATATATATTAAAATTATCAATATCAATAACCATATTACACATTAATTTTTTTTTTCTACACTTAAACACTATTACATATTAAAAATAATAAGAATAATAATAAGAATTATTATTATTATTATTTTTATTATTATTATATCTATATTTTATAAAAATAACGATAGTATCAAAAAAAAATTATATGTATATAGATAATATATAATATATTAATACTTGATTGTTAAATAAAAAAAATAAATGAAATATTAATGAAATGATCTAATAAAAGCTAAATTTATAATGTTTTATTAAAATTCTTCTTTTATTTTAATTTTTATTCTATTTTATTTTGTTTTGAAATGTTTTTTTTTTTTTTTTTATTTTATTTTTTTTTTTTTTTTTTTTTTTTTTTTTTTTTTTTTTGATTTTAATTTTAATTTTTATTCTAAAGTTGTTACTATTTCTATTACTATTACTACTACTATTATTATTATTATAATTAGAATCATTTAATATGAAGTTAATTTTTTATTAATTATATTAAAACTACTATATTTTATTATACATTTTTATTAGTAGATACTTAATAATTATATATATATATATTATTTAAAGGATTGAAGGATGTTTCGGGAAATATCAGCTAAACCATTTACCAATTCATCATTATCACCTTTAATATTTAATGATAATACACTATCACTGTTTTTTTAATAGTTTGTTTTAATAATGACACTGTAATATCTTCTTGTACTGTTTGACCTACTAATGTGGATGTACCATTCACAACCTCGACTACATGAAGTTTAAGAAGATCCTCTGAGGTATATCTTAAAATATTTTAAATTTGGGCTTTGGAAATATTTGAAGGCATTATAACTTTAACTACTGCATTTTGTGTTATTTTTTAAGGATCAGAAACAATTTCAATAAAATTATCAGGTGTTATTGGAAAATTTGGCTGTTTCTTATATATGGTTAGTGGTAAATAAAGTTTAAACGATTCTTGATAATTTTTTGGATTTACTGATAAATCCTGGTAAAATATTAAATAAAATAATATGAAATAAATTATAATGGTATTAAATAATAATAATAATAATAAAATGTTAATTATTTTAATAATTTTATTAATATTTAATTATATAATTTACTTGATATTGAATAAAAGCAGGAATAGAAATATTGCTTATTATAATACTACTTAAAACATTATATTTTTTTTTTCAATCGTAACAGCTTGATTTGGTAAGATAATTAATGGTAATTTATTATCAAGATTAATTATATGAGTTTTCATTGTTTCAGCAATTTCAAATTTTATTATTTTAATTATTTCATTTTCAATATTGTTTTTCAAAAGAAAATGACTATATTTACCATGTGATTAGTTTGCGAATTCCTATTTATATACCTTCGTAATATTAATATATAAAATTATATATAAATTATGTCATTATTATTATTACCATTGAAATAATTTTTCCATTATGTTGAATAGCCAGTTATTGGTAGTTATTGTAAGAATATTATAAAGTTGAAGTAATAATAATTTCTTGGATTATGTGTTGCTAATTCATATATAACACTGACAGTTGCTATAACAACACCTATTTTAATTATTATTATTATTATATTATAATTATTATTAAAAATATTAAAATATTATTATAGTTATTATTATATTATTATTATATTTTTGAATATACTAGGATGATTGTCTTCTAATTTTTTTTTTTTTTTTTTTTTTTTTGTAATTTTGGATATGCTATGATTAAAGCTTCTGGATATTGTAAAAGAAACTTTATAAAGTAAAACAGCCATTCTTTTACGAATATATGGTTGAAAATGATTCATCATTCTTAAAAGATCATCAATTAAATCTCTATAGCTTAATCAGGAGTAACTATTTGGAACAATCCATTTAATGCTAGTGCCGTTTCATACATTTTATTTGATGATAAATCTTTTTTAATAAATATTTATTTATTATATTAAATGATTATTTTATCAGTAATTTTTATTATTATTATTATTATTATTATTTTTCCTTAGTAATTTAGTTTTTCATTATTGGAAAATTTTATCTTTAATTTAATACTTTTTAATTAAGTTGGTACATAACATCAAAACATCAGTATTTATGTTAAAATATTGAGCTGCAACAAGGTAACCAATTCTTTTATATTGAAATTTTGTGAAATCGTAACTATGAATAAGAATTAAATAAATATATATATTATGAGATTTGTTCATTATTAATTATGTTTTTCTTTATATGAAACCTCAATTTTTAATTTAATGAAATGTATTTTTTTACTTATTAACCTCTACAAAGTGGAAACTTGCCCATGTCATATCATAACCTGTCATATTTAACTTTTATATATTTCAATTAATAATTATTTCATAAAATGTTAGTTTAAAAATCCAAAATTATCTCAATAAAGAAATGTTCAATTTAAATAATGCATACATAAGTTAATTTTTGTAAGGCTACATCTTTAATATCAATATCATTACTATTAATTCACTTGTAATTTCTTCTAAGCATAATGAAATAAATGTTGCTTCATTTTTTTTTTTTTTTTTTTGTTCTAATTCCTTGAATTAGATCAGTTAATGATTATTCAAACATTTTGGTAACAGTTCATATATTGAATGAAAAGTATATATAACTTTATTATTGAAATCTCCTTTTATCGCTTTATAATTAATCTCTATTTATACAGAGATTAAAATATTCCAAATTATTTTTTCTATAATTGAAATAATAAATATATTTCGATACAAACATCATTTGTTATAAAATTTATAATATAAAATTAAATTTGATTAAAAATAAATTATATAGGTTATAAACATTAAAAGAAATAAAAAAAGCATGAATAATATAAAATATAATGAGTAATTATTTATGTATTTATTTTATTAATTAATTAATTATACAAATTTTATAATTTTATATTCATTTCAATACAGTATTTTGCATTAAAATTTTTATCATTTTAGTCATAATTGAAAATTATTTTTTTTTTTTAATGAAGTTGAATAATAAATTTTATATTATAAGGTATTTTATTATTTATTAGAAATATAATAGATTTATTAATATTTTAATAAATAAATAATATCAATATTTTCTTATAATAGCTACAACAATTCAAAATATATATATATATATTGTGATTTTTAATTTTTAATAAAAATCTTAAAATGTAATATACAACAATATAAATATATTATATATTAATCATCCCAAAAATTTATTAAATTTTATATTTTTACTATTTAGTTATAATTATAATAATATTTTCTATTTCATTTTGAATTTTGAATTTTTTATTTTCCCAATACGGATTAAGTAATAATCCAATTATTATTACTTTCACATAATTATTATTATTATTATTATTGAAAAAAATGTAATTTAACATTAATAAATATATTAATATAGTATACTTTCACTTCACATAAAACCTACAAAAAATTTAAGTGTCTTCTAGTCTTCCATTCACAATTAATAAATTTAAATGTATATTATCATTTATATATAATCTTTTCTCGTTTTTCTTTATATCTAATTTATTAAACTTCTAATTTTTATTAAACTATGTTTTAATATTTCTCTTATTACAAAATTTGATAATATATATATATATATTTTTATTAAAATACATAAATATATATATTTTTTTCATAACTAAAAACTAAAAACTTAATTTTATAATTAAAAAATTAAATTTGAAAAATAAATCATTGGATTAGTTCGGCAAGTAAATTATATTAAATTAAGTTTAAAAATTAAATGAATACTAGAAAAATCTATTAATTAATAAATATACATATATATAAAATTTTAAATTAATAAATTAAATTACAGGAGCAAAATTTAAACAGATTTTAATTCATTATTTAATTATTAAATAATTTAACATATTTGTTATAAAGCATCTTATTATTTTTTTTTTTGATCTATATTATATAACTACCTCATTATTAAATAAATGAAGTTTAATTTTTCAAGAACAAATTTATGCTTGAAATTCAGTTTTATATTTTTGGTGACATTTTAAGATTAGATTTATATAGTTTAATATAAACTTTAACTTTAAATTTTGATTAAAAGGTTAAAGATTTCTTATACTCTAGTTTATGATGTAATAATAACTTATTTTCAAGAAATAAACAATAAAGAGATAACTTATTTTCAAGAAATGAATAATAATGAAATCACTTCTCATCCAAGATAGTTTATTATTTAAAAAGGATATAACATTCCTATAGTTATAATAAATATATATTATTAATAATTCAACATCACTAGAAAGTAATATTATCAACAATATCAAATCATAAAATTAATACTTTGTTAAAAAAAAATTTAAGATATTGTTATTAATCTTTTTTTTTAACACAAAATTAATAAATTTGCTTATGTTAATAAATACAATATTTATAAAAATTATAGAAAAAAGTTTTTTTTTATTATTCTATAACGAATTATTAAATTTAAATAATTATTAAACTTTTAAATGAAAAATAAAAAAAAAATAATAATAATAATATATAGAATATGAGGTTAAAAAAAATAATATAATAAATAAAACAAAAAAAAACATTGTATTATTAAATTCAAAAACATAAATTAATTATTATATTATTTAATTCAATATATTTTTATAATATTTATTTATTTAATTTTTCGTGATAATTTTGTTGGACCATAAACCATTGATATAAAATTTTAATAAAATAAAGTAAAAATAAAATATTCTTAAAGTCCACATCATTTATATTTGTAAGTTTATATTGAATAATGTATTATTATTATTTATTTATTAGTCATAATAAATTTTAAATCACTGTTAAAAGTTAAAATAATATAAATTATTTAAAAATCAATATAAATTAAATAATAATAAACAAAAAATCAAGTTAATATTATCATTATGAATTATATATGCATTTATATAAACAGTTATATATATTATCTATTTCTTTCATCTTTTATTTTTAATTATAAAATAAAATAATTCTATTAATATACTATAATATAATAAAAATAATAATAATAATAATAATATATATATTAGTTTATGCTAATGTTTATATAAAAATCAAATTTGAAAAATTTGATATATTATGGGCTTATGTCAGTTAAATAACAACAATATGTCAAATTTGAAAGTAAAATAAATATTTTTACAATAGAGATGGAAATATTTATTTTATTTATTTATATAAAAAAAATGAAGTTTTTTCTATTAATAAATATTTAAAATTTTTATAAGCATCAAAAAACTTTAAAATTTAATTCTTATTATGCATATTAAAATAATAAATTAATATATGTACCATTAACTAATTGAAATTATTAATATCTAATAAAAAAGATTTTAATTTAATGACTTATTAAATATAATTTAATTACATTTACTATTATAACATAGATTAAAAAATAAGACGAATGACTTTTCAGAAATATTAAATAATATTAAATTAAAAAAAAAAAAAAAAAAAAAAAGAATATAAGAATATAAAACTTTATTGCTACAACATAAATCAATAATAAAATCAATAAACAATTATTTATTATTTATTATTTATTATTTATTATTTATTATTTATTATTTATTATTTATTATTTATTATTTATTATTTATTATTTATTATTTATTATTTATTATTTATTATTATTTATTATTTATTATTTATTATTTATTATTTATTATTTATTATTTATTATTTATTATTTATTATTTATTATTTATTATTTATTATTTATTATTTATTATTTATTATTTATTATTTATTATTTATTATTTATTATTTATTATTTATTATTTATTATTTATTATTTATTATTTATTATTTATTATTTATTATTTATTATTTATTATTTATTATTTATTATTTATTATTATTATTATTATTATTTATTATTTATTATTTATTATTTATTATTTATTATTTATTATTTATTATTTATTATTTATTATTTATTATTTATTATTTATTATTTATTATTTATTATTTATTATTTATTATTTATTATTTATTATTATTTATTATTTATTATTTATTATTTATTATTTATTATTTATTATTTATTATTTAATATTTAGTATTTAGTATTTATTATTTATTATTTATTATTTATTTAGTATTTAGTATTATTTTTTAAATACCAATTTTTTTAAATAATTATATTATTATTAATTATTATTTTTATATTTAATATTCTTTTATTAAATTAATAATAAAAATAATTATTTTCCCTTTTTTTTTTTATTAAGCAAAAATTTAATAAATCTAAATTTCATAAATAAAACAATTTTCTTTTTTCTTTTTTTTTTTTTTTTTCTTTATTTAAATAGAAATAATAATAATAATAATAATAAAAAGAAAGAAAAAAGAAAAAAAAAAAAAAAAAGAAAGAAAATTAACAGAATAATAATAATAGAACGTTCTTTTATATATAATAATAATAATAATAATAATAATAATAATAAAAGAACGATTTAAAATCATTTTTTATTATTATTATTTCATTAATTCTTTAGTTTAATGTATATATTTAATAAATAATTTAGGTATATAAATAAATATTTAAATATGTAAAAAAACTTTTTTTTTAATAATAACAATAATAATAATAAAGAAATTAAAAAGGAAAAAGAAAAAAAATCAATAATACAACGAATATAATAAATAAAAATTATATAATAAAAAAAATTGTATTTTTACCAAATAAAAGAAAACAAATGGAGCATAACTAATAATATACAAGAGGAGTTACAAGAAGCTAATAATCATAAGAAGTAAATTGTAATCATTAGGAGAAGATAACAAAAAAAAATTTTTTTAATAGTATTTCTCTGCAAAGTTGATATAATACTAAAGAATTATTCAATCAGTATTAACAGATGAAATTTATGAAATAATAAAATATATATATACATTTTTATTACTCTTTTCCAAATTAAAATTTCAAATTAGTTTTAATTAAAGATAGAATTAAATAAAATTAAAATTATTAATAAAATAACAAAACAAAACAATAATACTTTTTTATTAAAAAAAAAAAAAAAAAAAAAAAAGAATAAAAAAAAATAATAGTATAATTAATAATAACAAATAAACCGAAAAAAAAAAAAATGTTTTCTTTTAAAATATATATAGAATTCATTGGAATATTATAAAAGTATTACATCAAGAAATAAGTTTTAGCTAATTTTTATTACTAATTTTGTTAAAGAAATTTAATCTTTAATAGGAATGATTAAAGTGATGTGTATATATATAATAAAAAGAAAAATATAAAATTTAGAAAATTGAAAAATTAAAATAATGGAAAATTAATAAGATTATTCCGACATTTATTTAAAATATAAAAGTTTAAATATTTATGTACATCTAATGAAAATATTAAAATGTATTACAATTTGTTTTTTTTTTTTTTTAAAAAAAAAAAAAAAAAAAAAAAAAAAAAAAAAAAAAAAAAAAAATTAACTTTCTTATAAAAATATATTTCAAAAATGTTATATTGTATATTACAATAAATATAATATAGATTTTAGATAATATTAACGAAATTTTATATGTATATATAATTATTTATTTATTTTTTATTTATTTTTCTTTTTAAAAAATTATAGAAAAAATCATGGGAAGCGATTTAGATAGGTATGAACTTGATATAACAATTTAATGTGAATAATAATAAATAATTTATATAAAATTTAAATATCAATATATATGTGTAAAGACAAATTGAACAACTCAGGCGTTGTGAAGTAATTAAAGAAAGTGAAGTAAAAGATTTGTGTAACAAAGCTCGTGAAATTTTAGTCGAAGAAAGTAATGTTCAACGTGTTGATGCACCAGTAACTGTATGCAATCATTTTTTTTAGAAAACATAATAATAAAACTAAACATATTAACATAATGCATATATATTAATTTATTAATTTATTTATTTAAAAAATAAATAATATGATATTAAAGATTTGTGGTGATATTCACGGTCAATTTTATGATTTAAAAGAATTATTTAAAGTTGGAGGTGAATGTCCAGAGACAAATTATCTATTTATGGGTAAGAATAATATAATGCTATTTCTATACTATTATATTAATATAGTAACATTAAATTAAAATAATATATATATATATATTAATTTAAAAAATAAAATAAAAAATAAAATAAAATAAAAATGTATATATTTTATTATTAAAGGTGATTTTGTTGACCGTGGTTTCTACAGTGTTGAAACTTTCTTATTATTATTAGCACTTAAAGTAAGATATCCAGATCGTATTACTTTAATTCGTGGTAATCATGAAAGCCGTCAAATCACTCAAGTTTATGGTTTTTATGATGAATGTCTTCGTAAATATGCATCTGTTAATGTTTGGCGTTATTGTTGTGAAATTTTCGATTATCTTAGTCTTTCAGCTATTATTGATGACAGAATTCTTTGCGTTCATGGTGGTCTTTCTCCATCTATAAATACCCTTGATCAAGTAAATAAAATAAAATATATATATCACAATAAATAATAAAAACAAATATATATAATATAATATGATAATAAATAATATAATAAAAAATATTATTTTATATGTTAGAATATAATATTTAATTTAATTTTATTAATTATATTAAACTTATGATATAATAATTAAATTGTTATTATAGATTAGAACTATAGATAGAAAACAAGAAGTACCACATGATGGTGCAATGTGTGATTTGCTTTGGTCTGATCCTGATGAAATAGAAGGATGGGGTTTAAGTCCTAGAGGTGCTGGATATTTATTTGGAGGAGATGTAGTAGAATCAGTATGTAATAAGAAGGAAAAAAATAATCATTTATACATACATAATATAAAATATGAAATTATTAATAATATAATGCATTATTTTTTTTAATTATATTATTATTATTATTATTATTATTATTATTATTATTATTATTATTATTATTATTATTATTATTATTATTATTATTATTATTATCATCATTATTCCAATTATCAAATTATTTTCATGTATATTTGAATAAAAAAAAAAGTTTATTCATGCAAATAATTTAGAATTAATTGCAAGGGCACATCAACTGGTAATGGAGGGATATAAATCAATGTTTAAAGACACAATAGTTACAGTATGGTCAGCGCCAAATTATTGTTATCGATGTAATAATGTTGCGGCTATATTAGAATTAGATGAACATTTAAACAGAAATTATAGAATATTTGAAGCTGCACCTCAGGTACAATATTCTAAAATAAATAACATATTATTATTATTATTGGTTAAAATTCGTATGAATAATATATATATATAACAAATAATTCATTGAAATATTAATATTAATGAAAACTTTTACTATTTATATATTTATAGGAGGCTAGAGGTATTCCAGCTAAAAAACCAGCACCAGACTATTTCTTATAAGTTTTCAATATCACTTATTATCTATTTGCTTTTTCTTTTTCTTTCTTTCTTTTTTTTTTTTTTTTTTTTTTTTTTTTAAGAAAAAATTATATATATATATATATATATACACATTTTATAATAATATTTTTATACTATTTTTTTAATTTTTATTTTTATATTTATACACTTCACAAATCAATACATTTAAAAAAATATATTTTTTCATCAATAAAAAGTTTAAATCAAAATAATCAAAAACAAAAGCAAAACAAAAAAAAAAAAAAAAAAAAAAAAAAAAAAAAAAAAAATTTAAAAATTAAATATAATAAAATATAAAATTATAATAATAAAGATAAAAAAAAAATTAAATCAAAAAATTAAAATATATAAAAATTATTATTATTATTATAAATAAAAAATAAAAATTATTATAAATAAAAAAATAAAAAAAAAAATACATAATAAAAGTTATGTAAAAATTTATATTACTGTTGTTATTGCGATGGTCGAAGTGGTATCTGTCTTTTTTTTTTTTTTTTTTTTTATTTATTTATTTTTATTTTAATAAAAATTTTTTATAATGAGAATAATATAAAATTATTGTTCGATACGAAATTTTTATTATTACTTTTATGAATAAACGTATAAAAATTAAAATGAATTTTATTAATTTTAATATTTCAACACGTGTATATTTTTTTTTTTTTAACATTTTTTTTTAAACATTGAACTAATTTTACTAAAATTTTATTCATTATTTAATTAATATTTTTATTTTTATAAAATAAATAAATAAATAAATAAGTCATTAATTTATTAATATATTAAAGCAAATAGTAATAAGTAGAAATAATAATTGTACTCTTAACGTTTTTTTTTTTTTTTTTTTTTTTTTTTAATTTTATTCATCCTCTTCTATAGCATCAATTTCTTTTGCAATCATTTCACATTCTTCTAAATCAAAACCAATATCTTGTTTTGGAACTTTAAATGTATGTAATTCAGATGCTAAAGACTTTAATCTCTTTTTACTATAATAGGAAGATAAAGAAAATAAAAAATAAAAAAAAATAAAAAAATAATAAAAATAATAAAAAAAAAAATAATAAAAAATAAAAAATAAAAAATAAAAAATAAATAATAAAAAATAAAAAATAAATAATAAATAATAAAAAATAAAAAATAAAAAATAAAAAATAAAAAATAAAAAATAAAAAATAAAAAATAAAAAATAAAAAATAAAAAATAAAAAATAAAAAATAAAAAATAAAAAATAAAAAATAAAAAATAAAAAATAAAAAATAAAAAATAAAAAATAAAAAATAAAAAATAAAAAATAAAAAATAAAAAATAAAAAATAAAAAATAAAAAATAAAAAATAAAAAATAAAAAATAAAAAATAAAAAATAAAAAATAAAAAATAAAAAATAAAAAATAAAAAATAAAAATTAAAAATTAAAAAAAAAATTATTTAATTAATATTATCGTTATATCTTAATTTTATATATAATTTAAGTTAATTTTTTTGAGAAAAAAAAATTTTTTTTTACCTGCATCTTTGAACCCAAATACAATAATCATCAATCCAACAACGATTATATATATAATAACTTTCTTGACTTTCAAATAATTTCTTCATATGAAGTAAAGCTTTAAGAATTGCAATTTTACCTAATTTAAAAAGAACATAAACATCCATTATACATTTCATTGATAAATCAAAATTTCGATATAATGGATAACAAAGAGATCGACGGATACAAGCAATAAGCGTGTCTTTTAATGTTGAAAAAGTATCAAAACATGAAAGAGAAGAACTAAGATTAACAATAGTCCATGGAGATTCTACAGTTGAATCACCTTCCGTAGTACGATAGTCATAACTATAAGCATAAAGAAGATCAACTAAACCAAGATATAATGCTTTTTCATTTACAATATTAACTATTATTAATAAATAATAATAATAATAATTAACAATTTATTAATTGTTTAATTATTTTTAATAATAAAATAAATAATATATTTTTTAAAAGTATTTTAATAAATTATTAATTATTTTAAATATATATTAAAAAAAAAAAAAAATTACACTCAATATTTGGAAGATTTGCCATCATACGATTTTCTTCTTCTGAAAATTTAAAGAAAGAATCTAATTTTTCTTCATCTACTTGCATTTGATTTTCAGATGGTTTTAATTCATTAACTACTTTATTAATAGGAATATTACCATCTAATGATTTAACTATGGGTAATTTTTTTTCTATCCATTCAACATTTTCATCTAATCTTGGCACTTTATTTTCAGTTACATTAGCTTTTTCTATTTTGGCAGCTTTTGTTGATTCTTTTACTTTTTGGGTATCTATTTTCATACCTGAATTATCCATATTTTGACCATTAGAATCTAATTCAATAATTAGTGGACGTTGAATTTTATTATTAATATCATCTTGACTATGGAAAAGACTATCCTTTGAAGCATTTGTTAAATTAAAGGTCGATGTTGATTTAAATAATTCATTATCATTTTCATTATCATTTTCATTATCATTCAAAAGATTT
This sequence comes from Neocallimastix lanati (nom. inval.), assembly GCA_016946835.1. NCBI lineage: Eukaryota > Fungi > Neocallimastigomycota > Neocallimastigomycetes > Neocallimastigales > Neocallimastigaceae > Neocallimastix > Neocallimastix lanati (nom. inval.). Next base: position 540,970 of record JACVTC010000080.1, on the reverse strand, counting down.
GAATCTTTCTTTTCTTCATTATTATTTTTGGATTCATTTTGGTCTTGAGATTTATTTATTTCTGATAGGTCAATTATTAATGGTCCCTTTTTCTTTTCTAATTTCTGATAATCTATTTCATAATTATTTAAAGTATTTTCTAATTCAATTAAATCATTTGAAATTTGGATATTTTTTTTTGATTCTTTTGTTGTTGAAGTATTATTATCCACATTATTATTAATGGTCGTATTAGCTGTTACTTCATTATTATTATTATTATTATTATTATTATTATTATTATCAACATCCATATCTATATTCATTTTTGAAACTTCATTTTCAAGTTGTGTAATTTCATCTTTTTTTTCTTTCTGAATTTTTTTTAATACGATCCATGTCTGTGGTTTATATTTTAAAAAATATTTAATTTCGTCATTATTAATAAAATTATCCCTAATAATTATAATAATAATTATTTAAGTTAATGTATTTGTATTTATTAATTATGATAAATCTTTTTTAAAAAAAAAAAATTACATATAATAATCATCATCAAATTTTTCATCTTCTTGTATTAAACGTAATGCTCTTCTACTTTCTGGAGTAGAGGTATCTAATACTTCCGCAAATTCTCTATTAACTACATCAGATCCAATTTCTTGTAATTGACGACCAAGGTTTGAGTATTTATTATCGAAACCATAGTGTGAATTAATTAATAAATCAGTGTTCTTTGTTATTATCATTATTAATATAAATTATAATATTTAGTTATAAAATATAAAAATAAATAAATAAATATTAATATTTATAAAGAGTTTTAATATTAATACAATTAAATAATTATAAAAGAAAAGAAAAAGAAGGTATTAATATAATAATTTATATATCTATAATAAAACAATTTTATATAAAATACCTCTGATTTTGGTAATTCTTGTGGTAAATCCCAATCAATTTCATCTTATAAATATTTAAATAGTATATATTTATATAAATAATAATTTAAATTTATTTAAATTATTATAATTATTAATATTATTATTATTTTTTTTTTTTTTTTTTTTTTTTTTGAAATTTTTATATATATTATGCATATGCTTCCTTTTTATTTATTTATTATTTTATTTTATTTTATTTTATTTTATTTTATTTGTTATTTCATTTATTAACTATACCATTTTCACTTAATCTTGGTTGATTTTCTAAAGTTCCTTCACTATTTAATACTTCAATTAATGGATTTTTCTTTTTTTCATCTTTTTTTGATTTTGCCATTAAATTTGTTAATAAACTTAAATCTTCGAAAAATTCTCCTGGAGTTTCCTTTGGTATACGAACTGTAACTTCAGATGTTTTAATATTATATGTTGCTTTTTCCCTACCATCTTCAACTATTTTTCCAGGTAAATTAAGTCTATTTTCATAAAATAATAATACATAATATTTTAATTGCAAAACACAATTATAAAATTTAATTATTAAAAAATAATATAAAATAAAATAAAGTATATAAAAAATAAAAATAAAAATAAAAATAAAAAAAAGAAAAAAAATAGTAATATATAATAATAGTAATTACCTTAAATAATATGGTTTAATATAAAATTTAAATTCGGTTCCATCAACAAAAAATTCAACATTTTGAGCCTAATACAAAGAATTCATAAATATATTAATAATTGTAAGAACTATTATTAATAATTTTAATGTCTCCTTTTTATTATTATTATTATTATATTTAGATTTATCAACCATCTATCAAAAAATTATTCATTCTTTATTTATAATATATTAAACCAGTAATTAATATAATTTATTATTAAGCACATTTATTAAATTTATTATTTCTTTATTATTATTACTACTATTTTAGTATTTTTATAACAATTATTAGTATTTAAAAACGATATATTAATAATACTTTAATATATGGACATTTTATAATTATATTAACAAAATTTTCATCTTGACTAATTTGAAAAGATGGTGTTATCATTTTTATAATTTATTTATTTCAGAGTTTTATTATTTATTATATTTCTGTTTTATCATTAAATATATATATATAATTTTTTTTTTTTTTTTTTTTTTTTTTTTTTTAATGATGAAAAAACAAATCAATATATATTTATATATTAAAAAATAATAAAAATTATTAAGCCATAAATGTTATAATATAATAGTTTATTATACAAATATAATCACAAATTTAATAAAATATGCCACATTATTTTTTATTATATTGAATCTAACCCTTTATTTTTTCATTATTTTCAAAATTAAATAAATGTTTAGTATTATTAATATTCACAATATTTAATATATATGTAAAAAATGTGGGGAGAGTTGCATTTCCCCAAATTGCATTTCGCCAGGTTGCATTTCGCCAAGTGGCGTAGTATTAAAATGTTGCATTTCCCCAAGTTTCATTTCCCCAAGTTGCTTTTCGCCAGGTTGCATTTCGCCAAGTAGAGTATTGATATAAATAAATGAATAAATAAATAAATATTAATTCAAAATATATTTTTTTTAAAATTGTTTTTATGTGATATTAATAATATTTAATTTTATTTATTGATTTATTTATTTATTTAATAATTTTCAATTTGGCGAAATGCCACATTTTTTTAATACGCCACATGCTTTCAAAAAAATTGGCGAAATGCAATCTGGCGAAATGCACCACACCCAAAAATGTGAATAAAATAAAAATTATATAATAATTATAATTATAATAGTATTTTAAATATTTGTATACATATTTAATAATAATAATAATAATAATAATAATAATAATAATAATAATAATATAATAATAATACTAATAATAATAATGATAATAATAATAATGATAATAATAATAATATAATAATAATACTAATAATAATAATACTAATAATAAGTTAATTATAGGAAATTTAATTTATATTGACTTTACAGTAGAAAATTTATTTATTGTAATAAAATGAAAAAATAATAAGCATAAAATTCTTTAGATTTTATATTCAATTATATTAATTTTTTTTTTTTTTTTTTTTTTTTTTTTTTTTTTTTTTATTGATCTTGTCATAGCCAAATAGGTATTGAATTTAGTAGTTTTATCATCATATGACAAATTGTCTGATAGTTTCTCCTTATAACCTTATAATGTAAATAGTCTGGTGTAAAGTAATTATCTATCATTCTATTCACCATGGATAATATTTCATCTTGGCTTACGAGAGGACGAGCTATAATAGAATGTAATGTTTCTTCAGGAAAAGCATCCAGAATAATAATATTTATATCTTTTGGAAAATTTTCATAGATCACCACCGATAGGATCTTTATTCCATAATGAGGGTCATATTCAATATTATAATTGTTGTATGGATACTTTTTTAAATCTATTCTCGGTTTCATCATGAGTTTCAAGATTTTTTATACTACTGTTTTTGAGTAATTTATTATGTTCAGTTAGTCTATTAATTTCTTTAACATCTTCAGGTTTTCTATAAAATAATTCATGAACAATTAACTCATACTTTATTTCTTCGTATTGCTATTTTTGTTCATTTGAAACTCCTAAATCAAAAAATGTAGGCTTTGTAAAATATTTTAGATTATCTGTGTTAGTAGGTCCAGATTTTTCTATTGATGAAAAATTTTAGAACTTTTCTTATGCGAGTATAATGAAATACTTAATAATATATTAATAAAAGATAAAAAAGATGATGATATTGGTAATAAAGAATGGGAGAATGGATTTCAAAGAATATTAAATTTGATGAAAATTTAGCTTTGAATAATAATGATTTTTGAAGACGTCTTTCTTATTTATCAAATAATGATACTGTAGAGAATATTTTCATATGGCCTATGATTGTGGATCATTGTACAAGATATACCAAATATGATGTATGCTATTGTCGTGTAGAAGTTCGACATTCATATCAACTATAACAAGGTGATAAATTTGTAATCCGATATGCTCAAAAGAGAGTGATTGGTTCAATATTACTTGAATAAATGATACTAATAACAAAATATGAAGTTATTCCTGATATACTTGTAAATCCATATGATTTGTTTTTCCTTCTAGAATGACTGTAGGTCATTTAATTGAAATGTATATCGGTATATGTATGATTATGGATCCACAAAAATATGGAACTTTTTTTTGATTCATCCATAGAAAGTGAAGATTTAAGCTCATTTAAATCATAATTCATTGAAATGATATTCGAATTTTAGAAGAGATGGTCAATCTAATCATCCGTAATTTTATTGGAAATGCCTTTATTGGAGTTTGCTACTACACTGCCTTGCAACATCAAGTTCAAAAAAAAAAAAGTTTTATTGTATTATTGGAAATTTTAATTCTATTAATAAATAACCTATTGAAGGAAAATCTCTTAATGGCGGATTAAGAATTGGTGATAATGAATAATGCTTTAGTAGCACATGATACTAATGTTATAATTTTTACTTAAAAATAATATTAACAGTATTTATATTTGATATAGTAAAGTGTCATTTATTAAATACTTTAAATATCTTCAATAATACTTATATATCAGAATTTTTTAAAATTTTAAATATACAAATATTCCATGGTAATGTTCATAATATAGTTGAAAAAAGAATTATTAACCTATTAAATATCCCTATGTTATATATGACTTTTATAATTAAAAATACATATATCCTAATTTTAAAAAACAGATATATCAAATAAAATTTATATTGATAAAATTAAAGAATTGCTAAAAAATTTTATTCAAGAATATAATGATAATTATGAAGCTTATTTATATGGATATGGATATTTTTCGCTATATTATCCATTTTTAATATAATTTAAGAAAATAATTTTTTTAAAAAAAAAAAAAAAAAAAAAAAAATTGATAATAATTGTCTCCGTTTTTCTAAAAATATTTAAAATTAAAAAAAAAAATCAGAATATATATATATATATATTTATATATGAATATATACGTATTTATAGTTTATATTATATAACCATTAAAATATATGTATAATTTTTCAAAATTTTAAAATTAAAAAATGAAGAAAATAATATTCATTTACAATTGAAAATTACTAATAAAAAACAATTCCCCAGTTATTATAGGATTTGTATATACTAAAGTAAAAAATGAAAAAGCATCAATTATAAATAATTATCCTTTATATAATTTTTCATAAAATAATGACTTTAAATTCAATGCATTTTCAAAAAATAAAAAAGAAATACTTTCAAGAAAAATTTTAAGACATTATTTAGAAGGTAATAAAAATATCTTTAAATTAATATTCCCTAATTATTCTGAATATTCTTCTTATATAAATATTTATAATAATATTATAATTAATAATAATAATTTTATTTTATATCAATATATATTATTTATATTATTTATACTTTTATTAAATAAATGTAAATTAAATAAAAGAAAAAAAAAAAAAAAGAAAAAAAAAAAAAAAAAAGAAAAGGAAAGAAAATTAAATAAAATTTTGTTTTTAATTAAATACTTAATTATCATTTTATGATTATAATTTTTTTTTTTCATGATTGTTTTATTATAATTAACTTGTATTTGGTTTACATTTTATATAATTTTTTTTTTTTTTTTTTTTATTTATTTAATTATATATATTATATATATAATTCACGGACTATTTTTTTTTTTTTTTTTTTTTTTTTTTAAAAAAAAAAGTAAATAAAAAATATTTAATTATCAATTTGAAAAAATTCAGATTTAAACATTAAACAAAATTTGGTAATAATTAAAATAAAGTATGTAGAAAAAAGACCTTGCTTATTATTCCTAATACATCATCATTGTTAATAGTAATAATGTAAATATCATTACTTATATGAATGTTCTTTTTATTATTTTATTTATAAATAAATAAAACATAAATGTCCAGTTATTGTCTGTTTTGTTAAATTTTATGTCTATTTAAATTTATATTAAATGAATATTTATTTATATTTAAAAATATACTTTTTTACGATTTTAAAGTATAATGAATGAATAAATAAATAATTATATGAAAAAGTATTTTATTTTACTGATTTTAATTAAATAAATTAAAAATTTTATTTTATATATATATATATAAATATAAATAATTAAATTTTGTTTAAATATATTTGTTTTTAATAATTACATCTTTTATGTTAATATTTTTTAATTTTAATAATACAAAAATTTTTGTATTACAAATATTCCAAATATTAAATAAAAAAATATTTTCATAGAAAAAAAAAAAAAAAAAAAGCAGTGCTTAAACCTTATCAAATAACTAAAAATCTTATTTTTATTAATTTAGTGATATTAATAATAGATTTATAATAGTTTAATAATAATATTAATATGACTAAATTGATGAAAAATATATGAAACTATTACAGTAAAGGAAAAAAAAAAAAAAAAAAAATATATATATATATATATATATTTTATTCATAAACAAAAAATTAACAGTTTTAATAATTTTTTTTTTTTTTATTAAAAAAAAAAAAAAAATAATAATAATAATAATTTAAGGAAAATAAAAGAAAAAAAATTATTATGTATAAACATAATAAAATAAAATAATTCATAATTGAACTTACAATTTAAATTATGTTTTATTTTTACAATATAGGTAACTATATAAAAAGAAATAAGCATAATTACTATTAAAAAATATAAATACAATAATTTTAAAAACAATGTATTTGTATATACATGTATTAATAGTTTTTGGTATTTTAAATGTTTTTTATATTATATATTTCATTTTCTTTTGTAACAAAAAAAAATATTTAACAAGTAATAAATACTGTTTTCTTATTAACTCTTATTAATAAATATTTTTATTTATTTATTACTATATTAATTAATGCGTATTTAAAAATATATGTATATATTTTTTATTTATTTGTTTTATATAAAAATTGATAAAATAAATTTTAAATAAAATAGAAGATAGAAAATGAAATCTCTTGTTGTGAGTTTATTTTCAATAAATTTATTGTCAAATGTCATTTTATTGTCTGGTGCTGTTTCTCAGGATTGCGCTAAATTAAATGAATTTTTAGGTAAAAGCCAAGATTCTGAATGTTGTAAAAAAGGTTTAGCGGAATGTGTCGAAGGTTTTATTACTACATTAAAATTGTAAGTAACAAATATGTATATATATTTTAAAAAAAACATGAACTATTTAAATGGTTTAATAATGCTTTTTTTATTTTTTATGAATTATTAGGAGTAAATCAGATATTTCTGAAAAATCAGAATTTTCACGATTTCCAACTTTTGAAAGATTAATAACTTTGTAAGTTTAAAATATACAATGCTATCATAATTTTTTTTAAAAACTTTAAATTAAATATATATATATTTTTTAAATATTTAATAAATAAATAAAAGGGGCGTCGGTATTCCAGGTATTAATGGTAATATATTACCTTCTACTTTTTTCGATCAACCAAATTTAAATAAATTGTAAGTTTTAATTATATATATATATATTTGTTATAAATAATAAAAATATATTTATCTTTTTATTTAATATAATAAATATTTTTAATGATTAAATAAAAAATAATTAGAGAAGTTTATGAATCAAATATTTCCAGTATTCCAAAATTTATTAATAAAAACTGTCCAGTAACAGAAATGTATTTTTTTTTTTTTTTCATTTATTGAACTTTTGAAATATTTTATAAAACGTTTATTTTTATATAAAAGCTTATAAATATTTAAATAATAATTGATAATTATTATTCATGTTATTTGTTTATTTTCAAAAATATAAATATTTAATATATAGTAACTTGGAACATAATGCATTATCTGAATTCCCAACTCAATTTAGCGATTTACCAAATTTGCAACATCTGTAAATATTATGAATTTTAATTTAAAATATGCATGTATTTTTAATATATAATATTATAATTATTATATTTACAATATTATAATTTTTGAATTTTTTAAATTAATTTTAATAATTATAATAATTAAAGTTACTTAATGGATAATAAAATTTCTGGTACTATTGATTTAAAAAATTTTAAAAGTCTTAATGAAATGTAAATCAAAAAACATAAAATTATAAATATATTATTTTATTAAATCTGTATTTATTTATTTATTAATCAATTAAATATTATTAAATATTATTAAACTGTTAATATTCGAAAAACAGTGATGTTGGAAAAAATCAAGTTGAAGATATATTCAATATTCCAAAACAAATGCATACACTGTAAATATCAAAAAAAAAAAAAAAAAAAAAAAAAAAAAAAAATAATAATATTTATATATAACAATTAATTATAAATGATATAATAAAATTAGATTAAAATTTACTTAATATAAAAATTTAAAATATCATTTAAAAGATTTGTATTTGAAAATCCTATTGCAAAAATTCCGGATGAAGTTACAGCCTTAGCGGATTTAATCGAATTGTAAAAAATATAAATATAATTTATAAGAATTTTTATTTTATTACTACAATTTAATTTAAAAATATTTTATTTTAAAGTTAATACTTTTATTATTTATTACAAGAATATATATTGCTGTAAAATTTATTAATTTAAACTTTACTTTTATTATTATTTATAGTGATTTTAGTAGTACTGAAATAACTGAACTTCCCCCTGATTTATTTAAATTGCCAAATTTAAAACAATTGTAATTAGAATATAAATAAATATATAAATATAAATATATAATTATTATTTTATTATAAAATTTTAAAACCCTTAAAAATGAAATAATTTTTATTTAAATTCTAATAACCAATATATACATATACATGTTTGTTTTTATTTATTCTATTTTATTACAGTAAAATATCTAATAATTCTAAATTAAAAACTAGAGTTATTAATTTCGGTAATAAAAATATTAATGATTGTGCACTAGATGGAACAGATATTTTGTGTTATCAGTCAGAAACATGTGCAAATATTAATACTAATTCATTTACTCCATGCACTTCCAATGATATTGAAGAAATAAAAAGCAAACAATCAAAGGCACCATTAAAATCAAAAAATAAGTCAAGTAATATCAATAACCCAACTGATGATAATAATAAAAATAATAATTTAGGTTCGATAATTGGGTTAATTGGCGGTGCTATTGTTGTAGTTCTAATTATTTCAATAATAGGTTTTGTTATTGTTCGTAAGAAAAAAAGTGATGATAAGGACGATAATGATAGCGATGATAAAAACTATGATATTATTGTTACCGAAAAAATCAAAAGGGTTAAAGTTTATGAAGATATATCTTTAAATGATTGTAATGATAAAGAAATTAAAAGTGATATCAATAAAAATGACAATAACAACGACAATAATAATAACAATGATCAAAATACTAAAAATAATAATAATAGCAACAAAAGTAATACTACAAGCGATAACAATGAAATTACTGATATAAACATTAGTAATAATAATAATAATAATAATAATAATAATAATAATAATAATAATAACAATACTGGTAATAATGAAAATAATTATAACTACAATAATAACAACATTAGCAATAATAATGATAATCATCAAAATAATATAACAAATGGAGATATTAGCACTAATAATTATTATTCATTAGGTAGAATTAATAATACAAATAATACCAATAATATGAATAATATAAATAATATGAATACTCCAAATAATTATTATTCATTGGGCAGAATTAATAATACCAATAATATGAATAATATGAATAATATGAATTATCCAAATAATTATTATTCATTAGGTAGAATTAATAATACCAGTAATACCAATAATGTGAATAATATAAATAATATGAGTACTCCAAATAATTATTATTCATTAGGTAGAATTAATAATACCAATAATACAAATAATATGAATAATATGGATAGTATAAGTACTATGAATAGTATAAATAATTTAAATAATATGAATACTATGAATACTTTGAATACATTAAATAATATGAATAATGTAAACAATCTAAATAATATGGATAGTATGAACAATATAGTAATTCCACTTATGTCTAATGGAGTTGTATCTCAGTCTCTTTCACCAGATATTTCTTCTACTTTTTCGCCAACCTTAGCACCATTTTATTCACCAATCAATTATCCAACTTTATTGGCATTACCAATGATAAATGATAATGGTGGAAGTGAAATTAGTAATGATAATAACCATAATAATAACAATAATGATAATGTTAATTACAATGGTATTAATAGTTTTTCTCCAATACTATTATCATTACCATTGATAACTAGTGATAATAACAATAATGGAAATGAAAATGGCTATAATATTAATAATAATGACATAATTATTAATAATAATACTTTTGGTATAAATACTAGTAATATTAATAATAGTAATTATAATGATTTGATTAATTCAAATTCTAATCAAAACAATTAAGCAAATGCGTTATTATCATTCCATTCTATTATAAAATATAAATAATAAATAGTTTATAAATATAATATTTCTATATAAATAAATAAATATATATGTAAATAATTTAAAGGAATTAAAATAATATTTAATAATAATAATAATAATAATAAAAATATATATATATATTTTATTTATATTATTATTACTTTTTTTATATAAATATATTACAAATAATAATAAAAAATTAAAATTAAAATAATAATAATAATAATAATAATAATAATAATAATAAAAATATATATATATATTTTATTTATATTATTATTATTTTTTTTTTATATAAATATATTAGAAATAATAATAAAAAATTAAAATTAAAATAATAATAATAATAATAATAATATTAATAGTAATAAAAGAAAAAAAAAAAAAAAAAATTAATATAAGAAATTATTTTAATAACAGTAATTAAAATTAAATTATCTTTTTTTTTTTTTTTTTTTTTTTTTTTAAAAAAAAAAAAATAAAAAATATATATATATAAATATAATATATAAAGAAATTTAATATGTAAAATAAATGTATTAAAAAAAAAAATGAAAAAAATGAAAAAAATAATGTAATGATTATTAAACACAAATAAAAAAATGAATAATATTTTTAAAGTATTATCCTTTTAAACGAAAATTCTATGATTAGATTATAGTATTTTTTTATTTTTTATTGTTACTGTAATCATTTGCTAATTCATCATTTATCAAAGTTATTAATTATAAAAAAAATTTTTTAAAAAAAGTATCATCCATGTATCTTTTTCCTTATTTCCTTTTTTTTCATTTTTTTTTTTTCATGTATGAATCATTCAAGTATAGTATTTTATGTTATATTTATCACAGTCTTCTTCTCTGAAGCTTTAAGTTATTCATGTTACTCTGATTCAGATGCTGTTGTTGTTACTACTGACGAAGTATGATCAATGAGGGTATTAAAAAAAAAGTGAATGGCATAATATAGTTGGTTCTGAAACCACTATTACCACACTTCCTCCAACTATCAACAGTAAAACTTATTACATGTATAACTCATCAAGCAATACATATATGTACACTTCTTGTATCCTAGATTCTCCAATTACATTCGCTAATTATGATTACTCCACATATTCTTTGTGAGATATTCCCTCCACTCATAATGGATATTTAAACTTGAAATTCGATAACATACACTGCATCATGCTTCTTAATGATGAATCTTTTAGTTTTGGATGAATATGGTGAAAACAGGACCAATTCCTATCGTGATGGCAATTTCATCAATTCACCAATATATATAGACAAATGTGTTAGTTTGATCGATTCTTACACTTTAGGTTTAAATAATTGTAATAAATTTGATATTAATCAAATCTTTTACTTTAATATTTGGATTGATGAACTTCTCGAGCCAATTGAAATTTAAATAAAATTTCGGTAATAAATATATTAAACCAATAATATAATAAGTAAGTAAACTAATAACTAAATAGACAAATACGCTAACTAATTAACAAAATAACTTACTAAACTATTAAATAATAATATCAAATATTAAACTAATACAATAATATACTTTCTTTTATTAATTATATTATACATTAATTTAAATAATTAACAAAATAAAAAGAAACTATTAAAATAATATAAAAAAAAAAAAAAATAAAATAAAATAAAAAAGAAATTATTATAAATAAAAAATAAATAATAAAAAAAAAAATTATAGTAAAATGAAAAAATGAAAAAATAAAGTTTAGGATAAATAAATATAATATTAGATATAAACCATATTATATAATATTATATATTTTTTTAAAAATTTATATAACTATAGAATAATAATGCTCAAAGTATTCCTCACTTTGAATATAACTAGAATATGTAAATGTTGCCCATAATCATAATCTAAACAATCACAATATTAATAAATGTTAAAATCTTGTAAAGCTTATATACAAAATAGATATATAGAATTCTTTAATAGGATTATAAATAAATATTTTAACGAGAGCAAATAAAGTATAGTCTTTCTTAAAATAAATAAACTAAGCATCATCTTAAAATAGTATTATTAATTGATATCAAATGTAGTATATCAATAATCTATTGGTTATTATAATAAAGTAAAGAAAAGTAAAAATTTCTAACTTTCGAATATTAATATTTCTAAAATTTCATTTTTATTATATTTTTCAATATATTTTACTTATTAATGAATTATATTAATTGTTTTAAATGTTTTAAATTTCATACAATTTTACTCAAAACTTATTATATCTTTAACTTTTTTTTTTTTTTTTTTTTTTTATTATGTTCAATTTATACTTAACTTTATATACCTGTAAATTATAATAAAATTATTTTATTTAAAACTTCCAATATTTATATATATATATATATATATATATAACCAAATATTTATTGCTTTAGTAAAATCTCTCTATGTGTTTATAAAGCTTTAAATGTATTAACCTATATACAATTTGAAATAATGAAGTAATATATTAAAAATGATTCTCTTTAGTATTATCTTAAAAAGTTAAATTCATCTAAATTATTGATTTAATGGAAATAAAAAAATATATATATATATATTAGGTTTGAACTATATGACAGTAATGATTTAGAAAATAATTCCATTGTAATATCTGAAAAAAGATAAATTAGTTGAAAATACCACTTTATATATATTGGCACCATTGTTACTTTTTAAATAATATAAACTAATTATTGAATGGCTCAGGACATTTAAAAAGAGTACAACTTCAATAAATTATTATACATCCTTTATTTGTGAATATTTTATGAAAAGAAATAACGCATAGTTGACCTGTATGTAAAAAATATATATAAAATCAAATAATACAAAACCTATTTGTTATAAAAAGTGAATAATTCCTGTTTACATATCATAAGAGATAACATAGTAAATAATTCGTATATTGAAAGAAAAAGGAAAAAAAAAAACAAAAAAGTAAACAAGACATATCAAAAAAAAAAAAAAAAAAGTATTAAGAATATGGCTTTTATTTTAAGGAAATGATAATAATAATAATAATGATCTTTTAAATATATTATTATTATATTATTATACTATAACTAAATACGATTGGATTAGAATTTTTTAAAGTTTTTGTTTTAAAAATTTTAAATAATATAAAATATTACTTTATGAATAATTGATATTTTTAAATTTTTTTTTTTTTTTTTTTACTAGTACATTTGAAATTTGTGTAACGCATTGTTAATGTGGTTTATTTTATCTTTGAATATTAAATATATATTAAATATTGATTTAATTATTTAATAAATTTAAAGCTTAAGATTTGATGATTTTATTTTTTATTTTTTTTAAGATATTGAATAAAATTAAATAATTTTTTTATTTTATTATAATAATAATTAAGTTCATTTTAATTATTATTTTAGTATTATTATAATTTAAAAGTATTAATTATATTTATGAAAAAAAAAAAAAATTTTTTTTTAAAAAATGACTATATTTATAAATTTCCTCATATAGATATTTTAATAAATACTATATAGAAAGGAATAATATATTTTATTGCATTTGTACTTTAAATAAATTATTCATTGTACTTCTAATAAAAATTTTTCTAAATTTTTAATTATTATTCTTTTTAAATAAATAAATAAAAAAAAAAAGTTTTTTCTATATTTAAAAGATATTAATTATTTATAGTAACATAATTGTTACAAATAAAAATAATTAATAATATAAATAAAAAAAAAACATAGAAATAAAATTTTACAATGACATTGACAATAATAGTATTGAAGAATTATTATTTATTGTTTTAAAATTAAGGAAAAAATTAATAATCAAACAAAATATTAAAATAATAAGATATATTTCTTTGAAAGAATATATTATTTATTTTTAATTTTCAGTACTTAATATTTGAAATATTAACAATTTTTAAATTAATTAAAATATGTTGATTTTTTAAGAATACTAATTTTTTATTTTTTTGAAAAAAAATGAAATTAGGATATTAATAATTGAAAGTAAAAATAGAAACAAGAACAGAAAGAAATTAAAAATTTGAAAAGAAATTAAAATAAAAAAAAATATGAATTAAAATTAAAATTTAAAAATAAGAAAAAAAATTTAAATATAAAATAAAATTAAAATTTAATAATTATTTGAAAAATAAAAATCAACATTTCATTTTTTTTATATTTTTAAAGTAAAATAATAACAAATGAAAAGTTTAATAAAAATTCCTGTATTATCGTTATTTATAACATTAACTAAGGCTAAAGAAGTATGTTGGGCAGAGAAATTTGGTTTTAAATGGTATAAATTAAAAGTTAATAATAATTATTATAAAAAAAATAATAAATTATTCATTGGATTTTTAATAATGATAATAATGATAATAATTATAATTATTATTTTAATAATACCAATAGTAATAAATAATAATAATAATAATAATAATAATAATAATAATAATAATAATAATAATAATAATAATAATAATTAAAAGAAAGTTAATAATAATCTATAATAACTATTTTTATTTGATATAATTTACTTAGTTGTAAAGAGAATCATATTGATAACGTATCAGATTCAGATGGTGATTGGTAATATATATAAAAATTATATTTTTTAATTTTTATTTTATAAGTATATTTATAATAGTAATAGTAATTATGATAATTATAATCATCATCATCATCATAATAATAATAATAATAATAATGATAATAATATTAATAATAAAATAATAAAATATTTTTTATTTTTTATTTTTATTTTTATTTTTATTTTTATTTTTATTTTTATTTTTTTTTTTTTTTTTTTCAATTTTGTTTTAATTTCATATTAGGGCACAAGAAAATGGAGATTGGTGTGGTTTAAAAGATTATCAAGAAAAAGAATGTTGGTCAGAGAAATTTGGTGTTTCATGGTAAATAATTTAAAAATCTTTATTGTATTTAAAAAATTTTTTGTATTATAAAATTTTTTTTTTAACCTTTTTTTTTTTTATTTTTAAAAATTTAGTTGTCCTGAATACACAAAAATTAATTATTCTGATGGTGATGGTGACTGGTAGCTTGAAATTCTCAATATAATATTATTGAAATAAATTTATATAAATCAAGTAGATTTATTGAAATTATATTAAAAAATATATTTAGGCATTATAATTATGCTACTGGTGAATGGTGTGGTATTAGAGAACCATATGCATCAAAATGTTGGGCTGAAAAACATGGTTATGAATGGTATCTAAAGAATATTCTATAGACATTTTTATACTTTATTTAAACTAAATTAATATAAATTAGGGTTTTATTGATTTTTAATATTGCTATATTAATTATTTATTTAAAATTTTATATATATATATATACCTATTCTTTGAAAGTTGTTTAGAAAATCATTTAGATTATGTTACTGATAAATATGGAAAAAGATGGTATAATAAATGATATATATATATATGTGTATATATGATCTATTTCGTAAAAAAAAAAAAAAAAAATTAATATTAATATTTATATATAAATATAAAGGTCTGAAGAAAATGGAAAGAAATGTGGAATTGCAACCACACAAGAAATAGATTATTCATCGACAGCTGAAACATGCTGGACAAAATCATATAAATTAGGTATTTTTTTTTATCCAAAAATAAAATTTTGTTATTTTTGATTTTTTAAAAATGATATTTTATTTATTAAAAATATATATATATATTATAATTAAATTAAATTAGTTTCATTTTACAATTGCTGTAAATATGATTATATTAATCCAAATGATGACAGTAGTGGATTTGGAAAATGGTATTTCTATATATATATATATATATATATATTTTTATATATATAATAATAATAATAATTTCATTTTTTAAATCATAATTAAATATTATACAATAATATATATATACATATTTTTTAAGTCATAATTAAATATTATATTATATTATATTATATTATATTATTTGAAATTTTAATAACTATTTTTTAATATAATAAATTTAATATATATATATATATATATAAGGTTTAACTTTAAAGTAAATGGTAGAACTTATACTGTTTGTGCTATGAAAAATGGATATCCATATTGGAATGATCGTGAAAGATATGATGAAACAAGAGAGCAATGGAATGATTTCAAATCAAAATGGGGCGAAGGTAAAGAAATCGATGTTAATAATTTTGAACGGTTATCTGTTGTACCTGGTAAAGATGAATCTCAACTTAATTTTGGTTGGTATTCTACTACTACGGATTATTCTCTCATTCGTTTTGGTACTACAAAATATTTAACCAAAGAAAATGAAGTTAGAGGTACAAATTATAAATGCAAAGCAATTAATGGTACCCAATATTATTGTAATCAAGTTACTGTTATCGGTTTAGAACCAAATTCTACTTATTATTATCAAAGAAATTTAAATGGAAATTGGGAAGAGTCAATTGAATTTAAAACTCATGATCCCTATAATTTCAGATTTATTTTCCTTGGTGATCCACAGATTGGAGCTTCTCATAATGTCCTTTCCATTGATAAATATATTGATGATGATGAAAGTCTTAGGAACGATGCCTTCAATTGGAATATGACGATATACAATTCTTATTCAAAAGCAAATGAAGCAAGTCTTATTTTATCTGCAGGAGATAATACTGACTCTGGTCAATCTCCAAGTGATAGAGATATTTTGAGATATCCAGACGAATTGGAATATGATCTCATAAAACAAGAAAAAGAGTATTCATCCTTACTGCTTCCAGAATTAATGCAAAAAGTTCCATTTGCTTCAGCTGTTGGTAATCATGAATCGTTTACTGCTTCTTTTAGATACCATTTTAATACTCCAAATTCGTTAGAGGTTGAAAGTAATAATCAAATTCCAGGATATGATTATGCTAGCGTTACCCCAGGCTATAGCTACTTCTTTAAATATAATAATGTACTTATTATCGTTCTCGAATCTAATTATGGTACTGAAGAACAATATGAAACATTATTGGAAAAGGCATGCTCAACCTATCCAGGTGTTGATTGGAGAATCGCATTATTTCATCATGATATTTATAGTAATGGATTTAATCACTCAGAGGAAGAAAGAGTTTTATTACTTCGTCAATGGCTTACAAAATTACTTTATAAAAATAAAATTGATCTTGTTATTAATGGTCATGATCATATTTATTCTGCAAGTCATTTTATTTCTTATGATATAAATAATTCAAATCAATACAAGTATAATATTACAGAAATTGAAAGGAACAAAATTTATAAAGATCATAAAGGTACAATGTATATTACAGCTAATTCTTCAACGGGTAGTAAGCTCTATAAAACTAAGGATTATGATATGGGTTATCTTTACTTCTACAATCAAACTTATTCTTCTACTTTTGGTATTTTAGATTTTAAAAATGAAAATGGTAAGGTTCAAATGAAGATTACTTCTTATGAAGTAGATACCTATAACATTACCGATGGCCCATACATTTTTGAAAAAGATGCAAATGAAATTTCATTTAATACTACTACTACTACTACTACTACTACTACTACTGCTAAGAAATCAATGACAACCACCATCAATATTATATCAACTCCTGAAAGCTGTTGGTCTTTACCTGATTATCCATGTTGTCGTAATAAAAAGACAGATGTAGTTTATACAGATGATAATGGTAATTGGGGTATTGAAAATGAAAATTGGTGTGGGATTATTAGAGAATCAGAAGAAAATACATGTTGGTCCTTACCGGATTATTCATGTTGTAAAGATAAGAATATAGATGTAATCTATACAGATAATATGGGCAATTGGGGTATTGAAAATGGAGAATGGTGTGGTATTATAAGAGAATCTATGATGGAAGAGATATGTTGGTCATTACCAGATTATCCATGTTGTAATAATAATAATATTGCTGTAGTAATAACTGATGATAAGGGTAATTGGGGTATTGAAAATGGAGAATGGTGTGGTATTCTAAAAGAATAATACTCTATTTATTACCACTACCACCATCTAGTGACGTAGTATTAAATTTTCTACCAATAAAAGAAGAACTATCGCCACTATAACTTCCTTTAAATTATCAAAGCACATAAAATTGTGAACTATTGTATAATCAATTCAGTGATATTTCATGCGGTAGTATTCCACGGAATGGTTCATTAGGCTTTACTAATTGATTTTATATAAGGAATTAAATCCTTTATATTATCATTACTTTTTTTTTTATTTTATTTCATTTTTTTTTTATTTAATTAAAAAAATTTAAATATTAAAAATAATGAAATAATCATTCAAATCATATAATAAATAAATTATTAAAACTAATATTAATAAAAAAATAAAAAAAAAAAAAAATTTGAAAAAATAATTAAAAATATATATATTAATATATAAAAAAAAATTTTTTTTTTTTTAATGTAATAAAATTAATTATATATCTGTATAAATATTTAATTGTAATGAAATTATAGTAAAAAAACAATAAAAATCATACGTTAATTTTGTTTTGTTTTTTTGTAAAAAAAAAAAAAAAAAAAGGTATAATAATTTTAATAATAATTATATTAAATTATAATATATAAAGTTTTAAATCATATTTCATATTTAAAAGAAGAACTAATTATAATTTATATATCAATTAATTAGTTAATTAATTAAAAATGAATTAAATAATATAAATTTATTATCAAAATGAATATTATAAAAATTCAAACAAAAAATCATTTTATGATGTTCAATTGAAAAAAAAAAATAATAAAAATAAAAATAAAAATAAAAAAAAATAATTAAAAAAAAAAAAAAATAAATAAAAAAATAATAATTTAAAAAAAAAATAAAAAAAAAAATAAAAAAAAAAAAAAATAATTCAATAATAAAAAAAAATAATAAAATAATTAAATAATTAAATAATTAAAGTAATAATAAAAAATAAATAAATAAATAAATAAATAAATAAATAAATAAATAAAAAATTATAAGAATAAATTAAAAAAAAAATATAAAGTTTTATAATATATAATAAATTTATTAGAAGTTTATTATAGTAAAATACAATAATAATATAATTAAATATAATATATATAAATTTGATATAATCAAAAAAAGTATAAAAATAATATTAATAATAAAGTATTTAGAAAAAAAAATATGATTATTATTCATATTCATTTTAAATAATTGAATGTCAATTTATTATCAAATTAGAAATGTTAAAAATACTTTAGATACTAATTATCAAATATTTAATGTATTTTTTTTTTTTTTTTTTTATTTTTTTATTTTTTCACTTTATTGATACTATTAATTAATCTAAAATAATTATATAATGTTGATCATAAAAAAAGAAATAAAAATTGGGATAGAAATAAATGAATAATCATCATATTAATT
The DNA here is from genome assembly GCA_016946835.1 of Neocallimastix lanati (nom. inval.). Lineage (NCBI taxonomy): Eukaryota > Fungi > Neocallimastigomycota > Neocallimastigomycetes > Neocallimastigales > Neocallimastigaceae > Neocallimastix > Neocallimastix lanati (nom. inval.). The sequence goes on along the minus strand of JACVTC010000080.1, from coordinate 521,126 downwards.
AATTATTCATAAAATAAATATAAATATAATAGAAGGGAATTAAAATTATAATAGATAAGGTTCTGGTTACAAAAAAATTACTCATTAGAATTACTAGATTACTAGATAGTTATATGAATTTTCTATTTTTTTTAAGGAATGTTGGAAGTAAATAAATTAATATAATTTTTTATGTGATGTAATATTCATCATGAAAGGGAGACAAGTATCTTTAGTATTCTTCCTAGTAATTCATCAAGATTTTAATATATTATCATTTATTAAATAAGTATTAGTAAAATAATGAAGTGTTATTTTAATATGTTATTTTAATGATAAATATATTATTTAAAAATAAATAATTTATATACTAATTTATACTAAATAATTTATATACTAATTTTTTTTTTTTTTTTAAAGAGTTATATTTCTATGATAATAAGATGTCATAAATATATAGAATGACATAATGTGAAATATGTGTAAACTAAATTATTATTTAATAAAGTTTATTTATAATTTATTTATTTATTTATTTATTTATTTTTTTAATTAAAATTATATGATATATATATTTTTTTTATATTGCATTTATCAACAAAAATTTCGTTTTATCTATTAATAATATTTCAAAATTTTCTATATGAATATAAAAAGATAAATTTTAAAAATTTTAAAACTTGTACTACGATTATCTAGATATTATTATAAATTTATATTAAATAAATTTATAATAATATTATAGACATTTTTTAATATATATGTATTTAGGTTTTTATTTTACTTTATTTTATATATTTGTTTAATAGGTTTTATCTTTATTTATTTATTTTACTTTTTTTTTTTTTTTTTTGAAATACTATATTAAAAATGATTTTTATACTTTTAATTTATTAATTATATATATATATTTTATATGTATATATTTTGATATTTTGATTAAATTTCTTTCTAATATATATTATATTTATTATAATTTCAATTTTTTTTTTTTTAAAAAAAAGTTTTAAATTTATATATTAAAAAATAATATATATATACATCTTTTTCTTTTTTTTTTTTTTTTTTTTTTTTTTTTTTTTTATTATTTTAAAAAAATATTTATAAATATCTTTTTTATATTATTATTATATATATAATTAAAACGTTATTGTAATTAATATAATTATTAATAAAATACTTAATTAGTAATTTATTAAAAATAATTATAAACTAGAATTAATATAGAGAATTAAAAAAAATAATACTAGTTTTAATAATATTTAAATATTAAATAAATTAAATAGAATACATTTAGTAATTCAAAAATATTTATTAATATTTAAATAAATACAATAACATAATTAATCATAAATAAATTAATAATTAATTTAGTATCTTTGAAAGATTATTTTAATTATTAATTATTTAAAAGAATTAAATTATATATAAATTAATTTAAATTAATTTAAACAAAATAAGAAATATAAAACAAAAATAAAAATAAAAATATAAAATATAAAACAAAAATAAAAATTAAAATATAAAATACAAAACAAAAATAAAAATAAAAACACCGAAATACAAACCAATAATATATATAATAAAAAAAAAAAAATAAAATAAAAAATTAAATAAAATTTAAAATTTAAAATAAATACTAAGAAGAAAAAAAAATAATTAATATATTCGTTATATATTTACAGTTATAATGTAATTAAATGAAATAAAATATACTAATAATAATATAATAATTTAATATAATTATCATTTTATTATTATTAATTACACTAATACATTAAATTAATTTTAATATATATAAGAAATTAAATAAGTATTTTTATTAGAAAAAATTAAAATGAGAAAGTTAACTACAGGATTATTTTTATCATTATTAACACTTTATGTTAAAGCAGAATCAAGTTGTTGGTCTGAATCATATAATTATGAATGGTACAATATTTTAATATAACTATATCTATATATATTTATATAGATATTAAGTGAATAAATTAAAAAAAAAAAAAAAAAAAAAAAAAACTACATCGTATAATATCTAATTTAAAAAAATTTTTTTTAATAAATAGTTGTAGAGGAAGAAATTTAGAAATTGTTGAAAAATTTGGAGATTATTACTGGTATGTTATTCTTCTTATTGTGAATAAAGTTATATATATTTGAATTCTAAAAAATAAATTGTATTTAAATATCTTCATAGGTCTGAAGAAAATGGTATACGTTGTGGAATTCCCGTTACACAAGAAATGGATGATAATTCTACAAAAGATAATTGCTGGGGAAAACTTTTTGGTATTTATAATATACATATATTATAACTTTTAAGAGTTTTTCCTAATTTTGGTTTTATATATATTTAATTTTCCAGGTTATAAATGCTGCAAATATGAATCTATTCCTAATAATTATGAATCTGCTGTTGAAGGTGAATGGTAAATATATAAATAAATATATTATTATTAATTTAATTTATGCAATCATTAATTAATAATAATAATAATAATAATTTATAATAATTATAATTTATAATAATAATAATTTATAATAATAATATATATGAATAAAAATTTAATTTTAGGTATAAATTTCCTGATGGAAGCTATTGTGCATACAGAACAGGTGAACCAAAATTTAATGATCGGGAAAGATATGATGAAACAAGAGAGCAATGGAATGATTTCAAATCAAAATGGGGTGAAGGTAAAGAAATAGATGTTGGTAATTTTAAACGTTTATCTGTTTTACCTGGAAAAGATGAATCTCAACTTAATTTTGGTTGGTATTCAACTACTACAGAATATCCTCTCATTCGTTTTGGTACTACTAAGGAATTAACTGAAGAAGATGAAGTTAAAGGTGATAATTATGAATGTAAAGCAATTAATGGTGTCCAATATTATTGTAATCAAGTTTCAGTTACTGGTTTAAAACCAAATTCTATTTATTATTACAAAAGAAATTTAGATGGAACTTGGGAAGAGACAATTGAATTTAAAACTAAAGACCCAGAAAATTTCAGATTTGTTTTTCTTGGTGATCCACAAATTGGTTCATCTCGTGGTAGTTATTCAATTGGTAATCGTAAACAATTTAGTGATGATGAAGGTCTTAGAAACGATGCTTTTAATTGGAATATGACTATATTCAATTCTTATTCAAAAGCAAATGAAGCTAGTCTTATTTTATCCGCTGGTGATAATGCTGATTCTGGTGAAACGCCAAGTAATGGTGATATTTTAGATAATATTAGTAATATTAGTAAAATGTCCACTGATCTTCTCAGACAAGAAAAAGAATATTCATCTTTATTACTTCCAGAATTAATGCAAAAAGTTCCATTTGTTCCTGCTGTTGGTAATCATGAATCTTATACTGCTACATATAGATATCATTTTAATACTCCAAATTCATATAAGGTAGAGAGTGAAAATCAAATTCCAGGATATAATTACACAAGTATTACACCTGGTTACAACTATTACTTTAAACATAATAATGTCCTTATTGTTGTTCTCGAATCTAATTATGGAAATGAAGAAATATATACAACTGTAATGAATATGGCTAATGACGCTTATCCTGATGTTGATTGGAGAATTGCTTTGTTTCATCATGATATTTTTAGTGATGGTTACATCCATTCAGAAGAAGGTCGTGTTCAAGAATTACGTCAATGGTTAACTCCATTATTTGATAAATTTAATTTTGATCTAGTTATTAATGGTCATGATCATATGTATTCTGCCAGTCATTTTATTACTTATGGAAATAATAATAATATTTATAAATTTGAAAAAATTGAAAAAAATAAAATTTATAAAGATCCCAATGGTACAATGTTTATTACTGCAAATTGCTCAACTGGCAGTAAGCTTTACGATGTTGGGGATCCAAAAGATTTTATTTATTTCTCTAATCAAACGTTTACTTCAACTTTTGGTTTATTAGATTTTAAAAATGAAAATGGAAAACTTCAATTAAGTATTACCTCTTATGAAGTAGATACCTACAAAGTTACTGATGGTCCTTATATTTTTGAAAAAGATGCTAAAGAAGTACCTAAAACTACTTGTTGGTCTTTACCAGATTATCCATGTTGTAGTAATGAGAATACCGCTGTTATAACAACTGATGAACAAGGTGATTGGGGTGTTGAGAATGGTGATTGGTGCGGTATTATTAATAAAAAAGAAAGCTGTTGGGCAGAAGAACAAGGTTACCCATGTTGCTCTGATACGAATAGAAAAGTTGAACAAATTGATGATAATGGTAATGCTTGGGCTATAGAAAATAATGATTGGTGTGGTTTACCTAAGAATACTAATATCACAACCACTACAACTAGAAGAACGACCACTACTACCACCACTACCACCACTACCACTAAAACAACTACCACCACTACTACTACTACTACTAAAACTCCAGAGCCAACTCAATGCTCAAATAAATGGGATCAATGTGGTGGTATGAATTGGGCTGGACCGAATTGCTGTGTTGAAGGAACATATTGTACCTTTGTTAATCCATATTATTCACAATGTTTATAATAAATAAAAACATTAAAATAAATTCAAAATATAATTAATATGTCATGATATATATAATTCCGATAATCAATAATAATAATAATAACAATAATAATAAAAATTATATATACTAAATGACTAAAAATAAAAGTATCATAAAATCTTTTATATATAAAATTAAAAATTAAAATTATATAAATTTGATTACATATTTTAATAATATTGATCTACAACCAAAAATTATTATATATATATAAATATATAAATTATTTATATATATTTGAAAACAATAAATAATTAGTTAAATTTTATAAAAATATATATTAATAATATTACTTTTAAATGATTATATATTTATATAAATAAATATTAATATATATAAAAGTAATGTTATTTTATAAAAAACAAAACAAAACAAAACAAAACAAAAAACAAAACAAAACAAAAAAAAAAAAAAAAAAAATTATTACAATGTTCGAATAAATATTCAAATAATTAAAATAAGAATGAATATTATAAAATAATATTATAAAATTTAAAATTATAATATATACATATATATATTAAAATTTAATATATTTACATACATAATCATTAATATTTTCTATTAAATATTCAAAAAAAAAAAAAAAAAAAAAAAAAAAAAAAAAAAAAGGAAAAAATAATAATAATAATATTAAATAATAAAAAGAATATTTATAAATAAAAACTCTTTAACATAAAAAAAATGTTATATATATATATATAACAAAGTATATTATTTACATTTAAACTGTGTAAAATAAAATATATAAATATTACTTTTAATTATAATTATTGAAAATTGGAGAATAATTATTACCAAAATTAAATTACCAAACTTCTATATAACTTAACATTCTGCAGAATTAATATCTTAATTTTTTTGTTTTTAATTGTCTTTTAAATATATATATATATATATATATCCATGAAAATTGTTTTATGTTTTTGTATTAATAAATAAATATGACATGTTTTAAATTTATACAAAATGAATATGAAATAGAAATAAAAACTTTAATTAATAATAAATTTATGTTAATTAATAAATGGTGTAAAAGCATAAATTTATGTATTAATCTAGTTTTTATTTGTATTTATATTAGAAAATAATTTATATATTTTTATTATTTAATTTAACCATTAATGAAAATAAATTAATATTTATAACTTTAATATAGGAAAACTTTATTATAGTAAATAATTATAAAAGAGAAAAATACTTGAAAATATGTTTAAGAAATAGTAGATTATAGTAATTCTTGAGATCAAGATATGAAAATAAATATTAGTTTTAGGAATAAATGTTAGTTTATATTTTAAATAATTCTAAATAAATAAAATTTAAATAAAATAATTTTTATAATAAATTATATCCCCCATTTTAAAAGAACCGAACCTGAACTTCGTACTTTATCAAAAATATAAAATAAAAAATTACATTAAAATATTTGCTAATTTAAAATTTTAATTCATTATCATTCCATAAAAGGAAATAAATTAAATTTTAAATTAAAAAAAAAAATATATCTTAATACATATATATTATTGGAATAATATTAAGACAGGTCCGGTACCTCCGAAGGAGTAAACCATAATTTTTTTTCAGATATAGACCATTCAAACCCTAACCCGGATTAAGAATTTCTTTTAAAATAGAAATTTTATAACTTGTAGGTTCGTTGCCTATGAACTTTTTTTTTTTTTTTTTCTGAATTTATTTATACACTTTATTTTGAATATTACTTTTTATTTCACATTACTATTTTAAATATTATTATGATCTAATTGGACAAATAATATTTATTCTTTTTTTCTTTTATATTAATTTTATTTTTTTTATAAAAAAAATATTCATGTAATTAATAAATGAATAGATAAATAAAGTTAAAAGTTCTCAATAATTGCAGTTATATATATATATAACTTCAGTTATATAAAACAAAAAAATTTACTGAATAATAATATAAAAAAAAAAAAGGATGAGAGTACCTTATTTTTTTTTCATTTTTTCTCTATTTATAATAAATAAAGAACAAAAACAATAGGTAATTATAAATTTCATTTTTTCTTTTTTAAATAATATTCAATTTTTAAATTAAATAATAAATATTAATATTATTATTTATATTATAATTAATAATTGAATTAATATTTATTAATAAGCGGTAGAGAAAGAATAATATAACGGTCCATAAAAAAAATGTTTTTTTTTTTTTTTTTTAATCTCATAAATTAATAAATAATACTATTGATTATATATATATATTATATATATATATTAAATAAAATAAATTAAACAATGATAATAAATAGTGTACATTTAGACTTGGTGTAAAAATAAGTTTTCAAGTTTCTAGACCAATTCTATTTATTTCTAATTATTTAATTTTTATAATTTGAATTGAGATGTATAATTTTTTATTTATTCATTAAAAAATAAATCTTGTATATATATGTATATATATATAAATTACATTATCCACATCTACTAATAATATATAAATTTATCTTTTATATAAAATAAAATTTTAAATAAAGAATTATTCATTTATTTTAATTGTTTTTTATCTTTTATTTTTTAATTTTTTTAATTTTTTTTATTTTTTTTATTTTTTATTTTTATTTTTTATTATTATATTTAATTTTATAAAATGAAGTTTAAATTATTAACTCATTCAAGGTAAATTTAATGGAAATTTAAAAAATCAAAATAATAGAATTTTTATGTAATTTTAAATTATTTATTATTTTATTTGTTATTGTCTATTTTTTGTATGTACGTATGTAGATTTAATGTAATTAACTAATTAACTATTTTTCTTTTTATTTTTATATATTCTATTTTTTAATATTATTATTACAAAATTATACTGTTGCTAAAAAAAAAAAAAACAGAAAAAAAATATTAGTAAATAAAGTTATTAATTATTTTAATTTTTAATTTCAAAATTATTAGAATTTTATTATATAAAAATCATTTTTTATAAATATTTTGACTATAAAGTGTTACTCATTATTTTTTTTCAAATTTATAAAATTTGAAATTTTAAATTAAATATTTAAAAAAAAAAAAATAATAATAAACATTAAGAATTTATTAATTGTGAAAAAGGGTAAAAATAATTTTTTTTTTAATAATAATATAATTTAATATTAAATAATATTAAATAATAATAATAATAATAATAATAATAATAAATAAATAAATAATAATAATGATAATAAATAATAAATAATAAATAATAAATAATAAATAATAAATAATAAATAATAAATAATAAATAATAAATAATAAATAATATTAATAATAATAAATAAATAAACATTGATATTAATTATTTATGCTTTTTTTCTTTAAAATATTGTTTATTCTTAGAGAAATTTATATATATAAATATGTTTAATACTATTAATACTAAAACAAAAAAAAATAAAAATTTTCTATCAAGTATTTTTAGTAATATTTTAACATTTCAAATTTTGATATAAAGATGTCAATCTATTTCAATGTATTTGACATTTACACATGTTAAAAATAAAAAAATATTTTATGATCACTTGTGTAACGGATTAAATTAAGTTCTTTTTTTATATTAAAAATTAATTAAAAAAAAAGTTCTATAATATATTGTTTAAATACAAAATTAGTGTTAGTGTAACGTATATATTAAAGAAATGGTCTTTGGAAAAAGAAAATTTTCTAATAAAAAAAAAAAGAAAATAAAAATTTTTAACAAAGGAAAAATAATAATGACATTAAAAATTTTTTTAATTTAATTTTAAAAAAAAAAAAAAAAAAAAAAAAAAATTAGTTTATTAATAGATTTATTAATAATTATGGAAATATTACATTTATTAATATATATATTTTTTAATTGTAATCCTAACTATTACGTTACTATTACTATATTATTATTGTTATTTTTTTTTTTATAATTAGAAAGATATATAAATAAAAAAAAAAGGTGCTAAAATTTTTTTTTCAAAAAGAAAAATTTTGATAATTTTTACATTATATATAGATTTAATAATACTAGATATTATAATACTAGGTATTATAAATCTTGAAGATTAATTAATAATACTTGCTAGTAATAAATAAATTAATAAAAAAAAATATTGAAGTATTTTTTTTTTAAATTTAGTAATATATTATAATATATCACTAGTAAATTAAATAATAAAATTTTTAAAATTATAAAGTATAAAAGAAAACAAGCAAACAAAAAAAGTTAAAAAATAAAACCAAAATTATATAAAATAATATAATTATATTCAATTAGAAATTGAAAAAGAAAAATATTATAATATATAATATATAAATTTCGATTTATGAATTTTAAAATAATTAAATTTCAAAAGAAATAATAAAGAATAAAAGAAAAACAAAATCTAAAACTTAATTAATAATAATATCTAGCAAATAAAATTATTTAAAACAAAATATAAAAAATATATAAATTAAAACATAAAAAAAAAAATTTCAAAATGAGAAGAATTACATTAGGATTAGTTTTATCATTATTAACAACCTATGTAAAGGCTGAATGCTGGTCTAAAAAATACGGTTACCCATGGTAAAAAAAAAAAAAAAAAAAAAAAAAAAAAAAAAAAAAAAGATAATAATAATAATTAATAAAAAAAATATGAAACTTTAATACTAATAATTTTAAATTTTTTGAAATATTAATTTTGAATTATTGATTAAAGTTGTGAAAATACTGAACAGAAACCTATTACATATGATGCAACAGGTTCATGGTAAGAAATAATAATAATAATGATAATAATTGTATTAGTATTTAAGATGAATTATATATTAAGTTGAAAATAATAAAATTAAAAAATATATAATATTTTATATGTATATATGATTAATATTAAAATTGATTTATATAATGAAGGGGATATGAAAATAATAGCTTTTGTGGTCTTAATCAATTTGAAACTGAACCAATTTGCTGGTCAGAAGAATTTGGATATCCATGGTATATATATTATAAAAGAAATAAAAAAAAAAAATTTTTTTTTATTTAAAAGTAAATTTACATATATATTAAAAAAAAAATATATACTTTATATATTTAAATATTTATATGTGTATAGCTGTAAAAATAAAGATACTAAAGTTTCATCAACTGACCAAAGTGGAACATGGTAAGTATTTAATTTTTTTTTCTTCTTTAAACAAAAATTATATTAATTTATATTAAAAAATTTCTAATTATAATTTTTTCTTTCCTTTTATAATATTACAAACTATAGGGGTATTGAAAATGGTAAATGGTGTGGTCTTGAATATTTAGGAAGTTGTTGGTCATTGAAAAGAAGTAATTTAACACCATGGTAAAATATCATATAAAATAAATTAATATATATTATTTTATATTATAATTATTATATTTTTTATTAATATATATATATATATTAATTATTATTTAAAAAAAAAAAAAAAAAAAAAAAAAACATATGTAATATATATGTTTATAATATATTTTTTTTATTAAATTCATTAAAGTTGTGAAGGAGGTAATTTAACAATTGTAAAAGAAAATTCTCATGGAAAATATGCTATCGAAAATAATAGACTTTGTGGTGTACCTACCAAACAAGAGAAATTTTCTATTGGTTGTTGGGCAAAACCTAAAGGTAAAAAAAAAAAGAAATTAAATTATTAATTTAATATATTGTTATTTAATTTTTATTATTATTGTTAGAGCTAGAAAAAATTACTTGTATAAATTAAAAAAAAAAAAAAAATAATTTAATAATATTATTACTTTATTAATATTAATATTAAATAGGATATGATTGTTGTAAGTACGATTCTATTAAACCAACAGAATCTGATCAAGAAGCAAATTGGTAAGTATTTTTAATTTTTTTTTTTTTTATTTGATATAAATATTTTTTTTTTCATTTTTGTTAGAAACTTATTTTAATTTATTAAAATAATTATTTTTAATAAATTAAATTAATTTAAAAGGTATCTTTTCGATGATAATTCATATTGTGCTTATAAAGATCGTTTAGGAAGATGGAATGATCGTGTTAAATTTAAAGAAACCAAAAATGAATGGACTAGTTTTATTTCTAAATGGGGTCCAAAAAATGATATTGATGTTACTAATTTTGAACGTTTAGCTGTTATACCAGGTGAAGATGAAACCAAACTTAATTTTGGTTGGTATTCAATTTCAAATGAATACCCTCTTATTCGTTTCGGAAGTACTTCTGATTTAACTGAAAAAGATGAAGTAAGAGGTATCAATTTTAAATGTAAAAATATTAATGATACCCAATATTATTGTAATCATATTACTGTTACTGGATTAAAAAGTAATACCATCTATTATTATCAAAGAAATTTGAATGGAAATTGGGAAGAAACAATTGAATTTGAAACTAGAAGTCCAGATAATTTTAGATTTATTTTCCTTGGTGACCCACAAATTGGTGCTTCTGCTGGTGCCATCTCTGAACTTCATCTTAATAAAGTTCTTTCTGACGATGAAGGTCTCAGAAATGATGCCTTCAATTGGAATATGACTATTTATAATTCCTATGAAAAAGCAAATGGACCTAGTCTTATCCTTTCTGCTGGTGATAATGCCGATTCTGGTCAATCACCAAGTAATGAAAATAGTAAAATCGAAGATATTAAAAAAGATCTTATTAGACAAGAAAAGCAATATTCTGCTCTTTTACTTCCAAGTTTAATGCAAAAAGTTCCATTTGCCACTGCTCTTGGTAATCATGAATCCTATTCTCCTTCCTTCAAATATCACTTTAATAATCCAAACCCTTATAAGGTAGAAAGATCAGAATTTAGTCCAGGCTATAACTATTTCTTCAAATATAATAATGCCCTTGTTGTTATGCTTGAATCTAACTATGGTATTAAAGATGATTATTCAGATGTCATTTCTAATGCCACTTCTACTTATCCAGATACTGATTGGAGAATTGCTGTATTCCATCATGATATCTACAGTAATGGTGTTATGCATTCCAGTGAATACAGAGTTACTGAATTACGTAAGTGGTTAACCCCATTGTTTGATGAATATGATTTTGATCTTGTTATTAACGGTCATGATCATATGTATTCTGCCAGTCAATTCGTTCATCATGATAAGAGTAGTACAGATAAATTTAAGTATAAAGTTTCTGAAATTGAAAGAGGTAAGGTTTACGACAATCCAAAAGGAACGTTATATATTACTGCTAATTGTTCCACTGGTAGTAAGCTTTACAATACCAAAGGAAATAAAGATTATCTTTACTATTATAATCAAACTTTCACTTCAACCTTTGGTATTTTAGATTTCAAGAAAGAAAATGGTAAATCTCAATTAAGTATTACTTCTTATGAAGTCGATACTCTTGATATCACTGATGGTCCATATATCTTTGAAAAAGATTCTAAGGAAGTTACTACAACTGAAGCTATTTCCTCTACTACAACTGCTTTAGAAGAAACTTCTACAGAAATAACTACAGAAGAGGAAACCACTACTGCCTTTGAAGAAGTTACTACCTCAGTACCAGCTACTACCACTACCACTACCACCACTACTACCACTACCACTACCACTACCACTACCACTACCACTACCACTACCACTACCACTACAACTACAACTACTCCTTCTCCATCTACTACTACTACTACCACCATCACTACTACTGCTCCACCAATTATAACAACTACTACTACCACCACAACCATTGATATTGTTCCAACTCCAAATGTTTGTTGGTCAATCGCATTTGGTTATCCATGTTGTACTAACACTTACACTCAAGTTGTAATGAATGATGAATCTGGTGAATGGGGTGTTGAAAATGATGATTGGTGTGGTATTGTAAGAGTTCCAAATGAACCCGTAGATCAATGTTGGTCAATTGCAGTTGGTTATCCATGCTGTAGTAATGCTAACGCTGAAATTATAATGACCGATGAAAGTGGTAACTGGGGTATTGAAAATGATGATTGGTGTGGTATTTTAAATAATGAAGAAGTCGTTACCACATCTCTTCAACCAACTACCACCACCACTACCACCACTACCACTACTACTACTACTACCACCACCACCACAACTACTACCACTACCAATACCACTAGAGTTCCAGAACCAACTCAATGTGCAAATGTATGGGGTCAATGTGGTGGTGAAGGATGGAATGGTCCAACCTGTTGTAATTCAGGTAGTGTTTGTGTTGTAACAAATCAATACTATCATCAATGTAAACCAAACTAAATTTAACCTTTTGGTTAAGTTTAATAAAAGTATGAATAATTTCATATTTCATAATTTCCAAAAAAAAAAAAAAAGAATATTTTTTTTTTTTTTTTTTTGTAAAATTTATCAAAATTCAAAATAAATAAATGAAATTAAATTCATAATATGTATTCACAAAATACATTATAAATTAAATATATATTTTATAAAAAAAAATAATATATAAAATATATATTATTTTTATTCAATAGATAAATAAATAAATAAAGAATCAATATTTAAAATTAATATTTAATAAATAAATAAATAAATAAATAAACAAACAAACAAACAAACAAACAAACAAATAAATAAATAAATAAATAAATAAATAAATAAATAAATAAATAAATAAATAAATAAATAAATAAATAAATAAATAAATAAATAATATCTTTAAATTTTTTTTTTTTTTTTTTTTTTTTTTTTTTTTTTTTTTTTTTTTTTTTTGTTTATTGTTTTTGTTTTTCTGTGGTTATAAATACAAAACTACTATTGTTATTAGAATGGGTAGAGTTTCAGAAGATTGTCCCAAGACTTGCCCCTGTTGTGGTGAAAATGATCAATCTTTTGAACATTGGATTTTTAAATGCGATGCTCTTGCGTCTTTTAGATGGAATTCTTTAAATTTAATAGATGATTTCTATGTTTTATTCCTTAGGAAGATTAGAGTGTTTAATCCTCTTACTTCATATGACTCTATTTCTAATTTTGAAGATTATATTAATCATTATATATACTTGTTCCTTCTTGGTGGGACTTTAGTTTTAAATGAGCTACATTTCGATAGTGGGGAACAGAGACAATTAAATGAACTATTTTTTCAAAGGTTTATCTGAGTCACCTATTCCAAAAAATTGTGGGCTTGGCGGAATTCTTAATAAAGGCAATACCTATCATAAGTAGTTCGTTTGACCTATTATTTGATAGGTATTCCGAATTACCTAAACTTAACCAAGAGCGTCGATGTCATACTGATAAGGAATAATGATAATACAGGATCATCATCTATTTCCAAGAAGGATGAATCTCGCCCTAATAGTTCAATAAATGATGAATCCGGTAAGAGTTTAGTGGACACCACACTATCTATTTTAAAGATGTTACTTCATGGTCTTATTATTATTATTTTTTTTATTTGTTAGGAAGGGAAAAATTCATGCATAGTACAATTTGCCGAAATATATAGTATTTTTTTTTTTTTTTTTTTTTGAGCTTTTTTATTTTTTTATTTTTTAATTTTTATTTTTTATTTTTAATTTCAAATGTACTTTTCATCTACATGTATTTTTTATAATAAGATTAATAAATTCATGGAAGTATATTCTCTTCCCTGTCTAAAAAAAAAAAAAAAAAAAAATATTTAATATATGATATAAAAATATATCATAAATAATGAAAAAAAAAATATTTAAATTATGATATAAAAATATATCATAAATCATAAAAAAAAAAAAAAAATAACGATAATAATAATGATAATATTTTATTTTTCTAATTATTATTTATACTAGTAATTATTTTATCTTATTATACTAACTTTAAATTTTTTTTTTTTTTTTTTTTTTTTTTTTTTTTTTTTTTTTTTTTTAACGAATATTTCACTTATTGAATTTCTCAAGATTTATAATTAATAGTATTACTATTTAAATCTTTATTATTATTATTATTATTTTAATACAAAATATAAAATATATTAGGTATTAATAATTTTAATAAAAATTAAATCATCTGTTAAATTTTGATTATTCATTATTAATTTTTTTTATAATATTTTTAGATTTTTTTTTTTTTTTTTTTTTTTTTTTTTTTATTTCTAGCATGTATCCGTACAAAATTTCATACATACATATTGAACATGTTAGTAGTAGTAATAGTAGAATAGAACCTTGTATATTCAGAGATATCCCTATAACTCTAGCAGACCAAAGCGTAGGTAGGTGTGGAGGAGTTGTGATGGTCTGAGGAGCGCAGTAGACATATTGATCAAGGAACAGTTATAATGAGCGATACATTTGTTCCATCTTCAATTATCAAGTATGTTAAAACAAACAAGTCTATTGTCTCCTCATTAGATTCAGGTAAATGTCTTGGAAGAATGAATTCAAACAAGAATGAATTACGTTTGACATTGAATGATTGCAACAACGCCCAAAATGATCAAAAGTGGGTGATCCACATGGTATTTCCAGGTAGTCAATAATAGAGACCGGAACCACCTTAGGATAGATGTGCCGACCTTGGTTTCATTTGAGCCTGTCTGTTGTTCATTCTGATACCAGTTCAGTACAGTTCAAAGCCATGAGTGGAAATAGCCGGAATATAAAGGTTCTATTCTACTACTACTATCATGTTCAATATATGTTAAAAAAGCATTTGCAGGGACATGCCGGAAATAGTAGGTCAAAATCTTAGCTTATTATCATTATTATTATTATTATTATTATTATTTTTAATAATATATATAGTTTTTTTTATTTTTTTTTTTTTGATAATATATATATATATATATTTTTTTTTTTTTTAACTTATTTATTAATTAATATTTACCATTTAATATTTAATATATACATCTACTTTTTACTTTATTTGGAAATAAGAGACAATAAAAATGACAGGATATATATAAAAATAAATTAAAAAAGGGAAATGATATTAAATAAAAAATAATAATAATACTAATAATAATAATAATAATAATAATAATAATAATAATAATAATAATAATAATAATAATAATAATAATAATAATAATAAAACCAAAGGAAATAAAAATAATTAATAATAAATAAAAATAAAAATAAAATATATATATTTATATATATAAAACTATATATTTTTAAAATTAATTTTTTTTAATATAATGTAAAAAGAAATTATTTATATATGAAAAAAGAAATTATTTACATATGATATTTAAAATAGATAATACATTATATGGATAAGAAAAATTATAAAAATGAATAATAATAATAATAATACATAAATGTATAAATACATAAATAAATAAATAAATAATAAATAAAAAATGTATTAAAAAAGAGAACAATATTAAAAAAAATGCAACTAAGTTATATATTTTTTAAAGATAATAATAAATAAAAAATAAAAAAAAAAAAGTTTATATTTCCGATAAAATAAAATTAAAAAAGGAAAAAATAATATATACAAATAAATATTTAATTAAATTAAAATGATTAAAACATAATTAGAATAAAAAAAAAAAAAGTTAATTAAAATGACTAATAAAGAAATAAATTAAGCATTTTAGTAAATCAAACATTAAATGAATAAATAAATATTATAAATAAATAAATAAATATTTTAAATAAATAAATAAATATTATAAATAAATAAATAAATAAATATTTTAAATAAATAAATAAATAAATAATATAAATAAATAAATAAATATATTTTAAATAAATAAATAAATAAATATTTTAAATATTTTAAATAGATAAATTAAATTATTAATATTATTATAATTTATTTATTTATTTTTTTTTTTAAATCATATTTAATTAAAAAATTCATAAAAATAATTTTACATTGAGAAAAATATTAAATATATGTAACTATATTATTATTATTATTGAATGTAAATAGTAAAATTTTTAACAATTATGCTTAAAATATTTGAAATAACAAAATTTAATTCTTTAACAAAATTCACAAGATAATTATATATTTTTTATATAATTTTTTTTTTTTTTTTTTTTAAAAAAAAAAGATAAAATATGTCAATACTAAAATAAATATTTTTATATTTTTATTATTAGTTTGACTTTTGAAACATGAAAAGGAAAGTAATTTTATTTTAACTTTAATTTAATAAAGGGATAAATAAATTTAAATAAAAAAAAAAAAAATAATTAATTAAAAAAAAAAAAAAAAAAAAAAAAAAGACAGGTCTATATTAATAATCAAAAAACAAAATTAAAAAGAGGAAAACTTATATAAATAATAAATAATAAATAATATAAATAATAAATAATAATATAAATAATATTATAAATATTTCATTATTTATTTTTTTAATTAATGAAAAAAAAATATTTTCTAGATTCATATAAAACATATATTGATAAATTTAATGTCGTTTGGTGTAACATAAGGATACAAGGTTTTTAAATATTTTTAATTGGACAATAATATCACTATAAACTATATTGTTTAGTAATACCAATTATATATATATATATTAATTTTATAATATAAACAAATGTATTTATAATATTTAAAATATTTTTAATTTATATTTTTATATTATACTTTACAATAATTTTATTTATTATAAAATAAAATTATTGTTAAGTATTATGTATATACGTATAATTTTTTTTATAATAACTTTTTTAAATAATAATATAAATAAAATTTTATTTTTTTTAATTATTTATTTTTTTTAATAATTAAAATTATATACTTTTTAATAAAATTAATTATTTTAATTAAAAATAATAATAATAATAAGTTTTAATAAAATTAAACCATTTCTATTATTTATTTTTTATAATATTGATAATGATGGTAATGGTGTGAATTTTAATATTATATTTTTTAAAGGGCCTTCTAAGCTATATTAAAAATATATTGAAGCTAACCTTTAACAATATTTCTTTTAAAATTGACAATAGTAAAAAATATTAAAAATAAAAGCTTCTATTGTAATGAATAATGTTTTTATACTATAAATATAAAGATTTTCTTTTTTTTTTTATTTTAAAAAAATTTTTTTTTAAATTTTGTTAAATTTATTTATTTAATTTTTTTATTAAAAAGTTAAAGAAATAATAAATTCAAAATTTGAATTATTGTAATTTCTTTTTAAAAATGAAATTTTAATAGCTATTTTTTTTTATTAATAATATATTATTAATAAAATAAAAAGAAATTGAATCAATAATTCTAAGAAATAACAATAAAAACAAAAATAAAAAATTAAAAATATATAAAAAAAAATTAAATAAATATAGAAAATATAATAGAAAAATAATTAAATATCAAGAATATACATTGCAATAAAATATTTAATTGAAAAAAAAAAATTATATTAAGAAAAATAAATATTATAATATTAATAATAAAATATAACTTTAAAAAGTTATCCAAACATTATATTTAGTATAATTATATATTATATATAAACATTCTAAGTTATAAATAATATATATTTAAAAGAATAAAAAAATAAAAAATTTTAAAGTAATTTAATTTCAAAATTTCAAAATTTCAAAATTTCAAAATTTCAAAATTTTAAAAAAATTTCTAAATTAAAATTTAATAACTTTTATTAAAGTTTAACAATAAAATAAGATATATAGAAATAAAATAAAAAATAAAAAATTTTAAAGAAATTTAATTTTAAAATTTCGAAATTTCAAAATTTCAAAATTTTAAAAAATTTATAAATTAAAATTTAATAACTTTTAAAGTTTAATAATAAAATAAAATAAAATAAAATAAATACTAGAAATTGAATAAAATAAAATAAAAAATAGAAATAAAATAAAAAATAGAAATAAAATAAAATATAATAAAATAAAGTAAAATAATTAAAAATAAAATAAAATATAATAAAATAATGTAAGTATTATTAATAAAATCAATATTATAATATATTATTTAATTTTTTTTTTTTTTTTTTTTTTTTTTTTTTTTTTTAAATATTTAAATTAATTATTACTAATATATAATAAAATTAAAAAAAAAAAAAAAAAAAAAAAAAAAGAAATTTAAAATGAATAAATTAGATATTAGCGTTATATTATCATTATTAATAACATATGTAAAAGCTGACTGCTGGGCAACCAAGAAAGGTTTTCCATGGTAATTAAATTATTCAATAATTAATAATTTTTTTTTTTTTATATATATTTGTGATTTATATGAAAAAAAATTTTTTTAACAATGTAAACTATTAATTTATATTAATTTGATATTTAGTTGTTCAAACAAAGATACTTCAATTGTTAGTGTTGATTCGGAAGGACAATGGTATTGTATAATTTCTAAAAGGATTGTTTTTATTTCTTTATTATATTTTATTTTATTTTATTTTATTTTATTTTATTTTATTTTTTTTTTTATATTCAATTTTATTTTTTTATTACATTTTTACTTTATTTTTATTTTTATCTTTACTAAATGAATATTTATTATTATAATATAG
Organism: Neocallimastix lanati (nom. inval.); assembly: GCA_016946835.1. Lineage (NCBI taxonomy): Eukaryota > Fungi > Neocallimastigomycota > Neocallimastigomycetes > Neocallimastigales > Neocallimastigaceae > Neocallimastix > Neocallimastix lanati (nom. inval.). Next base: position 502,134 of record JACVTC010000080.1, on the reverse strand, counting down.
GGGAATGGAAAACGGTCAATGGTGTGGAATTGAAAAATGTTGGTCTGTCAGTAAAGGTTATCCATGGTAATTATTTATTTTTAAATATATATATATACATTTAAATATATATATACATATGTAATAGATTTTGATTAATAACTTTGAATACTATTTTATTAGTTGTGTAGGAGATAATCCTTCCATAGAATTTGTTGATTCTGATGGTCAATGGTAATAATAATAATAATAATAATAATAATAATAATAATAATAATAATAATAATAATAATAATAATAATAATAATAATAATAATATATATATATATATATAAATTAGGGGTTTGGAAAATGGAAATTGGTGTGGTATTGCAGTAGAACAAGAAATAGATTTTGTAAATCCAAGTTGGGCTGATCCTTATGGTAAAATATTATAATTATAATTAATTCTAAAATTATCAATAATATGAACTTTTTTTTTTTAAATTTTTTTTTCTTAAATTTTTATTAAATTTTTTATGTATACATATTGTATTATATAAATATATATATATATATATATATATATTAGGTATAAAATTATGTAAATATAATTATATAGCACCAAACTATTTTGACCAAGAAGGAGATTGGTAAATAAGCAAATTATGTTAATTATAACATAATTTTAATTTAACATATATATACATATATATACATATATATATATTAATTAATTAATTAATTATTTATTTATTTATTAATATTAATTTTGTATATGGAATTGTAATAAAATAATAGGTATACGTTTTCAAATAATATTTGGTGTGCATATAAAAATAGTACCGCAAAATGGAATGATCGTGAAAAATTTGGTGAAACTAAAGTTCAATGGAACAATTTCAAAACAAAATGGGGAGAAGGAAAAGAGTTAGATGTTAACAATTTTGAACGTTTATCTGTTTTTGCCGGTGAAGACGAATCTCAATTAAATTTTGGTTGGTATTCAACTTCCAGCGATTATTCTCTTATTCGTTTTGGTACATCCAAGAAATTATCAGAAAAAGATGAATTCGTCGGTAGTAGTTATGTATGTAAGAATATAAAAAATGTTCAGTATTATTGTAATCAAGTTACTGTTACCGGATTGGAACGTAATTCGATTTATTACTACCAAAGAAACTTAAATGGTAAATGGGAAGATCCAATTGAATTTAAAACTCATGATCCAGATAATTTCAGATTTGTTTTTCTTGGTGATCCACAAATCGGTGCATCTCGTAATCTTATTTCTGGTAAAAAGTCCCTTACAGATGATGAAGGTCTTAGAAATGATGCGTTCAATTGGAACATGACTATATATAACTCTTATGAATTTGCTAATGAACCTAGTCTTATTTTATCTGCTGGAGATAATGCTGATTCTGGTCAGTCACCAGGTGATGATAAAAAATCTGAAGAAAATATTAAAATTGATCTCCTAAGACAGGAAAGAGAATATTCCACTTTATTACTTCCACAGATAATGCAAAAAGTTCCATTTGCTTCTGCTATTGGTAATCATGAATCTTTTACTCCTACTTTTAGGTATCATTTTAATACTCCACATTCCTATAAAGTTGAAAGTGATAATTTCATCAAAGGATTTCAATCCAGTATAACTCCTGGCTATAATTATTTCTTTAAATATAATAACGTACTTATCGTTGTATTAGAATCCAATTACAGTACGGAGGAACAGTATAGAGAAGTTATTGAAAATGCTATTACTACCTATCCAGAAACAGATTGGAGAATTGGCTTATTCCATCATGATATTTATAGTAATGGTTATGGTCATTCCACTGAACCACGTGTCATGGATTTAAGAAAATGGTTAACACCAATGCTTGATAAGTATGATTTTGATCTTGTTATTAATGGTCATGATCATGTCTATGTTGCTACCCATTTTGTTACCTCGGATAAAAATAGTAAAAATGGCTATAGTTTTAATAAAATTGAAAGAAACAAAGTTTATAATGATCCAAAGGGAACCCTCTATCTTACCGCCAATTGTTCTACGGGAAATAAACTTTATCGTCTTATAGATCCATTTGATTTTGTTTACTACTCCAATCAAACTTATACCTCAACATTTGGTGTTTTAGATTTTAAAAAGGAAAATGGTAAAACTCAAATGAGGATTACAACCTATGAAGTGGATACTTTTAATGTTACTGATGGTACTTATATCTTTGAAAAAATTGCTAAAGAACTTCCAAAAACCACCACTACCATCACCACAAAAACAACTACCACCACTACAACAAATGTTGTAACTTCAACACCTGAAGAAAAGGTAAAAAAAAAAAAAAAATAAATGAAAATAAATAAAATAAATTAAAATAAAATAAAAAATTAGTAATGAATTTATTATTTTATATTTAAAAAAAAAAAAAAATTATTAATAAATTTATAAATTTATATTTGCAAAAAAAAAAAAAAAAAAAAAAAAAAAAAAAAATATTTATTTTAATTTTTTTTTGTTAATTTATATTATATTTTTATATATATAATAAATAAATATGTATTAAATATGTATTAATATATATATATATATATTTTTATATTAATAAAATTTTTATAGTGTTGGTCATTAAGCCAAGGATATCCATGTTGTTCAATTCAACCATATCATATAGAATTAAGTGATGAATCTGGTGATTGGGGTATAGAAAATGGAGATTGGTGTGGTATTCCTAAATCTAACAATTCACCAGTTATACCCACTATTACTTCTACTACTATCAGAACAACTACTAGAACAACTACCAGAACAACTACGAAAACAACAGCCACCACTACAAAAACTACTACTACTAGTTCTACTACCACCACTACCACTACCACTACTACCATAACAAAAACTCCTGAACCAAGTAATTGTGCTAAAGAATTTGATCAATGTGATGGTATTAATTATAATGGTCCAAAATGTTGTTCTGTAGGTAAATGCGTTAGACTTAATGATTATTATTATCAATGTCAAAATTTTTAAATTTTGAATTTTTCATTGATTGATAAATTCATAATATTTTAATTTAAAATAAAAAATTATAATTAAATGGACGAAGTACTAAATAATGTTATAAAAAAAAAAAATTATTTTAACTTTTAGTAATAATTTTCAATGTCAAAATTGTTACATTTGAATTTTTTATTGATGGATAAATTCAAGATAATATGTTATATAATAAAATAATATTATTATCAATAATGATACTAATAACTATAATAATATTTAATAATTTTACTATTTATATATAAAATAATCATATTTCAATAAGAAAAAAAATTAAAATACTAAAAAAATTAATAAATAAAATAATGAAATAAAATAATAAAAATAAAATAAAATATAAAAATAAAATAAAATAATAAAAATAAAATAAAATAATAAAAATAAAATAATAATAAAAATAAAATAATAAATAAAATAAAATAAAATAATAAAAATATAATAATAATAAAAATAAAATAATATTAAAAATAAAATAATATTAAAAATAAAATAATAATAAAATTAAATAATAATAAAAATAAAATAATAATAAAAATAAAATAATAATAAAAATAAAATAATAATAAAAATAAAATAATAATAAAAATAAAATAATAATAAAAATAAAATAATAATAAAAATAAAATAATAATAAAAATAAAATAATAATAAAAATAAAATAATAATAAAAATAAAATAATAATAAAAATAAAATAATTATATTTAATAATATAATATGAAATATAGCTTTTTTTATTTATTGTTATTTACAATACGGTCGTATACCGTTTTTTTATTACCTATTTTTTTTTTTTTAAAAAAAAATTATATTAATGTTTTTTATTTTATTTTATTTTATTTTTTACTCTTTTTTAAAAATATATATAATCTTTTAATTTAAAATACATAAATTAACTTTCAGAAATAAGGAAATTTTATAAAACAAAAAAAAATTATTTTAATTATAAAAATAAAATAATAATAAAAATAAAATAATAATAAAAATAAAATAATAATAAAAATAAAATAATAATAAAAATAAAATAATAATAAAAATAAAATAATAATAAAAATAAAAAACAATAATAAAAATAAAAAATAATAAAATAATAATAAAATAATAATAATAAAAAAATAATAATAAAAATAAAATAATAATAAAATAAAATAATAAAAATAAATTAATAATAAAAAAATAATAATAAAAATAAAAAATAATAATAAAAAAAAATAATAATAAAAATAAAAAATAATTATAAAAATAAAATAATAATAAAAATAAAATAATAATAATAATAAAATAATAATAAAAATAAATAAAATAATAAAAATAAAATAATAATAAAAATAAAATAATAATAAAAATAAAAAATAATAATAAAAATAAAAAATAATAATAAAAATAAAATAATAGTAAAATAAAATAGAATAAAATAATATAATAAAACAATAAAATAAAATAATATATATATAATGTAAATAAAAATAATTTTTATATTTTATATTTTATATTTTATATTTTATATTTTTATATTTTATATTTTATATTTTATATTTTATATTTTATATTTTTATATTTTATATTTTATATTTTATATTTTATATTTTATATTTTATATTTTATATTTTATATTTTATATTTTATATTTTATATTTTATATTTTATATTTTATATTTTATATTTTATATTTTATATTTTATATTTTATATTTTATATTTTATATTTTATATTTTATATTTTATGTTTTATACTTTTATATTTTATATTTTATAATTAATATTTTATATTTTATTTTATTGTATTGTATTTTTTTTTTAGTTTGTGTTGATTATTTATTAATGTAAATTAATAATAATATAATTTTAATATTTGTAATGCCCTTATTAAATAATTTGTATTACCTTTTCCAATTGTTTCATTATTGTTCCGATCATCATTCCGGATTGTATATAAATAGTAAACCAATATCTCCATATAAGTATTCATAATAACTATTTTTGTTTTATATTATTTTTATTATGTTAAAAAAGAATTAGAAAAAAAAAAATTACACAACCTTTGTGTTACGCAACAATCATAATAATTTCTAATTATAATAATATATAAAAATTTTTATTTTAAATATTTATATGTACTACAATAATATAAATTATTATAATATATCTTTTTCTAATATCAAAAAATCTAATTCCTATTGATAATTAATAATATATTATAATTAACTATATCCATAGTATATCTATTTTTAAATTATAGAATTTTATATAAATAAATATTTTGTTATTGCCATTAATCCTTTTTTTTTTTTTTTTTTTAACTTTATTTAATTTTATAAATATATAATTATTACATAATTTATAATATTTTTTTAATGATAAACATTATATAACTTATAAATTGTAATGGTGAAATAAAATAATTTAAAAATATAGTAGTTAACTCATGAATTGTCCCAGTATCACAAAAAAAAAAAAAAATCAAAACAAACAAACAAAAAACAACAAAAAAAAAAAAAAAGAAACAAAACAAAACAAAACATAAAAAAAAAAATAAAATAAAATAATAGTAATATTACCATGAAACCAATTTAAGCTGTCATTAATAAAGTATGAAATAAATATATTTAATAAATTAAATATATAATGATTCAGAATTGTTCCAATATCCAAATTGTACATATATAGCAATCCCATAGTATCAATAAATAATTCTTAAATAGAAATAGAAATGAAATATGTTATTCTTAATATCATATTATATTTTCAAATTTATAAATATATAATATAAATAAAAACTTATATATTATATAATATAAATAAAAACTTTAAAAAATATAAAAATTATGAAATAAATGTAGAAAGAAAAATTTAGTACAAATTAAATTTTCTTTTTACATGCGTATTTATTCCGCTTTTGTGACATAGCTGACTGATACTGTTAAATGGTAAATATAAATCACACATATACGTAAAAATATGAAAATGATTAATCATATTTATTAAATAATTAATATTATATTTTCTTATATATTTATAGTTATACCACTATTCTTCTTCTTATATTATTATTATTATTATTATTATTAGAAATAAGTACCTTATATATATATATAATTAATTTTATAAAGTTTTTAATATTTCCTATTTTGAATACTAAAAAAATTTCAAATCTAGTGATTATAACTAATATAATAGTTATTTTACAAATACTAAAAATTCTCATAAAAGTACCATTAACTATAGAGTTATGGATAAGTAAATACAAAGGTTTAAAACTATAAATAAAAAAGAATATATATATATCTTATATATAAAAATACTCCCAAAGGGCTTTATCGAACAGAGTTTATCATTACCAAGAAAAAGAAATTATTACACAACTTTTATGATATGCATATATCAAGTTCATTAATTTATAATAATAGTAATATATAAAAAGATCTTTTTTTGTATATACAATTTATACATATAATATTTATATATGTTATACATATAATAATTATATATATCTAAAATAAATTAATGCCAAAATATTAATTTTTTTATATTTTTTTTTTTAAAAAAAATTCTTTCATTTTACATTAACTTTTTAATGTAAGTAATTTTAATTTATAATTAATTACTTTTAATAAATAATTATATATTTTATAATTAATTATACCATTTAATTCTTTTTATATTATTTAATAATAACTTTTTTATAATAAATAATTTTTTTTTTTGCTATTGTTGTTTTCTTTGTTTTATTAATATTAGTAAATACATAGTAATCATTATATGTATTACGTATATTTATTATTGTGTAATCTTAAAACCTGTCATTTTATAATAATATATTGTATAAACTTTTTTTGCTTTTTCTGGGATAACTTTGTGTAATGTTTTAATTATGTATAATTAAATGTCAACATAAAAATATTTTTAAGGATTTCTAATTTTATATTAAATAAAGTTATATTCATAATTAACTTTATGTATTATAAAATTTAAAAATCTATCCTTTTTCTTGACAGAATAAATAATATATGTGCTATATGCACATATCACATTATTTGAAAATATATTTGAAAATAAATTTAAATATATTAATTATATATTAATAATAAATTAATAATAATAATAAATTAAATAAAAAGATAAATAGAAAAATTTATAAATAAATTTTTTTTTATTTTTCCTTAAAAGATGAATGATATATATATATATTTTTAAGTTATTTAAAAGGAGTTTAAAAAAAAAATTAATAATTAAAGAAATAATTAATAATTAAAGAATAAAATTAACAAATTATTTGCTTATATTTTAAAAAAAAATAATAAATATTAGTAATTGCATATATTAAATATTCAATAATGTATATAAAATTTTAAACTAGAATGAATCCATTTCATTAATAATATAAATAAATATAAAAAAAAAAAAAGAAAGAAAAAAGAAAATAAAAAAAATATTAGTTAATAATATCTTTTTTATATAACTTTATTAAAAATTATTTATATATATATGTTGTAAATATTTGAAAATTTTATAATCTCTTGATTAATTAATAAATATTTTAAAAAAATTTTTTTATTAAAGATATGTAAATATAATAAAGTATAATAAAATAAAATATAATGAAATATAATAAGGTAAAATAAAAATTTAATAAAAATACAAAATTAAAGTTTGATATTAAAAGGATAAACCATTATTTATTATATTTTAATGAATTTTTTTTTAGCATTGTTAAAAATTGATATTGAAATAAACAGAATATAAAAAATAAATTTATTTATTTATTTATTTTTTCCATCCAATTATAAAAATAAAATTCATAATAAATATTAAATACTTTTTTTTCTTCTAAAATATTCCAAATTTTGTGATAACATAATATAGAATGTTTTTATAATTTAAATCCACAATATATAATTAAAGTAATTGATAAAACGTTTTAAATTGTGAAACTTTTTTTTTTTTTTTAAAAAAATATTAAAAAATTAAAATGAAATTTTTTTATTTTCTATGCTATATAAATTTAATTTAAGTTTTCATATATTAATTTTAATAATATTGAAAATTTAATATTTACTTATTTATTTCTATTCTTATATATAATAATAATATTATTAATATTAATATAACATATATCTCAATAAAAATTTGGCTAAAATTCTTTATTCTATTTATATTCTATTAATATAATTTCAAAATTTTAAATGTTTAATATTAGAAGTACAAAAAAAAAATTTATTTTCTATTAAAGTTTAGGATTATCATTGTGTAATTAATATTAACAATATTTAATTAGAATGAGTACAACAAAAACTTTATTTACTATTAGTTTTTATTAATCGTAAGATTTTTTTTTTGTAAAAATGAAATAAACTTTTTAATTATTTAATTATTTTAGAGTTAATATATTGTGAATTAAACTTAAGGTTTATTTCATTATATTATTTTTTTTATTAATATTATTAATTTTTTTTTTTTTTTTTTTTTTTTTAATTTACATGTATTTATTGATGTATAGATAAAAAAAAAATTATATAAAAGAAAATATTTTTCAACATTTTGCTTAAACAAACAAATATTTTATTTTATATTATTTAAAGAGAATAGAAAATTAAATATATATATATTTATATATATTTAAAAAATTAAATAAAAAATACATATTTTCTTTTTTTAAGAAAAATAATATGAAATTTGGTTATTAAAATAATAAAGAAATATATAATTAATTAAACCAAATAAAAAAAAATAAAATAAAATATAGTTAAAATTAAAATTGAAAAAAAAAATAAATAAATTAATTAAAAATAATATAAAAATTTTAACAAAATAAAATAATAATATAAAATAAAATATATAGTAATAGAAATATTTAAGTAGTATTAGAAAGAAGAAATAATTATTTAAATAAATTTAAAACAGTATTAAATTTTTAGTATTTAAAAAAGGAAAAAATTAAGAAACATTATTACCTAAAATAAAATTTAAAATATTAATATATATTTTAATAAATAGAAAATAAATATATTTATAAACAAAATGAAAAGTTTGAGTATTGGATTTTTATTTGCTTTAATGACCTTTAGTATAAAGGTTAAAGGCGAATGTTGGTCAGAAAAATATGGATATCCTTGGTAATAAAAAATATATATATATTCTATAATATATATTATATTTGAATTAATAATTTAAATGAAAATATAACTAATTTTTATTTTATTTTCATTATAAAAACTATTTTTATATAATATGCTGTAATTATAGTTGTGAAAGATTAAATCATTCTTATATTGAACAAGGTACTGAAGAAGAAAATGCATATTGGTAATATAAAATGATAATTTATAAAAAATAAATTATGAAATATATAAAAATGATAAAATTAATGAAATATATAATAATTTTTGTTAATATTTTTTTTTTTTTTTAAATAATAGGGCAATTGAAAATGGAAATTATTGTGGTGTACCAAAATGTTGGTCATTGGAATTAGCTAATCCTTTCCCATGGTAATTAATAAATTAATTTTAAATAATAATAATTAATAATATTTATATATATTAATTATATATATATATATATATTTTAAAAAAAAATAAATTATGAAATATATAAAAATTTAAATTATAATTAAAAATAATAATATATAATAATATATAGTTGTTCTGATCCAAATGCAACTGTTGAATATACTAATGATAAAGGAGATTGGTACGTTATTATTTTGTTTTGGCTATATTATATTTAAAATTCATATATATATATATATTTTTTTTTTGAAATTATTTTCTAATAAATATTTTAATAAATATTAGGGGTGTTGAAAATGGTCAATGGTGTGGTATAATTAAAACATCTGAATCTAAACCAACTTATACCGGTAAATGTTGGTCAATGAAATTAAATCCACCTATTCCATGGTAAATATTTTTTGATAATTTTATTATAAATATATGATAAATAATTTAATTAATAGAATACGTATAATAATTTTTTTTTTTTTAAATTTATTTTATATATAAAGTTGTACAGGAAAAGATTTAAAAGTTATCGAAGAAGATTCAAATGGAAAATGGTATATTTTATTTTTAGTTTTAAATTTTTAATATTTAAAAGTTTTTGTTAATATAATTAAATATTTGTTATTTAATTTTATAGGTCTGAAGAAAATGGGGAAAAGTGTGGTATTCCAGTTATACAAGAAGATGATGAAACATCTTCAATAGAAAATTGTTGGGTATTTAAGGAATACGGCGACAGTAAGTATTTTGAATTAATATATAGTAATTTTTATAAATTGAGATATGATAAGTTTGTTATATATTACTATAAATTATTAAAAAATTAATATTATTTATTATATTAGTGTATAAATGTTGTAAATATGATTCAATTGTACCAAATTATTCAACCAATGATGGTCTTTGGTAATTAAAATATATTCTTTAATTAAGAAATATTTATTGTTGATATATTTTTTTATTAATAATAATAATAAAAAAAAAAAAAAATTAAATTAAAAATATTCAAAATAAAAGTTAATAAAATATTAACGCATATTTATTTAACTAATATAGGTATTTTAATCAAAATGAAGATCATTGGTGTGCATACAGATATGGTAAACCAAAATGGAATGATCGTGCTAGTGTTGAAGAAACTAAAACCCAATGGGAAGATTTTAAATCTAAATATGGTAATGGTAAAGAAATTGATATTAATGATTTTCAACGTCTTTCCGTTTTACCAGGTGAAGATGAATCAAAACTTAATTTTGGTTGGTATTCTAAATCTAAGGAATATCCATTAATCCGTTTTGGTGTTTCTAAAGATTTAACTGAAGAAAATGAAGTAACAGGTACTAGTTATCAATGTAAAAATATTGATGATGTACAATACTATTGTAATCAAGTTACTGTTACTGGATTGGAAAGTTTATCAACTTATTATTATCAAAGAAATTTAAATGGAAAGTGGGAAGATGTAATTGAATTTAAAACTAAAAATCCAAATAATTTCAGATTTGTTTTCCTTGGAGATCCACAAATCGGTGCATCCAAAAATAACTTTTCAGTTTTAACGGAGCAACGTCTTACTGAGGAAGAAGGTCTTAGAAATGATGCTTTCAATTGGAATATGACTATATATAATTCTTATGCAAAAGCAAATGAAGCAAGTATTATTTTATCTGCTGGTGATAATGCTGATTCTGGTCAATCTCCAGGTGATTCTAGCGGTAAAACTGAAGAATATATTAGAAATGATCTTCTCAGACAAGAAAGAGAATATTCAACCTTATTACTTCCTAAATTAATGCAACAGGTTCCATTTGCTCCAGCTGTTGGTAATCATGAATCTTTTACTCCTTCTTTTAGATACCATTTTAATACTCCAAATCCATACCTTATAGGTAAAACTGAAACAAGTCCTGGTTATAGTTATTTCTTTAAACATAATAATGTACTTGTTATCGTTCTCGAAACTAATTATGGTACCGAGGAAGAATTTAGAGAAGTAGTAGGAAAAGCTAATTCAACTTTTCCAGATGTTGATTGGAGAGTTGCTTTATTCCATCATGATATTTATAGTAATGGTTATACACATTCACAAGATCCTTTAATTACCGAATATATACGTAAAGAAGTAACTCAATTGTTTGATATATATGATATTGATCTTGTTATTAATGGTCATGATCATATGTATGCTGCAAGTCATTTTATTACTTATGATGAAAGTAGAAAAGAAGGATATAAAGTTGATGAGGTTGAAAAAAATAAAGTTTACAGTAGTCATAAAGGTACAATGTATCTTACTGCTAACTGTTCTACTGGTAGTAAACTTTATGGTATTATAAATGATAGAGCCTTTGATTATATTTATTATTCTAATCAAACGTTTACCTCTACTTTCGGTATTTTAGATTTTACTAATAATAATGGTAAAACACAAATGGTAATTACTTCATATGAAGTTGATACTTTTAATGTTATTGATGGACCATACACTTTTGAAAAAGATTCTAAGGTATTACCAAAGCCAACCCAAATACCTACTCCTATACAAACTCCAACTCCTATACAAACCCAAACTCCTACACCAACTCCAATTTCTGGTAATTGTTGGTCATTACCAGACTATCCATGCTGTAGTGATCCAAATACTACTCCTATAGAAACTGATGATAGTGGTGAATGGGGATTAGAAAATGGTGATTGGTGTGGTATTATTAGAGTAGAAACTTGTTGGTCATTACCAGACTATCCATGCTGTAGTGATCCAAATACTACTCCTATAGAAATTGATGGTAGTGGTGAATGGGGTGTTGAAAATGGTGAATGGTGTGGTATTCGTAAGAATAATAACACTGTTACTACCACTACCACTAGAACTACCATTAGAACTACTACAACTACTACAACCACTAGAAAAACTACCACCACCACAACTAGAAGAACTACTACTACCACCACCACAACTAAATCACCAGAACCAAGTAACTGTGCTTCAATATGGCAACAATGTGGTGGTCAAAATTATAATGGACCAACTTGTTGTGAAGCAGGTACTACTTGTGTAAAATTAAGTGATTACTACTACCAATGTCAATAAGCTTTAATCGTTCCAACAAAAAAATACTTTTAAATTAAATTTCAGTATTTATTAAAATTAAAAGATATCCTATAAAATCAAAAAATATCCTATAAAATCAAAAGATATCCTATCCAACATTTAAAAAAAAAAAAAAAAAAAAAAAAAAAGCGAAAACTAAAATAAAAATAAAAATAAAATTATAATGATAAATAATTAAAAATAATTTTTTTTTTTAAAAAAATTAACAATTAATTCTTCATATAATATTACTCAACAATAAATTATTTTATTCAATAAAATGATTTTGATATTTTGAAATATTATTTCAAGTAAATAATAAAGTTTTAATAAAAATTTTTGATAATTTTATTAATATTTCAAATAAAACAAAAAACTCGAGATTTCAAAATTTAATAAAAATTTTGATAATTTTATTAACATTTCAAATAAAACGAATAAACTCGATATTACAAAATTTAATAAAAATTTTGATAATTTTATTAATATTTCAAATAAAATAAATAAACTCGAAATTTCAAAATCTAAAATAAAATTTGATTATATTGTTATTTCAAATAAATAATAATTTCAAAATTTTTAAATATTAATAGTAATTTTGATAATATTACTTCAATAAAAAAAAAAAATAATATTAAAAATTTCAAAAACCAATAGTAATTTTTAATAATGATAATATTATAAAATAAATTAATAATATTATTTTCTTTTTTCTTTTTTTTTTTTTTTTGAAGTAAAATAATTTGTCAAAATTTCAAAATTATAAAATATTTTTGATAATATTATTTCAAGTTATATAATAATATCAGAAAAAAAAAAAAAAAAAAAAAAAAAAAAAAAAAAAAAACAGCAATATTAATAGCAATAATTATAATACCAATTTAATAAAATAAAAAAAAAATAAAAATAAAAATTAATTTTCAAAATAAAATAAAAATAATTTAGATTCTATATTTATGATAAATTATAATAGTAATATTAATAATAGATAATAATATTTAAATATTTATAATTATATAAATATATATATTTATGATAAATTATAATAATAATATTAATAATAGATAATAATATTTAAATATTTATAATTATATAAATATATATATTTATGATAAATTATAATAGTAATATTAATAATAGATAATAATATTTAAATATTTATAATTATATAAATATTAATAATCTATTTAATAATACTTTGATATATAAATATGTATGAATTTAAATTAATGAAAATTAAACCTTTTAAAATCTAGAATAAGAAAATAAAATTAAAAAATAAATAAAAAAAAAAAAAATTTTTTTTTATTTATTAATTTATATAAATAATTATATATTTTATATTTAGTTTGATATTTATTTATTAATACATTTTTGTTTATTCATATATATTTAACAAGTTATAGTGTTTTTTAACATTTATATTTGATAATATGTTTCATTTAATAAATATAATCAGACATTATAGTAAATTAAGGAGTTTAAAACAAATTTATAATAAATCAAAGATTTGTTCTATCTATAAACTTTTATTCTTTATTATAATTATTATTATTATTATTATTATTATTATTATTATTATTATTATTATTATTATTATTATTATTATTATTAATACAACAATTTTTTATTATTATTAGCATTACTAATATTATTATATGGTAGAAAAGTTTATCAATACAGCAAATAATATTGGGAAAGATTTTAAAGCTTTCATTCCAACAAATATAAAAGGCTCTGCTTTTCATTGTCCTTATTACATTAAAAAACTGTCTCATGAAAAACATATTGCATTTCGAAATATTAAGCCTTACTTTAACTGTGAAAACGTTGATAATTACCTTGAACAATTTAATATATATGAAAAACTTTGCAAATTAATCAAGAAAACAAAGAGTAAATTTCGTTCTACTAGATATAAGGCTAATATAATAAAAATCGGTAATTATATTTTGAATAAAGATTTCAAAAATAGTTGGAGTTGTTTAAAAAAATTGGCTAAATCATCTTATTCATCTACCTCCCTTACTTGCATTAACTCTATATTTTGTCAAGATATTATCTCTCCTACTAAGCAATTAGTTTATTCATTTCTGTTAGAGAAATTTGCCAAAGAAGAAAATTTCAAGGAAAATTCACATATCTAGCCTTTTTTTTTTTAGATCTTAAAAAAGCATATGATTCAATTCCTATATTTAACATTCTTACTAAATTATATCATTATGGAGTATGTGGTTAATGTTTTGATTTTCTTTGTAATTTATATACTTCATCTAAAGCACATGCTCGATTTGCTTCAATGTTATCAAATAAATTTCCTATTAAAAGAGGTGTTCGTTAAGGCTGTCCGTTATCTCCAGTCTTATTCAGCTTATTCATAAATGATATACAAAATAACTGTGAAAAGTATGGTGTTAATATTGGAAGAAAAAAGTGTTGTGGTGGACTCTTTGCTGATGATGTTGTTCTCATTGCTCTGAGTGCAAAAAATTTAGAAATTTTATTAAAAAAAAAGGTACATAAATGGGCTAATTTAAATGAAATAACTTTTGGTATTGAAAAATATGCAATTATGGTTATAAAACCAATGAACTTCCAATCTCCTCCAAATTATAGTGACCCAACCTTCTATTTAGGAATGAATGCTATTCCAAAAGTTTCTAGTTATGTTTATCTAGGTATTCCTTTCTCAGATGATCTCTTATTAGAACACATTATATCTCACATGCGTTTTAAAGTTAGAAAATCCCTTCTTTCATTTACATGTTTCTTTTCAAATAAACTTATTCCTATTGTATACAAGAAAAAAAGAGTTCTTCAATCCTTTGTTATTAGTAAAGTTATTTATTATTCTCTTCTACTTGGTTCAAACAAATCTAGAACGGCTAGAATTCAAACATTAATTAATACTGGTCTATTTTGGTGTATCGGTTCCTTCTCTAAAAATGGTAATGCAAATTCAGAAAACAATGACTATATTAGACATAATTCTTGAGTACTTATGCTCTATCTCGAGATCTAAGCATCTCTCTTATTGCTGGTATCTTCGCAGCCTAACAGATTAAATCATTTGTAAAATGGAGTAAATCAAACTGTATTATAAAGGATCTTATTAAATCTATTCCCAAAATGCCGTATTATTCCTGGACTAAAGAATCTAGAACTTTGTACAAAAAAAAAAAAAAAACAAAAAAATATATATGTGTAAAATATGACGATATTTTAGAACATTTTTGGAAATCAGTTTCCAAATTTCAAGGTATTAAAGGTCAAAACTACGATAGTAACAAGTTCTCAAATAATAAAGCTATAATTATGCTTAGCTTAAAATACCCCCAATTCAACTTAGGGTTTTTCGTGGATTATATGTTTTCCCTGTGGTATATAAATACAATACTACTATTGCTATTAGAATGGATAGAGTTTCAGAAGATTGTCCCAAGACTTACTCCTGTTGTGGCGAAGGTATCAATCTTTTGAACAATGGATTTTTAAATGCAATGCTCTTGCATCTTTTAGATGAAATTTTTTTAAATTTCATCGATAATCTCTATGTTTTATTCATTAGGAAGATTAAAGCGTTTAATTCTCTTTCTTCCTATGACTCCAATTCTGATTTTGAAGATTATATCAATCATTATATATACTTGTTCCTTCTTGGTAGAATTTTAGCTTTAAATGAGATACATTTCAGTAGTGGTGAACAGAGATAATTAAATGAACTACTTTTTCAAAGGTTTATCTGAGTCACCTGTTCCAAAAAATTGTGGGCTTGGCGGAATTCTTAACAAGGGCAATATCTATCATAAGTAGTTCGTTTAAGCTATTATTTGATAGGTACTCCAAATTACCAAACTTAAAACCAAGAGCGTCGACGTCGTACTAATAAGGCATAATGATAATACAGGATCATCATCTATTTCTACGAAGGGTGAATCTCGCCCTAGTAGTTCAATAAATGATGAATCCAGTAAGAGTTTAGTGGACACCACACTATCTATTTTAAAGATGTTACTTCTTGGTTTTATTATTTTTTTTTTTTTATTTGTTAGGAAGGAAAAATTCCCGCATAATACAACTTGCCGAAATACATAGTATTTTTTTTGAGCTTTTTTATTTTTTATTTTTTAACTTTTATTTTTTATATTTAATTTTAAATGTACTTTTCACCTACATGTGTTCTTTTATAATAAAATTAATAAATTTATGGAAATGTATTCATTCCCTGTTTAAAAAAAAAAAAAAAATAATAATAATAATAATAATAATATTACTATTAAACCAATCTTTTATAATTATTATTATACAAGATAAGTTTTTTTTTTTTTTTTTTTTTTTTGTATTTTATATATTCATATAACAAATGATGGATATGTGTACATTTTAGCCATAGACCTAGATAATTTCTTCGATAATGTAAACTTATAGAAATAATATGAAATACAATTAATGTCCAGTATTTATATATTAATTTTTAATTTTTTTTTTATTTTTTATTAATATATATATATAAATTAATAAATTATTGATTTGATGTATAATTAAACTATAAAAAAAAAAAAAAAAAAAAAAAAAAAAAACTAAAGATATTACATTTTTTTTGCCACATCAAAAGTTGAAATACTTAATTTTATATTAAAATGTGGTAATTCAAAAATTTATTCTTCAATGTTAACGCCTTATCACGTTTTTTATACTATGATTCCAATTTTTATCTTATATTTTATTGGCTATTATTAGTTTCTTTTATAACAAAATAATGATTTTGGCCAATTATATCTTAACATAAAATTTAAATTTTTTTTTTTTTTTTTTTTTAAATATATAAACCATAAATTAATATAAAAATCATTAATGTACATTTATTTAATAATAGTTAATAATTCATATAAAAAAAAAAAAAATATATATATATATATAAAAATTAATATTTAGTATTCTTTTAAATTTTTTAAATTATATTATGTTAAAATATTATAAAAAATATATAAATATATATATATTAATTGATTGAAATTTCATTCCATTTTAAAATTAAGATATAAAATTATTATATATAATTATAATTAATAATAATAATAATAATTAAAAAAAAAAAAAAAAAAAAAAAAAAAATGGTATTATATATTATTTATTGAATTTCAAAAAAGAAAAAGAAAAGATAATTTATTGATAAAAATTTATATAAACCAAAAAAAAATAATATTAATTAATATAATTATTTTAATAAAATTTTATATATTCTTCTCACTTTTTTTTTTTTATTATATTAAAAATTATTTTTTAAAATATAAGATTGAAAATAAAAAAAGAATCCTTTTATTATAAAAAGGTTTATAATTTAACAAAAAAAAAAAAAAAAAAAAAAAAAAAAAAGTAAGGAACTTTTCTCAATTTGATAGAATAGTTGATAACAAAATTTCAAATTGATTTAAAATTATAAACTAATTAAGGAAATAATATATACATTTATATATTAAAAATAATTAATGAAGTAAAATGAATAATATAAATTTAGATTATTTAGTAGAAAATGAAAGAGAATTTCAAAAAATACCCCTAAATAAAGATGAAGTTCTTGATCAAAAAAATATTAAAGAAGAAATTTTAAAAATACATGAAATTTTTACAAATTTAAATTATCCTAAATGTCCTGAGAAATTAGAAAAAATTAATCTGGATAATCTTTTAAATAATAAAAAAATGAAATCTAAAGAAATTCATGAAATCAGGTAAGTTAATTAGACATTTTAATTATTATTTAAAAATTATATATTTTTAAAACATTTTTATTTAAAATAATTCATATTAATTTAAAATTAACATTTTAATTTATATATATATATATATATATATTTTTTTTTTTTTTAATTTAAATATAATGTATAATATAGAAATGAAAATGATTATGATTATGATTTAAATATAATAACGTCACATAGTTTTAATAAATATTCAGTTCATTCAACTCTAAATAAAATAAAATACTTTAAAACTTTGAAGGAAGAAAAATCAAAACTTGAAATCAATAGTATAGTTAATACCCCATCTTCTGATAATATTAAACAATCAGATGTTTTAATTACTGAGGATCTTGATTCGTTAATTAAAGGTGTTAAAAGTATGCCTGTTATACCAAAGTTACAACAAATTGTACCAATTATTAATAAAGCATCTAATGTAAATGACGATAACCATGTAAATAAAAAGAAAAAAAGAAGTAAAAGAAAAAGAAAGAATGAAAGAAAAAGACGTAATAACGAATACAAAGATGAAGATGGTAATAGATCTCCCAAATCTAGAAAAATTAATAATTCAAATAAGAATTGGGATGATATAACTATAGAGGAATCACAATATTTCGATATTGAAGATAAAGAAAATTCATTTGAAACTATTCTTAATCAATATAATTCCATGAAACAACTCCCAAAAGATATCCTTGTAATTAATCAAATATTAAATGAACCAAAGAATGATAATAAAAATAATGAAAATGATAATAATCCTGAAGTAAAAGTTACCGATGGAAAGAGGACAACATCAGAATCTAATAAAAATAATGCTTTACTTTCTGGAAAAAAAATTAAAGATACATATTCGTTAAATGAAAAGGGTGAAATGTTGCCATCAAATAAAATTGAAATCATAAACTTAAATAATGAATCAATTCCGGAATCTAATGATAATACAAATACAATGGCTAATAAGAGAGAAAATGATAATATATCCTTAAAATTAAAGGAGAAGCCTAAAAAGGATATTAAGGTAAATGAAGATTTATCTGATATATGGAATAAAAATTCACCTATATCTACTACTAGTAGTAATGCCTCTGTTTCAAATATGAGTGATGAAGAGTCTAATTTCAATTCAACACTTGATAATCATAAAAATCACAAATTGGAAATTTTAAAGTATAAATCTATTCTTACACCTCCAACACCACCTCAACCATTAGAAGAAAATTAATAATTTTTTTTATAAAAAATAAGTCGTATCAACATAATAGAAAAATGATATAATTATTTTTATTATCGATGAATTAAAATTTTATTATCAACAAAAAACAAAAAAAACAAAAAAAAAAAAAAAAAAAAAAAATATTAGAAGAAATAGAATTTTATTAAATTATTATTATTTGTTATTTATTTTATTCAATCTTACTTTTTTATTTTTATTTCAATTATTTTTTTTTTTAATTTTATTTATTTTATTTAAATTATAATACTTTACTATTTATTTTATTTTATTTTATTTTATTTTATTTTATTTAATATGATAATACTTTATTTATTTTATTTTATTTAATTCAAAATGTACTTTTATTATTAAATATTTAAATATAGTAATTAATTATTTTATAATTATTATGATTTCATTTTACTTAATATTATTATTATTAAATATATAAAAATATAAAATTTTAATTTTTTTATACTTTTTATTATTATTATTATTATTATTATTATTATTATTATTATTATTATAATCATTCTTATTACTATTTATTTATTTATTTATTTATTTATTTTATTAATTTATTTATTTATTTCAGTTTAAATTTTTTTTTTATAAGAAAATAATAATATGCATTTAAATATTAATATACATATATTTATTAAAAAAATTACATATTTATTTACAATTTTTATAACAAAAAATATAAATTTTAAATAAAACATAAATTCCTTTAAAAAAATATATAATTTATTAATTATACATTCTTGCAATATTAATGATGAATAAAGGTATTTTAAAGTAAAAGTTTTATTTATTCAAATGTATTATCTAAGAAAATATTTGTTTTAGATAAATAGGCGTATTAAAAATTTGTATTATAAATAATAATATGTTTTTAATGTGATTAGGTTATTTGAATAGAATAAATTGAGAATAGCTTTTTAATTAATTTTTTAAAAAAAGTAAAAAGGTTTTTTTTTTTTTTTTTTTTTTTTAATTTTTATTATTTTTTTTTTATTTTTTATTTATTTTTTAAAATCATATCAAATTTTATTAATATAATTCTTTATATATATATATATATATATATTTAATTAATAATAATTTGAAATAATTATTTTTCATAAAAATTCATTTATATATATATGTATATTATTTTTATTTTTACTAATATATAATTTTAAATCTTTATATATAATCTTATTTTCCTTATTTTTTTATTTTTATTTTCTTTTTTTTTATTTAATTTATTTAATTTATTTTAAAGACAAAGTTAATTCACAAAAATAAAAGAATTTAACCAATAAAAGTAAAAAGTTTTTTTTTTTTTTTTTATTTATTTATTTTTAATTTTGGTCTTGTAATTATATTTTCTATGGTTATAATAAATCAAAAAATTAATGAGATAAACTTATATAGGTTTTGCTTTATGTAATTATATAATTATCATAAATATTTTATATTATTATATTAATAATTTATAAAATATTTTAATTTTAATTTTTATAGTTAATAAATATAAAAATAATCATTAACATTTATAAATTTATATATATATATATATATATTCCTTTATTTTTATTTTTATTTTTATTTTTATTTTTTAATTTGTTACTACGTTAAACTTATGCCCACGGTGAAGTAAACATGTCTTCTTCATTATATTTATCTTTATTATTATTACTATTTTCAGTATTATGATGGGATCTTCTATCCATATCAGCTCCATCTAATAAACTTGACATATCATCCAACATATTTGACATACTTGACATACTATTAAAGGTATTAATATCACTGAAGGCATTGACACCAAATGAAGAATTTTTACTAACAGGAATAGATGAGAGTAATGAATTATTATTATTAAAAGTATTAATGGTGGTTGATGCAAATGGATTTGGTTCATTTAAATTTATATCTTTGGTAGTGGTATTTGTAGTTGCAAATGGATTTGGCTCATCTAAGTTTATATCTTTAGTAGTGGTATTTGTAGTTGCAAATGGATTTGGCTCATCTAAGTTTATATCTTTAGTAGTAGTATTCGTCGTTGCAAATGGATTCATTTCTAAATTGATATCTTTTGAAGCTTCCGTAGCTGCTATTGAGAATGTTGTTGGATTATCTAATTTAATTTCTTTAATATTAACTGTAGTTGCAAATGGATTTGCTTCTTCTAAATTCATCTCTTTGGTTTCTTCTGATATTGTCTTAACATTTATATTATCAAATGATGATTTTTCGACAACTGTATCTAATACTGATTGAGTAAGAAGTGGATCTTCATATACATCTGTTGGGGTAAATGGACTACTAACAGATGATCTTTTTCTTCTTGCTTCTGTTTTTTCTCTTTCTTCCTCTTGTTTTCTTGTAAGATCAGTTTCAATTTCTAATGGTACTTCTTCATTTGAAACCTTTGAAATAGGTGTTGTAACTTTTATAGTACCAGGTAACTTATTTTCTTCTTCTTCTGGGAAGTTAACTAACAAATCAAGAGCTTCATTAAAACCTAATTCATTTAATATACCATCACCGTTATTTTCTCTTTCAAAAGTAATTAATCTTAATACAGTCTATATAATATATAACATATAACATATTAATATTTTTTTTTTTTTTTTTTTTTTTTTTTAGATTATTTTATTATTATAAAGATTAATATATATTTTAAATATTAATTATTTTTATACATACAACTAATGTAGTATTTTTATTTTCTTCGGCTATCATAATTGGAGTCTATTATTATTCAATAATAATTCAAAAAAAAAAAAAAAAAAAAGATATAAATATATATATACATATAATATAATAATTTTTAATTATTTTTATTAATTATGAAAAAAATTATTTTTAATAAGAATTATAAAATAATAAAATAGAAATTATTCGTTGAATATTTACAATATTATCATTATCTTTAATATCTGTTTTAGCATGCCTTTTTAATAACATTTGAACAATATTTATATCATCGTTTTCAACAGCATAATGTAATGCAGCTATATATTAGTAAATATTATATTTTAATCAATAATAAATAAATAAGAAAATAAATATATAAATTAATTAATATTTTAATATTTTTCATCACATTATTTTATTTTATTTTTATTTTATTTTTTTTTTTTAAAAAAAAAAAAAAAAAGGAAAAATTACTTCTTCCTGAATTATCAATATCATTTAAATCATCAATCCATTGCATTACAAAAACGGCATTGACATCATTTTGGCTAATAATAGCTTGATGAAGGGCATTTCTTCCAGTCTTTGGATCCTTATAATTTACATCTATTTTATATATATATATTTAGTTAATTAATAAATAAAAAATAAAATAATAAGTTATAATACATATATAATTAATCATTTTTATAAATAAGTTTTTACCAGCACCGAGGGCAATATATCTAATAGCTTCAGGAAGATCGCCTCTTTCTACAGCTTTGAAATATTGCTTTTTGAATTGTTATTTAAAAATTGATAATAAACATTTTTTTAATTTTTTTTTTAAAAAAAAAAAAAATTAAAACATAATAAAACAAAGATAAAAATATAATAAAATAAAAATATATATATTATAAAATAAAAATAAATATATTATAAAATTAATATAAATATATTATATAATAAAAATAAAAAATAATAAAATATATATATATAATAAAATAAAATGAATAGAAAAATAAAATAAATAAATATATATATATATATACATAAAAATAAAATAAAATAAAATAAAATAAAATAAAAATTAAAAAAAAAAAAAAAAAAAAAAAAATTATATATTTACTTCATGAATTGTATTTAAAATAAATTCTTCTTGATTTTCTCCAGACCAAATATATTCTTTTCTAATATATTTTGATGTAATCCAATGTTCTTTTATAATTTGATCGGATTCTGGTGAGGGCCTGCATTCATCATCACAATTCTTTTGTAATAAAGCTTCATAAATAGAATTAACGCGGGTATTACCAAGAGATAACATAATCTAATTTATTAGATAAAATATATTAATACTATTAATATTAAAAATTCAATAAAAAATAATCATAATTATTGTGCTGTTAAAAATTCTATTATTTAAGCAATATATAGATAGATAATTATTTATTTACTCATTTAATTTATTATTATTATTATTTTTATTATTTTTTTTTATTATTATCTTTTATTATTATTATTATATAAATTTTTAAAAAATAAAAAATAAATTAATAATATAGTAAAAAAAAAAAAAAAAAAAAAAGTAAAATATTAAGAATATTTACTGTTATTAATTCTGGTGGCCATCTATCTAAAGTCAATGAACGAACTTTAGAAACATGAACACCTAAACCTCTATGAATGCCTGAACATGTAATACAAAGCGTAATACCTAAATTACAACTAGCCCATTCTGGATCTGGCTTACCACAATCAGCACAAATACCATTTCTTAGTTATAATATAACAATAAAATTAATACATTTTATTAAGAATAAAAATAATTAGTAATAATGACTTTAAAATTTCTTAATATATATATGTATATATTACCCAGGTAAGTTTCTAATTTTTTGAATCATTTCCTCTTCTTTTTGCTTTCTCTTAGCTAGCATTTCTTGTCTACGTCTCTTTTTCTCTTTTTCTGTTGGCTTTATACCAAACATTGCCTTGTATTATTATTATTAGTAGGAGTAGTAATATTAATATTAGTAGTAGTAGTAGTAGTTGTTGTAGTTAAAAAAAAAAAAAAAAAAAAAAAAGAATGAAAAGGAAATAGAATAAAAAAAAATTATAATTTTATTTTATAATCAGTATATAAAATATTATAAAATTTATTTACAGATGTAGCAGCAGAATTAGCTAATGCTGCAGCTTCAATTTCTTCTGGTGTAGCTCTTTCAGAATGAAGAGCCCTTCCAATAGCATTCTGTAAGGTACTAATCCATTCGAACATCTAATTAAAATAAAATAATTTTGATTTAAAAATAATAATTTAATAATTAATGTTTATAATATAATTATAAATATAAATATTTATGTTATGAATGATGATTTACTTCATATTCATTATCCGATTGAAGATGAAAAGTTCTAACAATATAAATGAAAAAGAAAGTATAATAATAATTATAATAATAATAATAAATAATAATAATAAAAAGGAAAAAAAAAATTATTAATTTTTAATAATTAATATGTTCTATATTATAACAACTGAAATAAGAAATATTCATAATAATATTGTATTAATAATATTGTATTAATAATAATCATATTAATATATATATATTTGTTCTTAATATATTTACTTGATAGGTGAAACAATTTCAAAACAATTACGACGATCAGCTTGCTTCATTTCTCTTACCATACATAGACGTAAATCAATATTACTCCATTTAGTCTTTTTTTTTTTTTTTTTTTTTTTTTTTTAAGTTATTTATTTATTTATATATTTATTTATTTATTTATTTATTATTTTAGAAAATTAAAAATAATTATCATTAATATTGATGATTACCTTAGTAATATATTTATATAAAACTATTTTATAATTTTATTTTATTTTATTTTATTTTATTTTAAAAGAAATATTTAAAAATTTAAAGCATTTAAATTAAATAATTACTCCGTTAAAACATCTGAATTGGTCACCCTTTAATTCAAAGAAAACTCTTTTCCACCTATTAATTTTTTTTAAAATAAATTATATATAATTTAACAAATTAAACAATGATTTAATAATAATAATAATAATATAATAACAAATTAATTTGCCTTTTCATTTGCGGTGATTGTTTCATTAAATAACCAGATTTTACTGGAATTGTAATATGTTTACTTGAATGTCTTACAGTTAATGGGTTATAGAATGGTCTTGCTTTCTGAATATTATTGATATAAAATGTTAATTTAAAATTTTTAATAACGTTATTGTAATGACAACTATTATTTATCTTATATTTAATATTTACTTCAATATATTGTTCATAATTGATTTTCTTTTTTTCAATATTTTCTTGTTGTTCTCTTAACTAATAATAAATTATAATGAAAGTTTAATAAATTGATAAATTATAAATGAATATAATAATTAATAATAATAAAACTATTTAAATATATATATATATATATATATATTTATGATGATTTTACTTCGATTAATTTTCCTATATAAAGGTTTTATAATTAATATATATTGATATATAAATCATTAAAAGAAAAAAAAATAAATAAAAAAAAAAATAATAAAAATTAATATAAATATTTATTTAATAGTTTTAATATTCTTTAATTAAATATTTTTTAAAGATTATAATAAATACCTGTCAATTCTCTCATTGTGGGTTCGCAGTCAGTGTAAACTTCATATCCTTGATGGTAAAATGCATAATTTGAATAAGTTAAAGAAATGAACTTTATTTTATTAAATATTAAATATACAATCATATATTTATTATATTTATTAATATATGTAACAAGAATAATAAATAAAAATAATTATAAATCATATAAAAATTACATTTTCTAAAATTTCAAATTTCTTTTTAGCTTGAAGATTATTTAAATGATTACAGTATTTTAATGATTTAGCATGAAAGTCTTCTCTAGCTATTTATATATATGCATAGATATAATTAAATCCAAATTTATAATATAAATAATTGAAATAATTTATAGCATCACATATTTAAATATATTATAAAAAAAAATAATAAGGATAATTTATTTATTTATTTATTTTATTATACCTATTGACACATCTTTAGCACATTCTTGAATTCCTGTATCATCCTTAATTTTTTTTGATAAAAATTTATCTA
The DNA here is from genome assembly GCA_016946835.1 of Neocallimastix lanati (nom. inval.). Classification (NCBI taxonomy): domain Eukaryota; kingdom Fungi; phylum Neocallimastigomycota; class Neocallimastigomycetes; order Neocallimastigales; family Neocallimastigaceae; genus Neocallimastix; species Neocallimastix lanati (nom. inval.). The sequence continues at coordinate 475,743 of JACVTC010000080.1, read as the reverse complement.
ATGCAGAGAGATATGTACTATCTGCTGATTTAAATTCTGAACGAAGTTGCTATGTATAAAACATTTATAAAGTATTATTTAATTTTTAATAATGCATTTTTAAAGATATATACGTTTGTTTTTTATTGAATTTTTTTTTTTTAATTATATTGATCTCAATATATAAAATAACAAATTTTAATATTAACCTTATATTTATCTAATTCTTCATTTGAAAAATTTTTTAACGGTTCGATAAAAATGTCATTTATATTTGTAATCTTTATATTAATTATATAATATATATATAGTCAATATTGTATATATTTAGTAAAGTATTGAATAATAAAAATAAAACAATAATAATAACAACAATAATAATTAATATATTGAATATTATAATTAATTTAATTATATAATAGATATACCAAAATTTGTCTTCCCCTTTCAACTTCCTAGATTTCAAATATTGAAATTATTAATATTTAAAAATAAATATATTAATAATATACTATTTAAAGAGATAATAGTTTTATATGAACAATACAATTTATATAAAAATATATACCGTTAAAATTTCACCGAAATGGCCAAGTGTTGTACCTTTTATATATTTAATTGTTTATTTTTTGTTATTGTTTTTTTTATAATTGAAAAATTAATATTGATATAAGAATCATTTTAAATTTAATTCATTATATTTTTTATAAATAAAATTAAATATATATATATATATTAAATATTACTTAATATATCGTTTTCATTTTTATTTGCACATTGCTTTTCATAATTTACCAATTCTTCCGAAATTTTATTAAAGCAATTAGAGAAATCTTCCATAAAATTAAAATATTATATATACAATAAAAAAAATATATAAATATATATATATGTATGCATATGTATATGTATATATAAAAAATATTATAAATATTATAAATATTATAAACATTATAAAAACAGAAAAAATTTATTTCATTTTCATTTATAATAAATATTTTTCAAATATAAATCTAATTTATACCTTTAGCATAATTAACAGCTTGATTAGCTGATTTAATAATATTACGAATAGTGTTTTGAAGTAAGTCAATAGATTCTTCACAATCTCTTATTTTATCCCTATGCATAGGACTATCTTCGAAACATTGAGAAAGTAAAATTTTGGTTCCTGATTCCTTTTCATGTTTTTCTTCAGAAGTCCAACTTAAAATACTTTCCTGACTTGCATTATTATCTACTGAAGTCATTGTTGACTAATTATTATTTTTTTTTCTATTATTAGTGCTGTTTATTATTATATTCTATTTCTTCCTCTTTTCTTTTACTCTTTTAATTGTTTATTTTTCAAACAATAAAATAAAAATAATTTAAATAATATTAGAATAATTTATTATTATTGAATTTTTAATATTTAATTGTTTAATAACATAAATTGTAATTATCCCACAACTAATATAAAATGTTTATATAATATATCAACTCAATAAAATTCTAAGTATTTACAATTAATTATTAATTCTAAAATATATTTCTTTTTATATTTATATATTTTATAATATATGTTAATTATTATTAATATATAATTTAGAAATAAATAATAGATATTCATTTGAATATTTAATTTATATTTATTACTTTTTTACTAATAATAATGTTAATTATTTTATTTAATAATTTTTTCAATATTTGGTTTTTATTTTATTATTCATATAGGAAACTTGAATAAAAATTATTAATACATGCTTAATTTGCCTTATTTATGAAATATTCAATAATTAATTAATTATATTTTAAATAATCAAAAGTTTATTAATGTTTATTTTTGAATAAATAGATAAAATAGAGAAAAAAAATATTTTTTTTTTTGTCTTGCTATATATATGTTAGAATAATAAGTTTTTTCTTTTTATTTTTTTTTTTTTTTATTTTCTTTTTTTTAATTTAATTTAAAACCAATTATATTAATTTACTATCGAAATAAACAATAATAATAATGATTTATTACTTACAATTTTTCATAATATAAATATTATTATATTTTCCTTTTTATACTTAAATAAAATTTATAAATAGTATATATATATATTAATATTTGTATAATTGAAACTTTTTTTTTTAAATAAGTTCAATATATATACAATATAAAAATGTAATAGAAGAAAAGTTGTTATTAATAATAAATATTCAACTTTTACTATATTTAATAAAATGATTTGAGAAATAGATACAATGAAAATAAAAAAATATGATTAAAGAAAAAAAAAATATCTATATATATTTTTTTTAAACTTTTGTAATATATCTATATAATAATTATTTTTCTCGAAATTTTTGTATCATTAAATGATTAAATCAAAATTATATTTATTACTTTATTAAATTTAATATTTACAAAGATTTTGTTCATTATTTAAAATAATATATTTACAAATTATATGCCGTTATATTCATTTATAATACTATTATTTATATTATAATAAATTAGATTACATTCTTATATATTTCTAATATAAAAAAATAACCAAAATACATATTAAAAAATTTAACAAAAATATATAAAAATTAGATGTTTTAATTTCATATATAAGAATGATTATAATTATAGAGATTTAATTATAATAAAACATATAAAAAGGAGTAATATTGCTTTTTCAGCTAACAATAATAATAATAAAAAGAAAAAAAAAAAAAAGAAAAAAAATTAAAATAAGAAAAATAAAATCTAAATAGGTATATATTTCTCTTTTTAAAAAATATACAAATCAGAATTTTTTAGTGTAACCTTGAAATTCTAACAATATATTTTTCAAAATATAATTTTTTTTAAAGTTTTAAATGAAAATAGGAATTTTATTTAATTATATTTTATTTTTATTGAATTCTTTAATATATTACTTCATTATTTATTTTATATTTTATTTTATTGTATTTCTTTCTGTTTTTTATACTCATATTACTACTATTTATTTTATTTTATTTTATTTTATTCAATCTGTACTTTATATTCATATTCTACTATTTATTTTATTTTATTTTATTTTATTTTATTTTATTCAATCTGTACTTTAAATTTATATTTTAGCTATTTATTTTATTTTATTTTATTTTATTTTATTTTATTTTATTTTATTTTATTTTATTTTATTTTATTTTATTTTATTTTATTTTATTTTATTTTATTTTATTTTATTTTATTTTATTCAATCTGTACTTTATATTTATATTTTAGCTATTTATTTTATTTTATTTTATTTTATTTTATTTTATTTTATTTTATTTTATTTTATTTTATTTTATTCAATCTGTACTTTATATTTATATTTTAGCTATTTATTTTATTTTATTTTATTTTATTTTATTTTATTTTATTTTATTTTATTTTATTTTATTTTATTTTATTCAATCTGTACTTTATATTTATATTTTAGCTATTTATTTTATTTTATTTTATTTTATTTTATTTTATTTTATTTTATTTTATTTTATTTTATTTTATTTTATTTTATTTTATTTTATTTTATTTTATTTTATTCAATTTGTAGTTTATATTTATATTTCAACTATTCATTTTATTTTATTTTATTTTATTCAATCTGTACTTTATATTTATATTTTAGCTATTTATTTTATTTTATTTTATTTTATTTTATTTTATTTTATTTTATTTTATTTTATTTTATTTTATTTTATTTTATTTTATTTTATTTTATTTTATTTTATTTTATTTTATTTTATTTTATTTTATTTTATTTTATTTTATTTTATTCATTCTATACTTTATATTTAATATTCTACTATTTATTTTATTTTATTTTATTTTATTTTATTTTATTTTATTTTATTTTATTCATTCTATACTTTATATTTAATATTCTACTATTTATTTTATTTTATTTTATTCATTCTATACTTTATATTTAATATTCTACTATTTATTTTATTTTATTTTATTTTATTTTATTTTATTTTATTTTATTTTATTTTATTTTATTTTATTCATTCTATACTTTATATTTAATATTCTACTATTTATTTTATTTTATTTTATTTTATTTTATTTTATTTTATTTTATTTTATTCAATCTGTACTTTATATTTATATTTTAGCTATTTATTTTATTTTATTTTATTTTATTTTATTTTATTTTATTTTATTTTATTCAATCTGTACTTTATATTTATATTTTAGCTATTTATTTTATTTTATTTTATTTTATTTTATTTTATTTTATTTTATATACTTGCACTTTTATATTATTACATTCAATATTTATTTTATTTTATTTTATATTTTATTTTATTTTATTCAATCTGAACTTTATATTCATATTTCAACTATTTATTTTATTTTATTTTATTCAATCTGAACTTTATACTCATATTTCTACTATTTATTTTATTTTATTTTATTCAATCTGAACTTTATACTCATATTTCTACTATTTATTTTATTTTATTTTATTTTATAAAATAATACATTATACTTTTGGAATCTATTTTAAAAATTTAATCCTTGTGTATTAACAAAAGTTTATCATTTCTCATTTATATAGAAATTCAAAATATATATATAAATATTAATCTTTATAAATTAATAATATATTACCAATATATTATTAATATGATCTTTATTTTTTATTATAAAATGTATGATTAATAATCAAATCTATTAAAAATAAAAGATTTAAATTTTTAATAGATTTAATTATTAATTTATAATTATATTAATAATAATAAATATTATAATTAATTGTATTAAATTTTTTTTTTGTTTCTTTAAAAAAAAATTAAAAAAAAACAAAAAAAAACAAAAAAAAACAAAAAAAAAAAAAAACACTTCTAATTATCTAATAATTAAAAATTTTAAAAAAAGTAAAGAAATAAATAATTATATTAATTGTATATTATAATATTAATAGTAATATATTTAAAAGAAAATAGAAATAGATTGTGTAAAAGTATTTATTGTAAAAAAAAATTAATATAAATAAATAAAAGGTAAACTTGAAAATAAATAAATAAATAAAATAATTTAATTTATATTTTTATTTTTTTTTCATTTTAAAATTTTTATTTTTATGTTTAATAATTAATATAAATAGAGTAGATTATTTATATTTTATATATTTGTATTTGATGGATTTATAATTTACAAAATAATAAAAATAATAAAAATAATAAAAATAGTAAAAATAGTAAAAATAATAATAATAATAATAATAATATAATCAAAATGGATATTAAAACAAAATATTCGCGAATGATAAAGACTTCATTTCCAGAATATGGACAAAGTATAAAGCGAAAAACATATAGAAATATTATATGGCTTGAACTATTTGTATTTCTTGTTATGTTTTCTGGTGTATTAATTTTTTCACAAGGTTTTCTTTTATCTCGTAGAGCTTTAGAAAATCGTAATCAATGTAGTTTAATTAAACAAGAAAATCTTTGGAATCAACAATTCAATTATACAGGAAATCAAATTAATCCAGAAATAGTTGAAGCCAACTCAAATATAGAGGAGACTTGTTGGTACCCGAGACGTTTTAAGAGAGCTGTTGTTTTACTTATTGATGCTTTAAGATATGATTTTCTTCATTGGGAAGATGATATGAATAAAATCAATCCTTACTATTCAAATAAATTAACAATTATTCATAAATTATTAACTGAACAACCAAATAATGCATTTGAATTCCAATTTAAATCAGATCCACCAACAACAACAATGCAAAGACTTAAAGGTTTGACAACTGGTACATTACCCACGTTTATTGATGCTGGTAAGAATTTTGCTGCTTCAGCAATTACTGAGGATAATCTTATTCAAAAGATTGTTTCAAATGGTAAAAAAATAAGGTTTATGGGTGATGATACCTGGATGTCCTTATTTGGTGAATATTTAGATGAAACTAGTATTCCATGTGATTCTTTAAATGTTTGGGATTTATATAGTGTTGATAATAAAATTAAAGAACACTTATTCCCTACTTTAAAGCAAAAAGAAAAAGATTGGGATATTTTATTTGCTCACTTTTTAGGTGTTGATCATTGTGGTCATCGTTATGAACCAAATAATGAACATATGGACTTAAAACTAAGAGAAATGAATGGTATTATCGAAAATGTTGTTGAAGAACTTGATGATGATACTGTTTTAATTATTATGGGTGATCATGGTATGAGTGATGAAGGCGATCATGGAGGTGAAACTGAAAATGAACTTAATGCCAGTCTATTTTTTTATAGTAAAAAAGAACTTACTATTAAAAATTCTGATAAAAGCTATCTCCAAAACTTTATCAAAGGCTTAAAGCCAATTGAGACAGAATCTGAACATGAAATATATAGAACTGTTCCTCAAATTGATTTTGCTCCAACTTTTGCATTATTACTTGGCTTACCAATTCCATTCGAAAATATTGGTACAATTATTCCAGAATTATTCTGGTATCCATCACCATACGGTAAAAATAAAAACATTGAAGCCAACATATTACAAAATTTAATGGAAGCTCTTCATATCAATACTTATCAATTACAAAGTTTTATTGAAACTTATTATGCTAATAATAAAAATACAAGAAAAGTTGCTAAAGAAAAATATCAATCCCTTGAAAATAAATTGAAAGCTTTTATTGAAAATCATAAAGATGGTATTTTTGATGACGATATTGAAGAATTAAGAGGTATTATTTATGATTATTTTACTTATAATAGACAAGCTTTAACTAGTTTCCGTAAAGTTTGGGCTAAATTCAATGTACCTCTTTTCACATTTGGTATTTTTATATTAATTCTTGGTATATTATGTCAAGTTGTTTACTTATTAAGTAATCATAATGTCATTGAATTTAATTCTACACATCATTATTATTTCCCATTTGGTATTGGTTCTTTTACTGCTATATTAATGTATTACGGAGTTTTCGAGAAGTTAATTAAAACCTTATTTGGTGTAACTCTTAAACTTGAACCATATCAAGTATTCTTAGGAGGTTTTTCTTTTGGGGCAAGCATTGGTTATCTTTTAAGTTATCTTCTTGTTCCAAATGGTAGAAAATCAATTATCGAAAATGTTTATCCATATATTTGTAAATTGAAATTTGAACTTCTTCCTATTGCAATTATTACTATTCATGGATTCCTTGTCAACTCAGATAGTTATATTATTTATGAAGATTCCATTGTTCAATATGTTTTACAGTCCATTGGTATCTATTTCATTTGGAAAGCATTTAGACAGCAAATTAGTCAAATTAGAAACAAAATGATTACATACGCTATTATCTATATGCTCATTATTAGAATAACATCTTATTTCGAATTATGTAGAGATGAAAGGAAGGGAAAATGTGATACCACTATTAAAACTTCTCTCCCTAACTATTATATTGCTGTTGGAAGTTTAGTCTTTTTCCCATACTTTTTAAAAAAGATTTTAAACGATAACTACTATGAAATTGCTAAACCAATTATTAGATATTTAGTACCAAGTGGTTTAGCATCTTCTGCTTTTTACTGGGGTATTGATACCTTAGAAGCTTTAAATTTACTTCCACCTCATTTAAAATTCCTATCTGAAATTAAATATTATCTTGCTAGATATGGGTACATTGTTATTCCAATTCTTTCATTGGCTATTTGGATAATGTTCCCAGTAACTTTGGAAGCTAAAGTTGAACCTTCTAAAGCTGATAAAAATATAAACACGTTAAATTTCTATGGCATTAAAAATCATTTAGGTAGCTCCTACTTAATTTTAATTTCAATTGTTACAATGTCAATCATTCTTGTTTCAAAACCTTTCAGTACTCTAGTAGTTGTCTTATGTTTCTGTGCCTTTATTTGTTTATTAGAAATTAGTTCATTGGAAAAGGAATCTAATAAAATTTTACTAAATGCTGAGGCCTTTTGGATTAAGAAACCGGTAGAAGAAAAAAGAAAATTGTTAAAAGAAATTGAAGAAGAAAATAATGAAAATAATGAAAATCAAGGAGAAGAAGCTTCCCAATCTAAAAATAAAAATAAGAATGAAAATAGTGATAATGACAGTAACAAAAAGAATAGGATTATGTATAATTTAAAAACAAGTGATGGTCATTATATGAGATTATCTCATGAGGAATTAATTGAAGTTACATGTAATGAATCATCTTCTTTTAATGTTCCACTTATTTATGCTGTCGCCACATCTTTACTTACTTTTCATATCTTCTTTAGAACTGGCCATCAGTCTACTCTTCAATCAATTGATTGGTCACTTGCATTTATCGGTCAAAAAGAACTTAATTTTATTAAAGGTGGATTTATTATGGTTTTAAATATTCTTTCAGGAGAAATACTTAGTTGCTTCTTTATTCCATTATTTGTATTTTGGAAACAAGAAACTACAAATGAAAATGAAAAAACAATGGTAAAGTCTATATGTAAAGCCTTCATAAAATATTCTATTGCCTATGGTTTCCCACAGGTTATGTCTGTTATTTCTGCAGGTTCTCATAAGAGACATTTAATGTTATGGAGTGTCTTCGCACCAAGATATATGATTGGTGGTATTAGTCTATGCTTGATTCAAGTATTTTCTATTATTGCATTTATTGCTATTATTCTCATGGTTAAGGGTATAACAAAGCATTTACAAAAGATTAAAGAAATTAATAGTAAAGCTAAAACACAATAAACAGTAACTTAATAATAATGATAATAATATTAATTTATACATATAATAAATAATTTATTTAAAAATAAAAAATAAAATAAAATAATTATAAAAACATAAAATAAATAAAAATTGCATATTAGAAAATAGAAAATTTTAAAAGATTAAAAAAAAAAAAAAAAAAAAAAAAAAAAGTATATAATATATAAAAACATTTTTAATATTTAAATATAATACATAAAAAATGATAACAATAATCTAATCGTTTTATACATATTATATATTAAATTAATAAAAAATAAAATAAAAATAATAATAAAAATAAAAATTAATAAATAAAAAAAAAAAAGTTTGATCATTTCAACATTATTATTAGCAAGTTCTAATAATAGTGGACAATTTCTATTACTACAGCTATTATTACTAGAATTACTGTTAGGGGTGTTATAATTAAAATCAAAAGAGTTAAATGGGTTTATATTTTCTGTATTATTATTAAATATATTATCTTTATTCATTATTTTCATTTGTCATAATTGTTTTTTTTTTTTTTTTTTTTTTTTTTTTTATTTTATTTTTATTTTATTTTTTTGAACATGACATATTTATTTATTTATTTATTTATTTGTCTAAAGATTGAAATAGAATAGTTGAGTAATATCAAATATTCTATTTCAATAATAACGAGTTTGACTCATTACAATCAATTATAACTAAACTATTATTATTATTTAACGTAATGCATTTATCTTCATATAATGAAGATATAATATAATTACTATTTCGATAGAAAGTGATACCATTGTTTCCCCATTTACCAAAAACTAAGGATGCACTATTGGCAACCATTAGACAATGTTTATTATTTCCATTAAATTTTAAATTGAAATGACCATCATGAAATATCCCAAAGAGAATAAGTAGTGTATTCACAATCAGCTAATGTAATTGGAGAACCTAAGATATTATCATATTATTTGTGTGTATATATTTATTCATCTTTGCCTTGTACAAATAGTTAGTTTTTGTTTTAACAGTAGGAGTAAGAGTAGGATTATTTGTTTCAAATCCAAGTGTACCACACTATTAATCATTAACCATCACTATCAGAAGTAGCAACAATAACATTTAGACCAGAACAACATGGATAGCTTAGAGCTTCCAAAAACCAGACAGAAGTTAAAGTTGAATTATAATTCTAGTTATAGAATTCTTCATTATCACTTTTAGCACAATTATTTAAATTAAATTCTATTTCATTATTATACATATGTAATGGGAGGGGTTGACACGACAAGTCGGCACACTAGAATGAGAAAAAGGAATATTTTTTATTAAAAGATAGATTTTATTAATATATTAAAAAAAAAAAAAAAAAAAAAAATATATATATATATAATAATTAATTAATTAATCGATGTATTATTTCAAATTACTTATAAGTTAATTAATAAAAAACAAGAAGAAAAATATTTTCAATCACGAAATTTGTACTACTTATACTTTTATGGAAAAAACCAATTTTAAAATGTATTAATAATATTATAGAGGTTTTTCGAAAGATATTAGAAATTATTTTATTTTATTTTATTTTTTTTTTTTTTTCTATAAGATTCATCAATTAGAATCTATTTTAAGAGACTTTACGTCGTTAATTATTACTAAAATAAGAATTTATAAATTCATTTTGGCTAAATTTACAAACCAAAAGAATATATTTATTTTTTATAATTTTTACGGAAAGAATATTAAAGAGGTTATTAATAAAATAAATATTTTTTACAAAATGGGTTGAGGTGTGAGTCAAACTCATGAAGCAATAGTCATGGTCAAGGAAACTAACTATTAGACCATGGTTATAACTTTTCTAATTGAAGACTTCGTTACAACATACCATTCTCACCTAAGAAACTCATACCCTTTTCAATGGAACCAATCAATCCTAAGAAACCATCGTTATCATGTATCATCTTATATCTATTGCTAAATGGAGAGATTTATTGTTTACATCATCAATATGAAAGTAGTAATCAAGGTAAGCCATTGAATAGAAGTAACCTATATGTGATGATAGCACCATCCACTTGGAATAAACAGTCTCATCACAAATTTTGACAGTGATCTTACCATTTACATAAGATAATGCATACAAGCACTTATTAGTAAATACATGTTAGAACAAATATACATTATGTCCAGGATTGATAGTAGCTGTAGATCTAGCAATAATTGTGGAAAGGGAAGTTGGAGTGATAGTTGTTGTAGATTTAGGAAGAACTAGTTTGAACTCTCTAAAACTAATATAGGTTGTTTCTAACAACTTAATCGATAGAATCAACAGTATTTCGGTTCAAACTTTCAATATATCACCCGGAGTATTCACCTTTATATGTTTGGAAATTCAAAGTACTAACATCCAAACAATAATTGCTAGGTTAATAATGTTCTTAATTCAGATTTATTTGTTGTTAACTATTTTGAAGTGAATATGACGATTAATTTGATTATCAATCAATATATATCAAAATAATATTTAATAAATAAAAAGTTCATTAATTTTTAAGAAGTATGAACTTTAAAAATTATTAAACTTTTTTTTATATTAAAATTTTCATTATACTATTAATTTTTTTTTATAATAAAAAAATTTATATATATGTACAAATATTGATAATTTAATCTTAGTTTTTTCTATTATCGTATAAATTTTAAATTATTATATATTTAAATTTGTTTTAGTATCATTTATTATATATCGTATAAATTTTAAATTATTATATATTTAAATTTGTTTTAGTATCATTTATTATATATAATATTAATAATCTTTTTCTATACTACAATAAAAAAAAATATTTGAATCAAAAATATATTTATAAAACAAATTATTATATATTGGTTTTAATTATTCAAAAAATAATTATTAATTATAATAAATCTTTTATTTAATATTTAAATAATTATTACAATTATTATTTTATTATTATCATTATTTAATTTCATTATTATTATTATTATTATTAAATATTTATCATTTTAATAATTATTATTACTTTTAGTTTTATATTTTTATTAATATATAAGCTTTTTTTATTATAATTATTAAATTTTATTATAGTTTATAATTTTATTATTTATTGTGTTTGTGTTTTAAATGGTACTTTATTTTTACGTTGTACATTTAACAATAATTATTATTAATTAATAATTTATTCAATTTCAAAAAAAAAAAAAAAAAAAAAAAATAAGAGAAATTTAATCTAATTAGAAAAAAAAAAAGATTTAAATTTAAAGAAAAATGTTTTATAATAATTAGTAATTATAATTTATAATTTTAAACGATAAATATTTTCAATAGTAATTATATTATTTATATAATATAATATTAAAAAAATCTTTTCAAAATTAAAAAATAAATACAATTATTGTTTATATAATTATATGTTAACTTTTTACATTAAATTTGATTTTGCTCATTTTTTTTTTTTTTATTTACCATTTTTACATTATTTCTATTTTTTACTTTTTTTTCGAATTTATTTTAATTTCTACTTCTTATATCTTATGTTTTTAATTTCATTTTTTTTTTTTATTTCAAAATTTATTAAAAAGATATTTTTTATTATAATAAAATATAAAACAAAAGATATATACTAAAAATCATGCAATAACATTATTACTTTAACTGATCTATTATAAAAAAAATTTTTCAGTACTAAATATTCCTGATTTTTATAATAATTAAGGTTTATATTTATAGTTTACTAATATTATTAATTATATATTATATATATATATATATTTTTTTTTTTTTTTATTTTTTTTTTTTTTTCAATTTTATTAAAATTATAATATTATATATCTATATAAAAACATATTTAAAAAAAAATACTAATTATTCTTTAATTCTTTTTAATGTTTTAAAAAGAAAAATAAAGAGTAAAAAATATATATATGAATATATATTAAATTAGTTGAAATATATAAACAATTTTTATATACTTTGTTCTATTTATATATAGAATAATTTATATATAAATATTGTTAACTAATTTTTGATTTAAATTAAATATTTATTTTATTATTTTTATTTTTATTTGTAATCTTATTTTTACTTTTATTGTAAATATTTATTTATATATAAGATAAATTAAATGATATTTATATATTTTGAAAAAAGTATAAATAATAATAACAATAACTATAATAATAATAATTATAAACATACATAATAAAAAAACAATTACAACAAAAATAAATTATAGTGTAAAGATAAAATATAAATATATATATTTTTGATAAATTTATATATTAGTATATTATCCAAGATAGACTCAAATAAAAGTATATTCAAAATAAAAACAAAAATCATAATTATTTAATCTAACTTTATAAGAAGGGATAATTATTTAATTCCATGTTATTATTAATTTGAAATTAAAGTAGCAATAGATTTGTTATTTAAAAATTAATAATAATAATAATAATAATAATAATAATAATAATAATAATAATAATAATAATAATAATAATAATAATAATAATTTGAAATTTTAATTAAGGATATTTTTGAAATATTGAAAATACTTTTTGTTTAAATAAATATAATAATTTCAGAAAAAAATAAAATAAAAAGTAAATAAAATATCTAAATTTTGAAATAGAAATAGTATTTAAATATATATATATTTTTAAGAAAATATAAAATTAAATTTATAAAATATTAAATATATAATAAAAATATTTGTTAAGAAAGATAATAGTTTTTTAAATTATTAATATAAATATTTATTAAAACTTCATTAAAATAAAATAAAATGAGGATATATTTAAAAAAAAAGGTTATAGCTTCATTAATAGTAACGGTTATTGTATTGCTTGGTACTTTAATTGTAGTATCTACATATATTGATGATAATGGCAATAATACTGTAGAAAGAATGGATGATACTCTTAATGTAAACGCGGGACAACATATGAATTTAAATAATAATGAAGATGAAATTGACATTAATGATTACGATTATGGTGACAGCCCATATGCAAATTCAGAACCAAAAGTTAATGAAAATAAGAATAAACAAAATAAGGATGATGATAATCAAGAAGTAATATATGATGAAGAAGCTGAAGAAAAAGAATCCAAGATTGCTTTTTTAAATGAAAAAATTAAACATTTGGAAGAAAAACTTAAAGAAAATACTGAAAACAATGAAAAAATGAGTATTTTAATGAAAAATTTTGCACACAGATATTTAAATACGGATATAGAGTATAGTGACTTTATTGATTTAAGGGATCGTACTGAGCTTCATACTTATCTTTGGAGAAAAATTTATGGAGATGGACCATACACTGCAGCTACAACAAATATAAATGATGTTGTTATGAATGCAGAAAGTTTAACTGGTGATAAAAAATTATTATCTATTCTTCATAAAAAATTATTTCCATGGCTTTATTCTAAATTTTCTTCACCATCCGGCTTATTAAGAAGTTTCAAAGGTAGAGGTATAGTTATTTGTACTGGTTCCTACCATTATCGTTTTGCAAAAAGTACCATTGATACTTTAAGAAATATTATTAAAACTAATCTTCCAATTGAAATTTTTTATGTCGGTGAATCTGATTTGAGTGAAGCTCATCGTAAAGATTTAGAAAGTTATGATCACGTTTTTTGTACCGATGTTACAAAATTTTTTGATAATGATATTATATTCATTCAAGGTTGGGCTGTTAAACCATTCTCTATATTAGCTTCTCGTTTTGAAGAAGTTATTTTAATTGATGCTGATGCTACATATATTCGTGATCCAGCGCTATGGTTTGACGATGAAGAATATCAAAAAACTGGTGCTTTATTTTTTAAAGATAGAACATTATATCCAGGTCCACACGGAGGTTCTGCTTGGCTTCATGAATGGATGGTAGATCCAAGTGATTATGCAAAGAATTCTCGTTTCTACAATGAACTTTCTTCTCATGAAATGGAATCTTCCACTGTTGTTATTAATAAGAGTAAAAGATTTTTGGGTATCTTAGAGACTTGTAAATTTAATGAAAGAAAGATTAGAGATCGTGTCGTTTATCAACATGTATTTGGTGATAAAGAAACTTATTGGATGGCATTTGATATGGCTAGAGAACCATATTCAGTTATTCCACATCCAATTATTTATGTTGGTGAAATTAATTATGGTGAAGATATCGATGATCCAAATCAAAAGCAATTATGTGGACACATTGGTCATACGGATCGTGATGGTAATATTATGTTTTGGAATGATCATATTATTAAGGATAAACATGATCCAAAATATGATAATCAACTTTTAAGATTTGAAGGTTGGTTCTATGAAGATTTAGATAATGTAGAATGGACAGATACTTTCCATTGTGCTAACATTAAAGATGATTTCCCAATTAATGAATTTACTGAGGAAGAAAAAGATATTATTAAAAAAATTATTGATAGAGAACTTGAAAATAAATTTGTTATAAATGCTGGTACTTCATATTAAGACTATTCTGAAACTTAATTGAAAGAATTAATTTATTTATTTATTTCTTTTTTTTTTTTTTTTTTTTTTTAAATGAATTAGACAATTTTATTAATTTTTAAAATGATCTATAAAAAATAAAAAAAAAAAAAAAAAAAAAAAAAAAAAAGAATTTATAATATTTATATGAAAATGATAAAGGTAAAAAGATAGTAAAAGTTTTAAAAAAGTTTATTGAGTAAATTGAATATATATATATATATTTATATTTTTACTAAGATTAATTATTAATTTTTTTTTTTTTCCATTTTTTTATTAATAAAATTAATAATTTTAATATATGATTTATATTACTATTCTTTTTAATATATATATATATATGTTTTGTTTAATAAAAATATTAATGATCTATCAAAAATTTCATTACATTTGGCATTTTGCTTTTATTTAATTTTTATATACAATTAAAAATTATAAATTTCAAAAAGAAATATAAATAAAATAAAATAAATAAAAAAAAAAAAAAAATAAAATAAAATAAAATAAAATAAAATCATTGAAAAAAAATAAAAAATAAAAAAAATTTTTTTTTTTTTTTTTTTTTTTGTGTTTGGAAAATCGAACAAAGTAAACTAATGATATGAAGTAAATTTTGCCATAATTAAAAAATTTTTAATTATTACTATAGTTTAGTATTTCAACATTATCATTTATATTATATGAATAAAGTTACTATATAAACTTCATTAATTTAATAAATGAATAAGAAATTCATAATAATAATAATAATAATAATAATAATAATAATAATAATAATAATAATAATAATAATAATAATAATAATAATAATAATAATAATTAAAACAAACAAACAAACAAATATATAAATAAATATATAAATAAATAAATAATAAAAAAAGGAAAAAAATAAAAAAAAATAAAAAGCTTTAAATAATTAAAGAAAATTTTCAATTAGTGTAATAGAATTGGATATATTTGTATTCTTAATGTATGATAAATTAATTAAAATTTTTACTTTTCATTTATTGTGTGATTTTTAATTTTAATTAATTATGTATAATAATAATAATCTATATGTAACATTAATTTTTTTTTATTTTTATTTTTTTTTTTTTTTTTTGAAATTTTTAAAGATTATAATAAAAAAAAGTAATAAAAAGCTTAATTATAAATATCAATTAACATTATTTCCTTTGGAAAAAGAATATAAATTTCAAGTTTTATGATATTAAAAGGTAGTAATATTAAATATATTTTTGAAAAACTTATAATTAATATGTATAATAAATAAATAGATAAAAAATAATTATATTTAATTACTTAATAATTTCTTCTATTAAATAAAAATTATTATATATATATAAAACATTTAAAACATTTTTTATATATTTGTATAATAATTTTATATAATAAAAGAAATTATTAATGTTTTTTACTGTTTTATTTATTTTATTAATTTTATTTTATTATTATTATTTTAACGAATTTCAAATATAAATCAATAAAAACCATAAATTAAGTAATATAGACTTATTTTTTTTTTAATTTTTTTTTTTTTATAATAAAATTTTTTGGTTTTTAATATTAATCCAACTTAGTACAATTTAGAATTTAATTTTAAATTATTAATTTAACAAATGATATATCTTTCTTACTATAATTACTATTAAAAAAAAATACTAATGATTTATTATAATTCTTTTAATATATATTTTATTTATTTAAACATACTTTAATCCTATATATATAAGAATTATTCATAAAAATTATATAATTTATATATAATTTTTGTAATAAAATATATATATATATATATTTTTCTTATGAAATTTTATGAAATTTGTTTATACAGTAAATAATTATTATTAATTATATGTTTAATTTATATATTATATTGCATTAAACTTTTTTTTTTTTTTTTTTTTTATTTTTTTTTTATTTTATATTAATAAAAAATAAACCTTTTATAGAAATTTTTGTATTAATATTTTTGTATAAAATTTTAAAATTAAAAAAAAAAAAAAACTAATTAATAAATGAAATATTTTTAAAATTTAAATTTAAATTTAAATTAATACTGACATATATTTATTTTATTCTTTTATTTATAATTACATAATAATAAAGAATTATATTATATTATTACAATATTAAGATTACGAAGAAATAAATTTATAAATTATATTTAATTATTTTATTAATTATTTTATATAAAAAAATGCCAAAAAAAAATAAAATTATTGAAAATAATAATAAGAAAAGAGAACTAAACGATAAAGAGGAAAATCTAAATATAATTAATAGTAAAAAAATAAAAATTAACAATAAAATCATTAAAGAAGAAACAAATATTAACAGCAATAATAATAAAAATGAAAAAACTTTAAAACCAATATCTATAAGCGATAATGATTTTAAAATCGTAAAAAAAGAAAATATACTAGAAGAAAAAAAAATATCAAATGATATAAAATCTATTGATAAAATTGAAATGGAAAATGAAGAAACAATTATTGTTTATGAACCAAATAATGGAAATAATGAAAATGATGTTAATAACAAAGAAAACAAAAATGTTAATGTCAATGAAACTCTGATAGTAGAAGCTGAAGAAAATGATGATAATAATAATAATAAAATTGATAATGAGGATAAAAATGAAAAAGAGATTAATAAAGAAATTATTATTGAAAAAGTAAAAATTGAAATTAATAATAATAATGATAATAATAATAAAAATACTTCAATAGAAATCAAGCATTATAATAAAAAAAATAATAAAGAAGATATAGATAATTCAAAAAACAAAAAAAAATCAAACAATAATAATGATAGTTATAATAAAGACAGTGCAAATGACAAAGAAGATAAACTTAAGGAAGATGATATAAAACATAATAAAAAACAACAGACTAATAAAATAAAGCAAAATGTTTCACCAGTAAGAAAAAGTAAGAGATTAATGGAAAAGAAAATGGAAGTAGTTACTATAGATGTTCCAGATATATCAATACCTAAAAAGAAAGTAAAAATAATACCTGAAATTGGAACTAAAAATAAAACTAGAGCTAAGAGTGATTCCCCAGTACAGAAATCCATTCATAATACAGGTCGACGTAAAAGAATGAATGCTGATCAAGATTTAATTACTCATCAAAATATAGATGATACCGAGAATTTAGGTAAAAAAAATCCATTAGAAATTATTAAGAAAGTAATTGGTAATTCAGATGAAGATGTTGAATTAATTGTAGGAGCTCAATTACCAGTATTAATTAATCCTGAAATTAATCGTATGAAATATCAATTAGGTGAAATCGTTATAATTAAAGATAAGAATGAAAATCTTAAAGAAGTTGATCAAAGTGAAAATGAAGATAATGTAGAAAATGAATCTGAAGAAGAAAAAGGAAATAAAAAGAAAAAAAGAAGAATCAAAAAACCTAAAAGTAAAAAAGGAAAAGTATTAAGTGATAATGAAACAGTCGTTAATTCAAATAGCAATACTATTGTTGAAAATAGTAGTACAAATGAAAATGAAAAAATTAATACAAATTCTAATATTAATACCATTCCAAATACCAATGATATTAATAATAATAATAATATCAGTAATGAAATTAATAATACTAAAACAAATAATAATTATACCAATAATAATAATAATAATAATGGAGGCGAAAAATTATATTATATTCATTTTATAAATCAAGATAAACGTTTAGATAGTTGGAGAAGAGAAGAAGATTTATGGACAAAAAAGAAATATCCAGAAATATCCAATGATTCTTCAGAGACAACCAGTAAATATTTTTAATAATTAATTTGAT
This sequence comes from Neocallimastix lanati (nom. inval.), assembly GCA_016946835.1. Taxonomy (NCBI): domain Eukaryota; kingdom Fungi; phylum Neocallimastigomycota; class Neocallimastigomycetes; order Neocallimastigales; family Neocallimastigaceae; genus Neocallimastix; species Neocallimastix lanati (nom. inval.). The sequence continues at coordinate 456,745 of JACVTC010000080.1, read as the reverse complement.
TAATTTTTATAACTATAATAGTATTATTGAATTTTTGTATATAAATGCGAAATAAGCTAATGAAATATATATATAATTTTTATTATCATTTTTTCTTATTATATAATGATAATAGCTCGAACGACTCCATATTTATTCATTCCTGATGATAAAACAAAATTAACCAGAAGTATGAAAAGAAAATATGGAATTATAAGTGAATCTTTACAAGTAAATATTATATATATAATTTTATATAATTTTTAATTTTTATTTTTGTATAATTTTAATTTCATTTTTTAAACAATATATGATGAATAAACATTTTTGAAATAGTCATTATCTGAAATTGATCCAAAATTAGCAGCATTGGAAAAAGAAAGAGAGGAAATAACAAAAGTTAAAAATATTGAAAAAGTTCAATTTGGTAATTATCTTCTAAATTCTTGGTACTTTTCACCATATCCCAATGAATATAAAAATGAAGATATATTGTATATCTGTGACCATTGTATGAAATATATGAAATATGAATCTACTCTAATAAGGCATCGGGTAATAATTTTATTTTCATTATACTATTGAAGAAATATCATAATATAAATTGAAATATATGATAATTTAAATATTTTCTTTTCTAATAATATTTTATTAATGGCTATTAATGTTTAATTTATTTATTTATTTTTTTTTTTTTAAAAATAAAAAAAATTAATAATCTATGTTACTAGGCAGAATGTCCAATGATACATCCGCCAGGAACACTTGTATACGAAAAAGATAATTTGAGAGTTTATGAAATTGATGGAAAAAAAGAAAAAGTAATGATAATTTAGTTTATAAATATAAATAAATATATATAAATCATAATAATTAATTAATCATCATATTGAATATATTTAATTACCACATAGTTATATTGTCAAAATTTTTGCTTATTATCAAAGCTTTTCTTGGATCACAAAACGGTGTACTATGACATTGAACCATTTTTATTTTATGTTTTGACAGAAAAAAAAATAGAAAATGGAAAGGAAATTGATTACGTTGTATGTATTAATATTTTTAAAAAAGAAATAATAATAATAATAATAATAATAATAATAATAATAATAATAATAATAATAATAATAATAATAATAATAATAATAATAATAATAATAATAATAATAATAATAATAATAATAATTAATAATAATAATAATAATAATTAATAATAATAATAATAATAATAATAATAATAATAATTAATAATAATAATAATTAATAATAATAATAATAATAATAATAATAATAATAATAATAATAATAATAATAATAATAATAATAATAATAATAGTAATAATAATAATAATAATAATAGTAGTAGTAGTAGTAGTAGTAGTAGTAGTAGTAGTAGTAGTAGTAGTAGTAGTAGCAGCAAAAACATTTAAATTTTATATTAATGATACTAATATATTAATATTTTTTTTTTTTTTTTTTTTTTTTTTTTTTTTTTTTTTGTTTAATAATTAATATTTAATAAATTCCTTATTTTAGATGGGCTATTTTTCTAAAGTAACTATTAGAATTTATATACACAATAATTATATGGATATACATTTAATAACTTTTGACAATATATTAATAAAATATATATTTAAATAAAAATAAAAATAAAATTAAAATTAAAATAATAATAATAATAATAATAATAATAATAATAATAATAATAATAATAATAATAATAATAATAATAATAATATATATGTATATATATAACTTTTTAGGAAAAAAGATCTTTCGATGATTATAATTTAGCATGCATTTTAGTTCTTCCACCTTATCAGCGAAAAGGATATGGTCATTTCTTAATTGAATTTAGTAAATATATATATAATTTTTTTTTAGATTTTTTATTTATTAATTATATATATATATTATAATTATTATAAATACTTTTACTTTATAATATTTTATAATATTATAAATAAATAAATAAATATATAAATTATTAATAAAATATATACATAAATATGATTTAGGCTATGAACTATCTAAAAGAGAAAATAAGATAGGCTCTCCTGAAAAACCATTGTCTGATTTAGGTTTAGTAGGTTATAGAACCTACTGGCAATCAGTACTTTTACGTATTATTAAAAATAATCCAAAGATGAACTTTACATTACGTGAACTTTCTCTTTTAACCAGTATTCGCCATGAAGATATTGTATCAACATTGGGTAGTATGAATATGTTAAAATATTGGAAAGGTGAACATTCTCTTTGTGTCACACCAAAAATGGTGGAAGAATTCTTAGCTGAGCATCAAAATATAAAATTAGAACCAATGATAGATGCCAGTCTTATACATGATACCTTTATTTCTGAATCTGTTGCAACAAAAAAGAAAACTAATGACATAACAAATTAAATTTGTATATATATATATATTTACTTATTTTTTATTATAATAATAGGTGGAAGAAAATGGGGGAATTTTCTAATATAATAATAGTATTAATAATATAAATATTAGAATTATTGAAAAAAAAAAAAAAAAAAAAAATATTAATAATAAAAATTAAATTATAATTTTTGTTTATTATTATTATTATTATTATTATTATTATTATTATTATTATTATTATTATTATTATTATTATTATTATTATTATTATTATTATTATTATTATTATTATTATTATTATTATTATATAATTTACATATTTTATCATATTATATATCATTTTATTTAAATCATTCATCATAATATTTTTTTTTTTTAAAAAAAAAAAAAAATTTACAATATATATTTTTGTAATATTAATCATATAAATCATATTACTCTTTTTTTTATATTAAAAAATTTGTTTATTATGTTATTTATCAGAATTATATATTAATTAATCATAATAAAAAAATGTAAGTAAATAATAATCATTTAAAATTATCACTTTCTTTTTTAAAAGTGTTTTATTTATAATTTAGTAATTAATTGAATAATATATTGTTATAAAAATAAAAAAGAAAAAAAAAGAAAAAGAAGACATATATTATGTTATAACTATCAATATATGTAATAATAAATAATATATATGGATAAGGAATAAACTTTATTTAATATTATTTATTATAAAAAAATAATAATAATAAAAAAAAAAAAAAAAAAAAATACAATGTAAAAAATTTCATGTATTTTCTTTTTTTTTTTTTTTTTTTTTTTTTTTTTTGTTATTTTACATTAATATTAAAAAACTACGTTACGAGTTTCGAGGAAGAAATGGTCTCTAACACTTTCCATTCGTAGATAATAATTCCATGTGGATAAATTGTATCATTCGAATCTGTGTCAGAATTTCATCTTTGTCTTGTCGTTTCAACCTCGATGCTTGCTCTTAACAACGATAGATCTAATGGTATACACATAAATCGTATAGTGTACATAGTGTAAAAATCATTAATCACAATATAGACATAACATTAGTAAAGAATTTTCCAGGACCCACAAAATATAAAATCTGGACAAAAAACTCTCTCAAAGGTGATTGAAAGATACTATTAATGAAACTTCTTTTTTTTTTTTTCCGAATCGATTTTTAAGATTTCATATACTACATTTCTGTCAAGAAAGAGACACAGTACATAAAAACTAATGTTATCATCAAAATTATCCTCTTCATCATCATGAATGTTAAAAGATTTCTCATGAATAATCAGAGAAAAATTAATAAAATTTTCATTAATAAATTGAATGAAATGTTACCTAAATTCTTCAAATTTAGGACATAAACGTACCCAGTGTATGTAACTAAATATGCTGTTACTTTCAGAACAAGTGTAATAATAAATAAATATATAATAATAAAATAATTAAAAATAAAATTTAATAAAGAAATACATAAATATCTTTGTCAACGAAAACATGGTTTTTAGGAATTAAAATAGTTTATATTTGTACTTATTCATAATATATATAATATTGAAAATATTTTTGTAAATAATATTTAAATAAAAAAAAAAAAAAAAAAAATTATATTTATATATATAATTAAATTATATTTAATATAATTGAAAATAAGAATAAAAAAAAATATATAAATATATATATATATATATAACATTAAACATATATATATAAATGGGATTTTATTTTATAATATATATACAAAAAAAAATATTTACTATTAATATTTTTTGTATGTTTAAAAGTTCAAACTTAATTTTTCATTTTTAATATTATTTTATTTTTTTATTTCATTTTTATTTTATTATATTTTATTTACTTTCTAAAAAATGATATATATATTGCTTTTTTATTTGAATTATTATTCATATTATAAATAATTTAAATAATTTATTTTATTTATTTTTTCTCTTTTTTTTTTTTTTTTTTTTTTTTTTTTTTTTTTTATTCTTCATTAATTTTCTAAGGAAAAGAAAAAAAATATTAATATATATATAATTTAAAAAAAAAAAAAAAAAAAAAAAAAAAAAAGAATTAAAAAAATTATAATTGAAAATTAATTTACGGAATTAATTTATAAATTACTGACTTTTTGTTATTTCAACTTTTATATATTTATTTTTTATATTATTTAATGTGATTGAGCAATAAGCTTAGCGTTAGCAATAACATTTAAGATATCATCAAGATTTTTCTTCCATTCGTCGATTCTAGTATCTAATTTCTTCCATTCATTTTCAGTAAATTGTCTTGGAGTAGCGCGGCTTTTTAATAATTTGATATTTTAATGAAAAAATAACCAATATAATTTAGAATATATATTTAAATTAATATTACTTCATATTAAATAAGTTTATGTATTAATTCTTAAATTTTCTAAGGTTTATAATATATTTAAATACTTACTTAACAATAATAGTTTTATCTAATTGGTTCATTTTAGCATCAATAAGACCAGCTCTAATAACTATTTTTATTGTTAATAAAGTTAATATTATAATATTATTAAATATTTATGTAATATAAAAAAGTAATATTATTAATGATAATTATAATAATAAAAAATTACCATCTAATATCCATAATTCAACTTCTTCTTCTGGAACATTCAAAGCTTCTTGAACAACACTGTAGTTTACTCTTCCTGGAATTTCTTGACCAACAACAGTAACTAATGTTAACATACGAATCTTTTTACGACATTCTTCATCATTTAATGCTATTTTTTTTTTTAAATTATTAGTATTATTATTATTTAATAAAAAAAATATTTAACTTTATTAACAATTTTATTATTATTAATACTATTATATATTTATTCTATTAAGATACTTACAAAGTTCATTTATAATATTGTTGTGACTTGATACAAAGCTATCATATTCTTTAATATCACCAGCTAAGAAGATTTTAGCAAGTTCAAAACAAGGCTCTGAATTAAGGTTTTGAATAGAACGTAATTTAAATAATTCTTCAAAGTTGAAAATAGATTCATTATTAATAGCTTCCTTAATTGCTTCACGAGCATTATCCTTAGAGGTATTTAAAGTATTAGCGTCAGCATTTTCAAAAGTAAGAAGATATTTGAATAAACATTCATAAGCTTCCATCCTATTAATTTTAAAATTATTTATACCAATTTAATTTATTATTAATTTGAAAACATATATTAAAAATATATATTTATAACTTCGTATTTTTTATTTTTATATTTATATTTATTTATTTATTTTATTTTTGGCAAAAAAAAATTTTTTTTTTCTTAAAAAACAAAAATTTTACTAATAAATACTTACTTATGATTTGATTCATTTAATAAATTTCTTAAAGTTAAAAATAATTCTCTCTTTTGTTCTACAGAGGAACCCCAGTTCTTTAACCATAAATCTAATTTAACTAAATGATTAACAATAATATCCATATAATCGTTCTTAGCTGAGAATTTGACAATAGCAAAGTAAATATCGTATCTTAATGGATCATTAACTTCAAGGTTGGAATAGATATTATTTAAACTTATATATATAATGTGTTATACATTAATATTTAGAAAGTGTAATTATTTTTATATTTAAGATATATCTAACAAAAATCATATATAAATAATTACATCTTCATTTTTCTAGAAGCCTTTCCATTTTGACTTTCGCTAATGATATTGGCCAATCTGACTACTAATTGCTTTAAGTTAGACTTTATGCAAATTGCAATTTCTAAATTGAAGATTGATTCTAAATCTATATATTTTTAAAAATATAATCAAATATATTATAATTTTACTTTATTATTAATATTTTATTAATTTCATTTTATTTAATATTAACTTTTTTAATGTATCTATCAATTTGATATGAACCTCTTTCACTCTTGATCTTAGTGAGAATAAGATCTGTTTCTTCAATAATCTTTGAGAAAGCATCTGCAACTTTATCGTCTTCTAATAATTGAAGTAATTCACTGTAGAATGGTGCTTCACCTTCACCTTCGTCCTTTAAAGAACTAATTAAGTTAACTAATTTTAAGGCCTTTTTTTTTAATAATTCATTTTTTGTTTATAATTTATTTTATTACATTTTATATATATACATTTGTTTAAAGTTTTTTTTTTTTTTTTTGGAATATATTGTTTATTAATATTAGTATTTAACATATTTTTTTTTATTTGGATTAATCACGAATATTCATATTTAATAAATAAAAAAACAAAACAATATAAATATTTGACAATTTAGGTTATAAAAAAACAAAACAATATAAATATTTGACAATTTAGGTTATTTCATAAAATTTTAATTAATAAAAAAATTAAATATAAATTATATAAAGATATACAATATGTTTATTAGTCAAACCGAATTGATATATTATTATTAATTATTATAAAATTTTTATATTACTTCTGGTTTAATTTCTTCTTGTGGAAGAACGTATCTTGATGAAGCTAACATTTTTTATTTTAATAATTTTCAAATTAATGAATAATAATTTAAACTATTTAGGTTTATTTGGTTTCATATAATTTCCACATATAATATTATAACAATATATATATAATATATACATATAAAAAAAATAAAAATTAATTTTTATTATTTATTATAGAAATTAAAATATAAATATAAATAATCAAACTTTATTTCATTTAAATTTAATATTTTGAAAAATGATTAAAATTTATTTCCATTATATTTATTTCATTTCTTTTAAATAATTATTACAGTAAGTATTTATGAAGAGTAATTAGTTAATTATTATGCTTTTTTTGTAATATATTGAATAAAATGATAATTTATAAATAAGAAGTTATCCTATTAAAATATCTTTTTGTTATTTACATATATATTTGATTTTTTATATTTGGTTTCACATTATTCCAAATTTATTTTATTATTCTGAAAGCCATATTATACACTTCTTTTTCAATAATAAATATAATTTACATTTCATATAAATGATGGAATCTCATTAATTCTCTGATTTTACTTTTTTTTTTTTTTTTTAATATATTACCTTTAAATATATTTATTATATATATTAATATATATTTTATTAATAAAATATATAAATAAATATTTTATAAAATTGTTGCGAGAATAAAAAATATGTATAATAATTTATTTTTTTTATAAAACTGAACAACAAATATAAATCTATCCAATAAAAATCACTAAAATCCCAAGCCTTCATTTGATAGACTATAACATTAACATCCAATAAAATACAAGTTTATTATTATAAAATTATATTATATCATTGCATTTTTTAATATTTTTTAATGTATCTACAATAAAAATTATATATAAAATGTAATTTATAACTAAATAAATAGATAAATAAATATAAAAAATAAATATATAAAAGAATTATAAATTTTTACTAATTATTAACTTTTCAAAAAATAATGAAATAATTTATTAATTTCTTAATAAAATAATAATTTTATATTATAAAAAATTTAAATATAAAATTATTATTTTATAAAGAAATTATTAATTTTTTTTTTGTTTAATAATATAATTAACAATTATAAATGAATTTTAATTATAAAATTTTTAAATGATTATTATTAGTATTAAATTTTTATTAATTTTTTTTTTTAACAGTATTTTTCTTTTTAACAGTATTTTTCTTTTTCTTTTTTTTTTTTTTTTTTTTTTTTCACTTTTTTTCTATAATATTATAATTTTCTTTTTCTTTTTTTTTTTTTTTTTTTTTTTTTTTTTTTTTCATCTATTTTTTAATAATAATATTACTTTATATTTTTTTTTTTTTTTCATCTATTTTTTAATAATAATATTACATAATATTTTCTTCTTTTTCTTTTTTTTTATCTTTTTTAACATTAATATTATAATATTTTATTTTATTTTATTTTTTTTTTTATTTTTTTTTTTTAAATTTAATACAAAAAGTTTATTTTTATTTTATATTTTTTAACAAATAACTATTATTGATAATAAATTATTTTTATTTTATATTTTTTAACAAATAACTATTATTGATAATAAATTAATTATAATTTTTTTATATAATTATGAATAGTATAAATAATATATAAGAGTATAAATTTCACTATTCTTCAAATATTTTTACATAAAAAAATCTTTAATTTTCTAGTATTTAAAAAATAAATAACTATCATTATTTATAAATGTTGTTATTTAAGTAGTAGTTACTTAATATTATATGAATATTACCATTTCTTATTTATAAATATTATGTTTATATTATATTATGTTAATTATGATTATATATATTTATGTAATTATCTTAAAAAAGTTTTTTAAAAAAATTTCATTACTCCGTATTTGAGTGAATATAATAGTTTTATATATATATATATTTTATTGCTTAATCTGACCATTCAGAAGAGTCATCATCGGATTCATCTGAATCAGAATCACTATCATCTAAAAAAATTATATAAAATTATATAATTCAATAATAATTTCCAAGAAGAAATATATATATAAATATATATTTTCATTAATTTTATTTATTATATATATATATAAATCTTACCATCACTTCCAAATGCGTCATTACGTAATGTAAGTGCTTGAGCTAAAGCAGCTGCTAAATCATTAGTATTATCACTTGCAGAAGGTTTAGCACTACTAGCATCTCTAATTTTGGATTTATCAACATGCTTAAGTGAAGAAATACCACCAGCATTTCTTATACTAGCTAAAAGATCACCCGACATAGATGCTCCAGTAGAACTTGGCATAGGCTTTGGACCTGATGAACTACCTGGAGTTATTAATCCACTAGCGTCTCTCTTTTGGGTTTCATCAACATGTTTAAGTGATGAAATACCACCAGCATTTCTAATAGAAGCTAAAAGATCATTCTTAGCATTACCAGAAGATGGAGCCGTAGGTGGTGGAGGAGGTGGTGGAGCAGCTGAACCAGTTACTGGTCTAGTTGGTGGAGGAGGTGGAGGTGCTGGACTAAAGGTTGTTGCTTGAGTAGTTGGTCTTGGTGGTGGTGGTGGAACAGGTACAGAAGACTGTGTAGTTGGTCTTGATGGTGGTGGTGGTGGTGGAACAGGTACAGATGATTGTGTGGATGGTCTTGGTGGTGGTGGTGGAACTGCTATTGAAGATTGTGTGGATTGTCTTGGTGGTTGAACTGGAGTATTATTTACTGGTTTTCTTTGAACAGGAGGTGGGGGAGCTGGTGCTCTTTGTGGCTTCTTTCTTTGAGGTGGAGGTGGTGGAGGAGCCTTTTTTGTTTGATTTGATCTTCTAGATGGTGGTGGTGGTGGTGCTGGTCTCTTCTTTGGTGGTGGAGGTGGTGGTCTTTTTTCTAATTACATATATGTAATTTTAATTATACCATTTATTATTGATAATTAATAAAAAATAATAAGATTTCAATTTTATTCTTTTTTTACCTTTCTTTAATGGTGAAGCAACAACCGGTGGAGCTACACGTTTAACTTCAGATTCATGTCTTTTAATAAACTTTTTTACAATTTTTCTGTTTCTTTTATCTTCTAAAATTTCAGGAGTAATGCCAGCCTTTTTAAAGATTTCTTGCCATTCAGGACTTGCGTTTTGAGTCTTACGTAAATAATAAATTATTATTATTTTTTCATTTATATTATCATTATCATTATTTTTAATAACTTTTTTAAAAATACTTTTTTACATTAATATATATATATATATAATTTTAACTTTTTTTTATACTTACAACAAAACCTTTTTCCGGGTCAAAACCAATATATTGCTCATGACTAATTTATATATAAAATAAATGTAATAACAAAAATTTAAATAAATATTAATTTACACTAAATAATTATGAATAATAAAAATTAATATTTACCGGAAATTTGTTGGGTTACCAATTAAACTCTTATCAATACCACTCTTTTTACTTTTTTTAGATTTTTTAAAACCAAAAAGTCCCTTTTTGTTTTTCTTCTCTTTTTTATCTATAATATTTATTAAAATATATATAATTTATTATATATTATATTTTAATATTTTGTTTAAAATATACTAATTAATTATTTCAAGAAATTATTATTAATATTGCAGAATATAAAAAATTTTTTCCTCTTTTTTTTTTTTTTTTTTTTTAAAAAAAAATATTACCTTTTTTTTCTTTCTTATCTTTATTTTTAGTTTCGATGTTAACACTCTTAGTGGCTGGTGAAATTGTGGTCATTTTTGGTGAACTAATTCTACTAGAAACTGGTGAAATTTTGGGATCAGCATTACGATTTATTACGCAATTATAAAATTCTTGACCTTCCGATTCATTTGTAAAAGAAAAACCTGCCATACATTTCTTTTTTATTTTTATAAAATATATTTATTTTTAATGTTAAACTATTAATATATATTTAAAAATATACTATTAATAATAGAAGCTTACAAGTGTTTTATATGGAAAAACATGTAAATAATCCTCTGATTTTGAATATTTCATATTTAAATCAATATCATATTCCCATACAATTTCTTTCTTTTCCTATTTGTTAATTTTTAATATATGTATAAAAAATAATTAATAAATAATAAAAATTATTTATATTTATGTATTTTTATTTTTTAACAATATTATATTTAATAAACATCTCTTTATAAAAATTATATAAAAATTTATAAAAATTATAATATTCAATTGACTTTTAAATATTATTTATATTCACTTACTGCATCAACAATTTTAAATGAATAATTATTATATTTTTTAACAAGAGACACCACACCAATAATATTAGAATAGCTCCATGAATTTGGATTTGGAAAAGCTAAATAAAGTTTAGCAATAGCTTGACCCAAAATCTATTTTATAAAGTGTATTTATTATTTATTTAAAAAAATATATGTATTTATTAGTTACTTATTTAGATATCATTTTTATATAATTATTTTCCTTGTAAAAATACCTCATAATCAGTTAACAATGAAGTAACATTATTTTCTTCAATTTTTGTTAATAAATCCATGTTCTGATCGATATTTTATTAAAATAAAAAATATACATAACACAAAAATATATTAGGAAAATATATTAACTAATTAACTATAGAATTATTTTAATTTCCAAAGAATATTTTTAACTTTCATTCTAATATTTCTCATTAATATAATTATTTTTATATTGCATAATTTACCGAAAAATTTTATTTATATAGCTAAAGAAATTTTATAATTCTACTAATTTGTTTTTTCTTTCGAGTTTTTTCGTCTTTTTTTTAATTTTAATATATATTTAAAAGAAAGAATGTTTTGGAAATAATAGTAACAATTCTTTCCTTTAAATAATATATTTTATTCTTTTATTTCCAAATAAAATAAAATTTGAATTTAAATATGTATAATATTATATAAAATAGAAAAATATATATTTATTTAAAAATATATAAAAAATAAAAATAAAAATGAGTAAACGTTATCTATATTGAAACTACATTCTTCTTAATTATAATTGTTATTTTATTAACGAAAAATAGAATTCTAATTTCTACTAATATTAAATATTATAATTTATTTTGTAACTATTTACGAAGTTTATATATATATTTTTGTATTCTTCCTTTATATTTTATTGAATATCTCCTTTTTTGTTACTTTTAAATAAATATAAGAAAAAGAAATAATTTTTATTAATAATTTAAATATTATGAAGTGTTTCAAAATAATGAAAAAAAAAAAAAAAAAAAAAAAAGTGAAAAAAAAAAAAAATAATAGGAATATAACAAAAGAATAAGATTATTATTTTTAATTTTTAATAAAATTAATATAAACAAATAAATATATATATTAATTGCAATATTTTAATATATTTGATTATATATTTAAAAAGAATATCTTTGCATTATATTATCAAATGATATTATAATTTATAATAATATTATTATATAAATTATAATAACAACGAAACAAAATATAAAAATAAATAAATAAATAAATAAATCTCCAATTTCATAATTTTAAAAATACTATTAATATGAAAATTGTTACTATTACTATTTTAAATATAATTATTGCTGTTGTTATTTGTTTTTATTTAATTTATATAATTAATAAATCTTTTATATATATATATAACCAAATTAATTTAAATATATTTATATATTTTTTTATTAAAAATAATTTATTAATTAATTTTTTTTTTAAATTTTTTAAATTTTTATTATTATTTATAATTTATTATTTTATTTCTTATAAATTATTTGTTTCTATATTAATAAATAATATATAATAAATCAATTAAAATGTTAATTATTAATATATGTATTGTATTAAATTAAATTAAAATATATTAATAAACCAATACAAAGAATTTTATTATATATTAAATTAATATATATTACAATAAATTTTTATTCATAATTTTTGATTTAGTCTTTATAAAATTTTTATATTTATAAAATTTTATTAGATTTTAAAATTTTCAACGATTAGATAATTAGATATATACTAATTCTCTAATTATGATTATATATAAACATAAAATATGTACTACCTTTTTAATTTCAACTTTTTAAAATTTATTTATTTAAATTAGTATATAAAATAATTTAAAAAATACTATTTTAAAAAAAATTTTTTTTTATGTTATACAAAAAATAGATGTACTATAATTATGATTAATATTTGATAAAATTCACTTTTTTTTTAGTAATTTTAATAAATAATTTACAAATTTATTAATTAATATGTGGGTCAATATAAAATTTTAATATACATTTCTATTATTTCTATTATTAAATGTATCTAAAATAATAAAATTAATCCACAATTTCAAATTCTAAATTATTTTATAATTTATATATTTTTCATGGTTTAAAATATATATATTAAATTAATGGTTATATATAATATATTTAATAGTTTAATAGAAAATAAATTTGTTGTAATAATATTTATTTTCTATTAAACTATTAAAGAAATATGATTAATTATCTATTTGATAATATTTATTTTCTATTAAACTATTAAAGAAATATGATTAATTATCTATTAAATAAATATGAGAAGTTAAGAAAGTATGCTATCTTTCTAAAATATAATAAATGTAAAAATATATATGTATTTTTTTTTATGAATATCATTTTTCATACTACTTAGATTATGTATTTTTTTTTTATGAATACCATTTCTCATACTACTTTAGATTATAAATAAATATCGAAATTAAATCTATAGATATAAAAATAAATAGTAAATATTTACAGTACATAAATAAATTTAAAAAAGATAAAAAATAAGAATACACATAGAAATATATTTAAATAAATTTAATTAATATATCATTTATTTATTTATTTATTTATTTATTAATCTTTTATATTTAAACAATATGATATATAATTTAATATAGTTTTTTTAAAAAAAAAAACAATATGATATATTATTTAATATAGTTTTTTTAAAAAAAAAAGAAAAAAAGAAAAAAAATATGCATATACATAAAAATATACATTTATTATATATTATTATATATTTGAATTTTATTAATTATTGAAATATATGAAAAATAGAAAATTTATATAATAAATCTTCTTTTATTTGAAAATGAATAATACATTTTGATTTCTTTTATTTAATAAAAAAAAATAAGATAAAAATACAAATACTAATAATATGAATAACAATACCATTCTTACTGATGAAAAAATAAATAAAACTCTTGAAATTTTAGAAAAGAATAATCTATCGGAATTTGATAATTTTATTAAAGAAAATAATATTGAATTAAAAGAATTTAAAACAAAAAATTTTGATATTATTGTATATGCTATTGAAAACGATATCTCTGAAAGTATTATAGAATATATTATTATCCATGGAAAGTATGAAACTTTAAATTTCGACATTATAGAAAATAATCAATTTAAAGTTCCACTTTTTGAGGCTTTAAAAAAAAGTAATTTTAATACAGCTGATATATTAATAAAGAATAATGCCGATATTAATTACCTTGATTGCAATATCCTCTATCAATTATATCAACAAAATTTTCTTAATAATAAAAATTTAAAATATATATTACATAATGGTCTAAGTATAAAAGCAATTAATCCTAATTTTATATATAATTTAATTAGCGATTCTCAAAATACTATACTTGAAATTATCTTTAAACATTATAAATATAATAATTTATTTATTTTAGATTTACTTGATTTGTATAAAAAGTATAATATACGGACAGATCAAAAAAAACCTTCAAATGAGAATTTATTAATATTAAATGATTATTTCAAGTCTATTTTCATCAGGGAAAAAAATAAAATAAGTATTGAAGATGTTATGTATGAAAAAGCTATTGAAAGTACTAATTATGATATTTTACGAATATTATATGAAAATGAAAATAATAATGAAGATGAAATTTTAAATAGAATATATACATATGATTTAATGGAAAAATCAATTAAAGCCAATAGTTTCAGTTTTATTAAAAAAATTTTAAAATATGATCCATTTAATTATAAATGTATAAACTATAGAAATATACTAATAGATGCCGTTAGAAATTGTGACGAGAAAATTGTAAAATTACTTATACAATCATTTATATGTACATCTCCAAATAAACCTCGTAGTAAATTTAATAAAACTTCAAATCAAAATTATGATATTCAATATCTTAATTTACTTTTAAATATTTTCATAAAAATGAATAATGATAAATATATAAAATACATAGTTGAAAATAATAATTTTAATATAGATATAAATAAAATGGATATTAACGGAGAGTATCCAATTATAACAGCATTTAATAACAACAATATTGAAATTTTAAAATATTTATTAGAGCATGGAGGCGATTGTAATACTAAAAATAACAATGGTTTATCCTTATTAATGTTAGCGATTGATAAAAGCAATTATAATATGGTCAAATACTTATTACAAAATCCTAATATAAATATTTATGAAAATGATATTAATGGAAATTCACCACTTATAAAAGCTATTGGTCAAAATAATATTGACCTTGTAAAACTATTAATTGATTATTGTATCAGAAATAAAATTAAAATTGATATTAATGGAAAAGACTCCAATGGAAATTACCCACTTATCAAAGCCATCAATCAAAATAATTTTGATATTGTTTTTCTGCTTGTTAATTATGGCATTAAAAATAATATTGATATGAATATTATTAATATTAATGGTAATACCCCTTTAACGCTCTCCTATAAGCAAGGCCATTTAAAAATATTTAAATATTTAATAAAATTTATTAACATTAATCAAAAAGATACATGTGGAAATACAATTATTTATTATGTTATAGATAATCAAGATATTGAAATGGTAAAAAATCTAATTAGTATAGGAGCTGATATAAATTTAAAAAATGTATTTAATAATTCAGTTTTAGATCATGCTATATCTCAAGGAAATATCGAAATGGTAAAAGTATTATTAGAAAATGATAATATATTGTTAAATGAAGTAAATTCACAAGGTGAAACACCTCTTATATCTATAATTAAAACTATTGATTATGAAATGGAAGAAAAAGAAGAAATTATTAATGCTTTAATTAAAAAGGGTTCTAAAGTCAATGTAATAGATAAATATGGAAATTCCCCATTAATATATGCCCTTCGAAATAATTATTCCTCTATATCAAAGCAATTAATTAAAGCTGGTGCATTTATAAATATAAAGAATAATGAAGGATTATCGCCATTAGACTATTCCATTAAATCAAAAAATTATGAGATTACAAGCTTTATCTTTGATAATAGTATAGATATTTATAATAGTAATAATATTTGTTTTGAGTCATTTAGTCAAATTATTATGGATAACAAATTAAACCTTTTTAAAAAATTAGTTGATGACAATTTTGATATAAATAGAATAGGCAATGATGGTAATACATTATTGCATTATGCAATTTCATGTGGACATTTAGATATGGTAAAATATTTACTAAGATGTGGTGCGGATAAATCAATAATTAATTATAAAGGTCAAAACGCAGCAACCATTAATATGGATTGTAATCGTTTTAATCAAACCTATCGTTATATAGAGAGATTATTAATTAATTAATTAATAATATATATATATATATTTATATAAAAATAATAAGAAAAATAAAAAAAAAATATATATATATATATAAATAATAATTACTTGTTATTATATAATAATAATAATAATAATAATATTATTATTATTATTATTATTATTATTATATATAATATGTTAAATTTATTTTTATTTTTATAAAAATATTATTAAAAATTTCATTAATAAAATTGAATTTATTGAAATAATATTTGTATTTTGAAAGGAAATATAATAAATTTAATAAATATAATATAATTATATATTTTATAATATATATATTTAAATTATAGTATAAGTATTAAAATAAATACTAATTATATAATAATTGAGAATATTTACTTTAAAATTTTCTAATATATGAATAATTTAAATTTATTATTTTTAATATTTTAAATAATTCATTATTTAAATTTTTTACTTATTATTTATTTTTATCAATCAATTAATTTATATTTGTTTATTAATTTTAAGAATAAAAATAAAAATAATGTGGACAACCTATTACAACACATTTAACAATAAATATTATAAATAAGTTTTTTTTTTTTTTTTTTTTTTTATTTTATTTATATTATTATTTATTATTTTTTAAAATTTAAGCATATTTTTTATTAAATATTTTTTTATTATTGTTATTATTATCATTATTATCATTATTATTATTTATTATGATTCTTTTAAAAATAATAGAATATCGAAATAAATTAGAATTTCAAAATAAATTAAAATAAATAAATAAATAAATAAAAAATGAATAATACTTTCTTAATTTTTTATTTATTTATTTATTTATTTATTTATTTATTTTTTCTTTCTTTCTTTCTTTTTCTTTCTTTCTTTTTTTTTATTTTATTTTATTTTGTTTTGTTTTGTTTTGCATTATATATTTCCTTTAACTGCTTGTTTATTTATCATTTCTTTTGTTTTTTTCCTTATAGGAAAAAAAGATAATAAATATAAAAAATAAATGATGCGTTAAAATAATAGATATTAAATGTTAAATTATATATTGAATTATTTTATATATTGAAATGAATATTAAATAAATTTAATTTAATATTTTAAATATCGTATAGTATTTAAATAAATAAAAAAAAAAAAAATTTTTTTTTTATGGTATATTATGTATATATATATATTGAATTATTTTTAATGATATTTATAAATTTAGTGAATCTTTTAGTTTTTGATAAAATTTATATATATAATATAAAAATAATTTAATAATTAAATAAATTAAAGAATTAAATAAATTAAATAAATTAAATAAATTAAAAAATTAAATAAATAATTGCTTGAATTAAAATGAATAAAATTGTAGCTTTTGTATTATTGTTGAATGATGAACTAGTTTGTATGTCTTTAGTAGGAACATTCCTTGTATAAGCTCTACAACCATCTCCTCTAATTTGAATGAAACGCTTAAGACCATAAGCTATACTATTTTCAACAACATTTTTTTCATAAGAAACTTTACCAAAATTAGCAGCGTCATTAAAGTGCTGTATTGTATAATAATTAACAATACCATCATATGTTGAATTATAATTTTTTGCTAAACTGAAATTCCATTCTACATCTTCCTTAATTAATTCAGAAACTGCATCAATATATGGAGTAACGGCCTCAACTGTGAAAAGGAATCTTGAAGCACCAGCTAATACTGCTCTATATCTATTTTTAACTTGTGGGTGAGCAAGTATAGCTTTAGTAAAATAATGATCACTACCATTAGTATCAACATCAGCCCAAGTTAAACAATCACCTTTGATAGCATCAAAATCAAAGTAATGACAATGACCCTTAAGTGATTCATCAAAATCGTATGGAATAAATTGATATTTATTGACTTCAGGATTATAATAAATAAGAGTATTACTTTGAACAAACCAAAAATTATCAAGAGCAACAGTTAAAGCATCAATAGACATCATTCTTAGTGTCTGTTCAACATCAAGGAAATTATTAAGAGCATCAAAAGAAGCATCTGATGTATCATTTTTATATTTCTTTTCCCATTCATCAAATAATTTAACGAACTTTACTAAGCGATTCCATTCACTTCCTGATTCATTAATATTGACTTCTGAATCATGGGAATCAATTTCATCAACGTCATAAGTACCAGAACTAGCATAGGTGTCAGCATTGTCACCCTTATATTTAAGATCAGCAAATGGACCATTTGGATGAGAAGAAACTATCTTATATGAAGTACCAATATGACTTTTATTATCACCATGAATATAATTAGCATACCATTTTTTATTATGACTATCTACAAATGTATATAAACCCCAAACATCATTATTAATGATAACTCTAGCATATGTACCTTCTTGAACTGGAACACCCATAGCTCTATATAAGTCTGCAGATAATTTGTCACGCATAAGTGAGGCATCATTTGCAACACCTCTAATTTTTACTGAACTCCTTCCCATAAATTTATTATTGAATTTCATAACCCATGATAATTTTTTGTATAGACGACTACCAAAGCCACTTAAATGAATAGAACCGGGACTCTGAAAAACATTTTTGGATGATACAATAGTGATTGTACAATTAACTGGTTCATCATTACGTTCTCTGTTGGAAAAAAAAGGAAAATTTTTTCTATCATCATATTGAGCTTCATCGCAATTAGCAAAAACATTATATATTTCATTTTTTGGGAATGGTTGAAATTTTTCAGAACCCATTGGAAAATCATTACCTAATGGTTCTGGAAGTTTTGGTATTTCAATTTTCTTATTTATTCTATTTTATTTTTATATTTGATATATATTATTTTATTATTAAATATAAATTTTTATAATTATTTTTATAATTATATATTATATTAAATTTTGTAATTAAATATTAAAAAACTATAATTTAAAAATATTAAAATTTCTAAGCAAATATATTTAATATTATTTACCTATTATAAACTTCATTCAATTTTGCAGTTTCATCAGAGTATATTCTTTCAAATTTTTCCTCTTCAACAACATTACCATTACCTTCTATAAGAACATATTTATATTTATTAACATTATCAGTGTTGACTACTCCAGTAAATACTTTTTTAATTATAATTAATTATAATCAAATAAGAAGAAAAAAAAAAAAAAAAAAAAAAAAAAAAAAAAAAAAATTAGTTAAATTTACCATTTCATTAATTTTTATTTTTTATTTTTTCCCTAATAAAATATTATATTAATTTATTTTTAAAATAATATTTTTAAAATTGCCTACATGGAAAATATTTTGAAGTTAAATTAATTACTTGACCATTAACTTTTACACCCAAAGTGTAACTTGGATCATTTATTGATACAGCATTAAAATAATATTGTTTCGCTTTATATATAAATAAATATGTACATATAATATTAACAAATATTTTTATTTAGTTCATTCAATAAAAATATTAAATAATATCATATAATATAATGTATAATACATTTAATGAAAATTTTAATATATATTTATATAATTATTATTAATATTAAAAAACAATATATTAAATAAGCTGTTATTTATTAATTATTAATTATTAATTATTAATTATTTGTTTGTCTATTTGTTTCTTTATTAATTAAGTTTTTCATCTATTGTTTTCTTTTTTATTTTTATTTTTTTTAATTTTCATTTTTTTTAATAATATTTTTTTTTTTTTTTACTTAATTTTTTATTATAAATTTTCATATTTAAACAACTCTTTTTTTTTTTTTTTTAATAATAATATTTTTATTATATTTCTTTTTTTATTTTAATTTATTAAATATAAATTTATTTTTTGATAATTTTTTATTTTAATCAAGTATTATAATTGAAAATATATATATATATATAATAATAAATAAAAAAAAATATTCTACCATTTGAAATAGCGATTATAGATGATAAAGTTAAACCAATTAATTTTATTTTCATTCTAATATTATATATTATTTATGAATATTTTTATTCTTTTTTTGTTTTGTTGTTAATTTTTTTTTTTTTATTTAGTATTATTGTTTTGAAAGATCATTTACTTTTGTCAGAATTTTAATATTTTTTTTTTATTTATTTATTTAATTTTTTTATAGTACATTTATATTTAAAAAAAAATATGAAAAGAATTAAAAGAATAAAGTGTTCTATATATATTCAAATTTTAAAATATACTTCATTTCTAAATTTTATATTAAAAAAAAATTTTTTTTAATATGATTTTAAATATAAGTACAATAAAAAAAAATTAAAATTTTAAATTTATATAATAAAAAAATTAAAAATTTTAAATATAAAAATAGAATTTATACAATGTTAAAATATAATTTTATATTTGTAACTTTATATAACGTTAATAATTTCTTATAATCATTGTGTAACAAAAGATATAATATATTTATATACAAAAGACTAAAATGAACTTTTAAAATTAATACATATGTGGTTTAAAGCCACAACATCTTTATTATATATACTTAATGAGAAATAAATAGAGTAGTAAAAAAACATGTTAAGTAAATTTGAATCTATAAATATAGTTAAAAATATAGTTTAATAGTATAATTAATGACCAAAAAAAAAATAAAATGTGGCTTAAATTTAAAATAAATTTTTTGTAAATTATTTAAACTAAATTATTTTTATTTTACGAAACTTAGATTTAAAATTGAGCCACATTTTTTTCTTATTTAATCATTTACTATTGAACTAATCCATATAAATATATAAATATATATTTCTGCTAAATGATTTAGTTTAACCAATAAGGTATAAGTTTGTGAAATAACTTTTAATTTATTATTTTTTTATATTAAACTTTAAATGGTAATAAATTTAAACACAAAAATTATACATATTTGATTAAAAAATTAAATTATAAAATTTTTTATAGAATATCAGTGAAAAATTTTTTATATTCATAAATTAATAATAAAGATTTCTCTTTATTCAATAATATATATATATATTAAAAAAAAAAAAAAAAAGAGGTATGCAGCTTATCTAAAATGTTTAAAAAAAAACAAAATAAAATTTTTAAAATTAAAGAAATGTGCAAAAAGCATAGAGTAATATAATTAAAATTAATAATAATAATAAAATAAAAAATAATGAAAATAGCATAATCAATAAAAATGATACTCTCATTAAGTAATTATTTTACAAATGATTTTAAATACAATAAATAAATTATTTAATGTTATTTTGTTCATATAAATTAAAATTTATTGCAAAGTTTTTATTGCCTCTAAATTAAATTTACCTTTTGTTATTTATTTAAATTTTATTAGTATAAGTATATTAATTTTTTAAATTCATTTACTGTTTGTTATTATTTTATTCCATTTAATATTTTCAATTTTTTTTTTAAATCTTTTTAATATTTGATATAAAATTAGTTATTAGCTTCTATTTATTTGATATATATATGTTTATTATAGTTTTTTGATAATTCTTCATTTATTAAGAATAAAATGAAGAAAAAAAATTTTTTTTTTGTTTTTTATTAATTTAATATTTATTTATAACTATATATATATATATTTTAATTAAAAATAAAGTAAAAAAAAAATTAAATCTTATAATAATATTGAAATATGTTTAGTTTTTTTTTTTTTTTTTTTTTCCTTTCTTTTTTTTTAATATATATAAATGATTTTTTTTTTTTTTTTTTTACTAAATCCTGTTTGTAGTTTGTATTATTTTAATCCAAATAATTATTTATTAAATCTTTATTAAATTTTTATATAATAAAAAATAAAATATAATAAAAAAAAAATCTTTTAATTCTATATTTATTCAATTAAAAAATTTTTCAATATATTATCTTAAATTTAACAAAAAAAAAATATAATTAATTCATAAACAAAAATAAGATTTAATAAAAAATAAATTAATACTTAAATAAGAAAAATAAATTTTAATTAATAACAAAAAAAAAAAAAAAATAAAAAAAATAAAAATAAAAATTAGAAATAAATTAAAACTTAAAATAAGTAATATTTAATAATACTTAATGTTTAATTTTATAAAAATATAATTATTATTTAATATTAATATAATTATTATCTTCACTTAATATTAAATATTTTCTTTTGTTGTTATGCTTCTATAGCAGTCAATTCACTTTAAAATATTTTATTTTTTATACTAAAGTTATATGAAAAAAGACATCTAAATTTCATTTTTTGTTTTATTTTTATTTATTTATTTATTTAAACTTTCTTTTTTATAAATTACAATATTAATATGTATTTATTTTAATATAATATATTATTATATCTCTTGGTATTATATTTACAATAATATTAAATTTTAATAAATTAAATATAAAAATTTAAAATATTTTTGCATATTTTTTAATTAAATTTATGTTATATATAATAGTAATGTGTTAGTCAGGTGAAAATATTAAATGATTTATAATATTTTTTTTTATTAAAATAAAATAGTATATCATAAATAATATATTAATTTATAATAATTTAAATAAAAAATAAATAAAATAATATATTATAAATCAAATATTTATATATAATAATTTAAAATAAATAATAAAAAACTATATTTTTGGATATATTAAATATTTTAATAAAATAATATTGTTTATTATTTTTTTTATTGCAAAATAAATAAAAAAGACATAAATTTTGAACATTGAAATAATAATATAATAATATTACAATAAATTTCTGATTAGATTAATATATTTAACAGGCAAACCTTTATGAACATTTTTTCTTCGAACACTCCTCATATTCATTATTTAATATTTTTTTAAATTTTATCAACTTATATTAGCATGACAATTCTTCGGAATAGAATTAGTGTCAATACTTTGAATTTAAGATAATCTTACTTTGAAAATAAATATAATAAAATATTGAATGATTCAAATCAATAATTTGTATAAATTAAATGAAGATATTAAAAAAATCTACAAATATATACCTTTATTATTAAATTAAAATTATTAGCATCATAATTTTTTTATTTTATAATAATTATTATAAAGAATTCAACATTATTAATTTTTTAATAAAATATCTTTATTCTTTAATATATCAGCTTGTAATAAATTTGTTATTAAACATTTACTATTAACATTAAAGAAAATTCAATCTTAAGCAGTATATATTCGATTAATAAATTAAAAACTAAAAAGATAAAAACATTATCTCCAATAATATATTTCAAGAGAAAAAATATCGCATTCTATATTTAGAAAGTAATATACAATAATATATAAATTATATTTATAATATTTATATAAAAAATAATATCAATAATCATATTTTAGAATATAAAAAACTATAAAACATTGATTTACATAAAATTATTTATAATAAATTTATATTTTTCCCAATTAGGAAAATTTCATATCATAAAATATTTTAAATTCATATACCATTTTATATAACATATTATATATATATATATATATATAATATGTTAAACATGGATAATTTATGTATTAATTATGAAGTTTATTTTTCATACATATATACTTATTATTATTAATATTTTTATATGATTCTAATAATCATTAAATTTTTCTTAAAATTATAAATAGTAAAATGTAAATTAATAGAAATATAATCTTTCAGTAACTTATTATAATCTCTTATATTATAAAAATCTTTATCCTATTATTGATAAGGCTTCATTATTTCAAGATCCAAAACTAGCTTTCATGATTAACCTCCTAAATATTATAATAAAATAATCATTATAAGGATAGTAATCATTTTTAATAATATTAATTATATTAATATTAATTATATATATAATGAAATAAAAAAAAATTGTAGATATCGAAATTACTATTTCTAAAAATTTCTAAAAATAGTTTCCATTAATTAAGTTATATTTATGGTTATATATGATAATAAAATAAAAATAGATATAATTCATTACATATTAAATATGATTTTTTAAAGATAATAATTAAAATATTAGTAATAATTAGTAAGCATTAATATTTTATTGATAAAAATTTATAATAAAAATTTAAAATACAATTAATTCCTTAAGTTTTTTTAATTATAAAAATTAAAAAAGAAAGTAAAGGAATTAATTGTATTTTAAATATCATATATAATTATTCTTAATATATTATATATTAAGTTTTTTTAATTATAAAAATTAAAAAAGAAATTAAATATATAATATATTAAGAATAATTATATATGATATTTAAAATACAATTAATTCCATTACTTTTTTTTTTTTTTTAATTTTTATAAATAAATAAACGTAATATATAATATATTAAGAATAATTATATATGATATTAATATTTTATATTATTTATTATAATATATTAATCTAGTACTTTTTTTAATAATAGATTTTTCCTGGCTTAATAGAAATTATCATTTGTAAAACTATAGATTAATTAAAACAAGATTAATTAATGCAAGATAGTATTTATTTTATTCCCAAAGAATAAAAATTTTAAAAATTTTTAAGAAGTAAAATAAATTAACCATTTAAAAATTCAAATTTTGTATAATTTTATAAAATAAATTAACTATTTAAAAATTCAAATTTTATACTAAAAACATTATTCATATGTACTTATATCTTTTAATTAAGGATAATTTGTATATATGAAATCATTTTACAAATTTTAATTTTCTTAATCATGATTGCATTTATTTTTATTTTTTTTTCCTAAGATAGAAATTTAAATTTTTTTTTTTTTATTTTTTAGAAAAAAGATTAAAATAAAATATAAAAAAAATCTTAATTTTCATTAAGTATTATTTATTCGTAATCTTATATTTTAATTATAGATAATTTAAATTAGATCATTTTACAATTTTTATACTTAACAACAAAGTTTTATCAAGTTATTATATATATATAAATACTTATTTATAACTATATAAACTTAAATTTTCAATAATTCCATGTAGTATTAAGAGAGTAGTATTATAATAAATAATGAATTTTATTATTAATAATTGATCTAAATTTAATAAATATCAACTAATTAATAAAATCTAATATTGTTGTAACTACAATTAATTACTTAAAGAGAAACTTTTTTGATAACAAATTTTTTTTTTTCATAGGTATGAAAATGATAACAAATTTTTTTTTTCATAGGTATGAAAAAGATCACTATAACTTTCCATTAATAATTTTTTTGTTGTTGTGTTGTTGCAGTAAAGAATTATATAATATTCACTTAAAATAAAAATAAAATGATTTTATATAAAAATAATTAATGGCAATTTTAGAATTATTATCAACATTATAAAATTATATAATAATTTTTTGTTGTTGTTGTTGTTGTAGTAAAGAATTATATAATATTCATTAAAATGATTATATATATAAATAATTAATAACAATTTTTGAATTATTATCAACATTATAAAATTATATAATTATATATTATTAATATAATATGGTCGAAGAAGAAATTTTGATACAAATAATAATCTTAATTTACATGAAGCCATCAAAAGGTCTTTTTTTTATAACTCATGATGTATTTTTTCCTTCTTAATATTAAATTAAAATTCATATTTTTATTTGTTTTTTTTTTTTTTTTTCTAAATTCCTTGTTTTTTTTTTCTAAATTCCTTGTCTAAAAAAATAAAGTTTTTAGATTATATATCAATAATCAAACTCTAATTATAGCATAATAAGAATGTGATGCATTTCGCCAAACTTTATTTTTTCATTGTGGCGTTTTACATAAACATTGCATTTTGAAAATATTTTAAATAATAAATAATATATTTTAATATTTTAAATAATAAATAAAATATTTTTCATAAAGCAAGTGTCTTTATAAATAAAAATCTGATTAAATAAATGAATGTAATTAAATATAATTAAATAAATATTTTAATAGTGTTTTCTTAATATTACAATTATTTTAATATTATTTTTGTCAACAAAAAAAAAAAATTATATGAATATGTTTATAAGTTAATTAGTATATTATTACTATTAAATAAAAAAAATTATATGAATATTTTTATAATTTGATTAATATATTACTATTAAATATAAGTTTATAGTTTAAATTAATAATTATTTAAACCCATTTTTAAATAAATATTATTATAATTGTTAAATAAAAATGAAATATCATAGATTAAAATTGAATATATATTAAAATAAAGACTTATTTTGTGTATTAATTGTGTAATTTTTATTTTTCTTATTTTTTTATTTTTATAAAATATAAAAAAATAAAAAATTAAAACACAAAGTAAGTCTTTATTTTTAATATATATTTTATTTTAATCTATGATATTTTATTTTTATTAATTTTTTTTATTTTTTTATTTTTATTATTTATTTTTTATTCATTTATAATATCAACAAGCCACTTAGAAAAATGAAACATGACAAATAATTTATATATACTTAAATAATATTATTTAATATTTTTTATTAATCAATATACATAATATTTATATCATATTTACATTTATAGCATCATACAGTCTATTTTTTACATAGTTTTATTTTTCTTAACAGAAAATGTTTTTATGTAATATAAATAATATAAATATATTATTTAATATTTTTTATTAATCAATATACATAATATTTATATCATATTTACATTTATAGCATCATACAGTTTATTTTTTACATAGTTTTATTTTTCTTAACAGAAAATGTTTTTATGTAATATAAATAATATAAATAATTAAAAATCTAGTTTCGTATTTTAAAAATAATTACATTTATTAGTATTATAAAACTATTTTTTTATTCATGTTTTATATTTTTTTATATGTTAATTTTTAATTTTTTTATTAGTAATTTAATTAATGAATAAGAGTGATTTAAAAAATTTTTTTAAAAAATTTTTTTTAATAATACAAAAGTTTAAAATGTTAATTTTTAATTTTTTCTTATTAGTAATTTAATTAATAAAAGCGATTAAAAAATTTTTTTAATAATATAAAAGTTTAAAATTTTAATTTTATGTATAGATATACATAAATATAAATTATTAATAATATAATCACTTTAAAAAATAAAATAAAAAAATAAAATAAAAAAAAAAAATAAAAAAAATAAAATAAAAAAAATAATAAAAAAAATAAAATAAAAAATAATAAAAAAAATAAAATAAAAAAAATAAAATAAAATAAAAAATAATAAAGTAGTAAATAAAAAATAATAAAAAATAAAAAAATAAAATTAAAAAATAAAATAATAAAAAAAAATTAATAAAAAATAATAAATTATTCCTTAAAATGATATATATATAATAGTCAATACATATTCTAAATACTTTGTTACTTATAGAGTTAATTCTTAACTATATTTATTTATTACTAGTACTATTTTTATATATAAGTAATAAATAAATATAGTTAAGAATTAACTCTATAACAAAAATAATAGTTGAGAATTAACTATAATTTTTGTTATAGAGAACAAATTTATTATTACATAAAATTGTTTATATTTAATCGGAATATAAACAAATAATAATTAAATATTTAAGTTTTTACAATAGAGTGCAGTTTTTGCTATAAAGAACAGATATATTATTACATAAAATTGTTTATATTTAATCGGAATATAAACATAAACAAATAATAACTAATATAATAAAATTTTTATATAATAATATATGGAAGTGTCATATAACAAGTTAATTAACCATATTCTGCATTTTTAAAAATTTTTATTTGTTTTTTTGTTCTTTTTTTAAAATTATTTTTTAATTTAATCATTAAAATAAAAAATTATTTTCATCCAAATTAATAAAAAAATAAAGTTTATATAAATTGAAATTTTAAAATAAGTTGATTTTATTATATTAAAAAGTTAAACTTTTATATAATTACATAAATTTATATTAAAAATATATGAAATGAAAAAACATGAAATTAATTTTATTTATGTAAATGAAGAATTAATATTTAATTTATTAATAAACAAATAATTAGAAAATAAGTTTATAAAATAAAACTAAAATTAATTAAATTAATTACAAAATGTTAATTAAACTATTAATTGTGAAACATGAACTTAATGATAGTAATTTAAAGTTAATAACATGTTAATAATTCTATATTAAAAAGTGATTTAATTAAAAATAATAAATACTATTATAGTAAATTAAAATTTATTTATAAACAATAATTAAATTTTTATATTAAATTTTATATATAAATACATTAAGTTCTATTAATGATAAATAATATAAACTATTTATATTGAATATACAATAGTATTTATCACAAGTTTTGGAATATTATTCAATTAATGCATTTACATGATTATTATTGGATAAATAAATATTTATATTGTTAAAATTATTGGAAAAAAAATATTAATAAATAAAAAATAAAAAATATAATCATAATTTCCATATATAGTATATTATGTATTTATTAATTTATATTTTTGATATTTACAAACATATAATAATGATAATAATAATAATAATAATAAAAAAAGCAAAAAAGATGATTTAATATTTTATATGATTTAAGATAGTATTGAGATATTAAAATAGTATTAACAAAATATTAAACTATTAAAATAATTATATTGAAAATATTAAAAATTTAAAAAAATAAAACTAAAAAAAAATATATTATTTCCATATATATTTTGTTATGTGTTTATTATTATTGGAAGAATATATATATAAAATTAACACATAACAAAATATATATATATTCTTCCAAAAATAATAATCATAATGAAAATAAAAATACCAACAAATATACAAGCAAACGAACCAAAAAAAAAAAATTTTTTTTTAAATATATATTCTAATGGTTAATAATATACTTATTTAAAATAATTTGTATTATTAAATATATTAAATATAATAAAATTTTTTTTGTATTTTTTTTTTTTTTTTTTTTTTTTTATTTACTTTTATTTTTTTATTTTTTATTTTTATTTTTTATTTTTTATTTTTATTTTTTTATTTTTTATTTTTTATTTATTTTTTTTTTTTTTTTTTGAAAATAATAAAATAATTTGTATTATTAAATATATTAAATATAATAAAGTTTTTATTTATTTATTTTATTTATATTTATTTATTTTATTTTTTATTTTAATTTATATAATAAAGTTTTTATTTATTTCTTTATTTTATTTATTTCTTTATTTTATTTATTTATTTATTTTATTTATTTCTTTATTTTATTTATTTCTTTATTTTATTTATTTATTTATTTTATTTATTTATTTATTTTATTTATTTATTTATTTTATTTATTTATTTATTTTATTTATTTATTTATTTTATTTATTTATTTATTTTATTTATTTATTTATTTTATTTATTTATTTATTTTATTTATTTATTTATTTTATTTATTTATTTATTTTATTTATTTATTAATTTTATTTTTTTTTACATTATTTTATTTTTTTAAAAATAATAAAATTTACTTTATTATTTTTATTTTTTTAAGTTTATAATTTTTTATTTATGACAAAATTAAAATAATTTATATATATATATATGCATATTTGAAACATAGAATGATTATCATAATTTATAAATTAACAATTATTCAAGAATTAATATCAGGTTTTTATTATTATTATTATTATTATTATTTTATTTATATATTTATTTATTTTTATATTTAATTATAAATTGTCACAAAAGAAGCCGTTATCATTAAATATATTTATCAATTATATATATATCAATTTATATTAATATTTATTAATATTTATAATTTTGTAATTATTAAATATTTAAATTTATGAAAGAGGAAAATAACAAAATAAGATTTTTATATATTTAATGGAAATAGAATAATTGAAAAATATGAAAATTAATAAAGTTTCACATTTTTCAATTATTCTATTTTCATTGATGTTTTTCACTTTTCAATTATTATATTTTCATTAAAGTATTAAAATAACAACAATTTGAGATTTTTAATTATCATTCTTTGTTAAGTGGAGCAGTTGATTTTTGATATTTTTTTATACATATATATGTGTTTATATATATATATATAATTTAATTGATCGTTTTGGTCATGAATAAACTTTTGAATTAAAATTCAAGTTCAATATATATATATGTATATGTATTTTCTTTATGAATTGCCAATAATTTATTATAACTTTTTTTTTTTTTTAAAATAACTATAATTTATTATTTTTTTTTACATATTATTTAAAAACATTAAATATTTTATTATTATAATTAGATAATATTTACTAAATAATATTTGATTAATAATAAATAACAATATTAAATTTATTTAAAGAATAACTAATATTTAAAGAATTATTAAAATAAATATTAATAGTTAATAATTTTAATTTTTTAATAATTTTAATAATAGTAAATTAGTAATACTTATATATTAAATAATTTTTATATATTACATTTTATATTACGTTTAATAAAAGAGTGTTATATATAAATTAAATAATTAATTATTAAATATTTTAAAAAACAATAATTAATTAATTATCAGTTGAAAAAATTAATGTTTTAAGATTAATTTAATATTAATATATATATATATTTACAAACAAAAAAAAAAAAAAAAAAAAGAACTTTTATTATTCATTTACCAATGAATATATATTCGAAAATCATTGGTTAATATATTTGTGAAACTTAATTTTTATTTATAATTTTTATTCCAGATTATTTTTATTTTAAAAATTTTTTTTTAAAAAAAAAATTTTTTTTGTATAAAATCTTTACAAAAGTATCGAAAAAGTAAAATTTAAGACAAAGTTTTATATAATAATATATCATCTTATAAAATAATAGTAAAAATATATTTTATATAGTTAAAAATTTATTTATTGAATTTTTTGATAAAATTGTAGATAAGTTTTAACTATAAAAAATAGTAATTTAGAAATATAATAAATATTTCAAAAAAAATATATATATATAAATAGCAAAATAAGAAAAAAAAATAGAAATATTATTATAAATATTTCAATCAAAATATTAATAACAATAAATTTAAAGAATAAATATTTAAATTCAAATAAAATTAATTTTTTAAAAACGAAAGATATTATCTTTTCAAATAAATAATAATAATTTATTTATTTTTAAAAACAGAAGAATTAAATTATAAAAAATTCATTTTAAAAAACGAAAGATATTATCTTTAAATATAAATAATAATAATTTAAAGTCATTTGTAAATATATATATATAAATTTAACCTAATAATAAATTAATAATTTAATATAAATATAATTAAAATGAAGTTTTTATATCCAGTCATTGCTTTATGTTCATTATTATTTGCTAATAATGTCGAAGCAAGATGGAAACCTACTCCAAAAACCACTTGGAATTATGTTTTAGGTCATGACGTTGATATGTAAGTATTATTAAAATAATATATTAATATATTTATCTGTTTTTAAATAATTTTTTTTTTTTGTAGTTAGATTAAATTTTAAATTATTTTTATATATTCTATTTTACAACTATGCATATTTTATTTTAAAACAATGGAGATATTAAATATATATATATTTTTTTTGATTAAATTTTATAAATATAAAATAGTTCTATTGAAACTGCAAAAGCAGTTGATATTGATGTCAGAAAAAGTGCTGAAAAAATACAAAAACTTCATAATGCTGGTATTAAAGTTATATGTTACTTCTCTGCTGGTACTTTAGAAGACTTTCGTGATGACTATGATCAATATATGAAAGTTAAAGGTTTAGTAAAGGAAGTATATGATGATTGGCCAGATGAAAGATGGCTCGATTTCCGTGTTGAAGGTTTAAAACCTTTAATTAAAAACCGTATGAAGATAGCTGTAAGCAAAAAATGTGATGGTATTGAAGTTGATAATTTAGATGCCTATCAAATGGATATCGTAAAGAAATGGAAAAATCCAATTACTAAAGCTGATACCATTAAGTTTGCTAAATGGTTAGGTAGTACTGCCCATTCTTTAGGTCTTTCTATTGGTTTAAAGAATGTTGTAGGTATTATTGATGATGTAGCTGATTATTACGATTTTGCTATCAATGAAGAATGTGCCAATCATAATGAATGTTATCTTTACAATAATTTCCTTAAATCTGGTAAGGCAGTATTTGGTGTTACTTACAAAGGTTTGGCCAAGAATAAGAAAGATTTATGTAACAATTTAAGTGGTCTTGGTATGAGTATGATTGTTAAGGAAGGTTCTAAGTTAGTTCAAGAAGGTACTACTTTTGATGGAAAAGTTCATTGTGGTAGTAGTTTTAGTAATGCTGTTGGTGTTGCGGTTAAGCCAGGATCCAAAGTTTCCACCACTAAAAAAGTAACCACTACTACCAAAAAAGTAACTACCAACAAAAAAGTAACCACTACTAAAAAGGTTAGTTCCACTAAAAAGACTTCCAAGAAAGTTACCACTTCTAAGAAGGTTACTACATCCAAAAAAGTCACTACTTCGGTAAAACCTTCTGTTAAGGCTACTACTACCAAAACAGCTGCTAGTAAAAAAATAAAGGTTGTTAAGAAGGTTGTTACTAAAAAAATAGTTAAAAAGATTTAAAAATCTTATTTTAGTGTAATTTTATAAAATAAAAAATAAAATCAAAATAAAATTATACAATATATTTATATATGAGTATATTTATTATATTTTATTAAAAATATATAAAATATATAAATGAAATGTATTTTTATTAAAAAAAAAAAAAAAAAAAAAAAAAAAGATAAACATTAAATAGAGTATAAAATGGTAAAATATTAAATATATTAGAAATTATAATAAAAAAAAAGTAAAAAAAAAAAAAAAAAAAAAAAAAAAAAAAAAAAGGTGTAATATAAAATAATTTATCATTTAATATAATTTAATACAGTTAAATATAAAATAATAGATAAAAAAAAATTATATATATATATTTGTATATTTTTTTTACATGAATGTGTTTTTTACTATCTATATATGCGTTTTTTATCTGTAAAAAAAAAATAATGAAAAAAAAAAAAAAAATAAAAAAAAAATTATATCTATATATGCGTTTTTTATCTGTAAAAAAAAAATAATGAAAAAAAAAAAAAAAATAAAAAAAAAATTATATCTATATATGCGTTTTTTATCTGTAAAAAAAAAAATAAAGAAAAAAAAAATAAAAAAAAAATTATATCTATATATGCGTTTTTTATCTGTAAAATTTTATAAAATAAAAAATAAAATCAAAATAAAATTATACAATATATTTATATATGAGTATATTTTATTAAAAATATATAAAATATATAAATGAAATGTATTTTTATTAAAAAAAAAAAAAAGATAAACATTAAATAGATTATAAAATGGTAAAATATTAAATATATTAGAAATTATAATAAAAAAAAAGTAAAAAAAAAAATAAAGAAAAAAAAAAAAAATAAAAAAAAATTATATCCATATATGCGTTTTTTTATCTGTAAAAAAAAAAATAAAGAAAAAAAAAAATAAAAAAAAATTATATCAATATATGTGTTTTTTATCTGTAAAAAAAAAATAAAGAAAAAAAAAAAAAAAAAAATATATATAAAAAAAAAAAAAAAAAAAAAAGGTCTAATATAAAATAATTTATCATTTAATATAATTTAATACCGTTAAATATAAAATAATAGATAAAAAAAATTATATATATATATGTATATTTTTTTACATGAATGTGTTTTTTTACTATCTATATATGTGTTTTTTATCTGTAAAAAAAAAAATAAAGAAAAATATAAATTTAATTTAATACAGTTATATATAAAATAAATAAATAATATATTTTAATGCAGTTTTATATAAAATAATAAAAAAATAAAAAAAAAAAAAATGAAATATATATATATATTAAAAATAAAAAAAAAAAAATGAAATATATATATATTAAATGAATGTATTTTTTATTATCTATATAATACATTTATTATTATTTATATAAATGAAGTATAAAATTGTTAATTTTATATGAATGTGTTCTTATTATTTGTATAAATGAATTATTAAATTTTAATTTTATATGAATGTGTTCTTAATATTTGTATAAATGAATTATTAAATTTTATAATATTAATTTTTTGGTTTAGTAGTTTATATAATAAAATGTTATTTTTTTTTTAAATAACATTTTATTATAAATATATAATTTAATATTAAATAATATGGTAATGAAATAATAATTTAATAATAATTTATAATAATAAATAATAACAATAATGAGTTTCTAGAGAATCTTCTATCCCGATTTCACAGAATGCCTTACTAATGTTATACTTATTATGATTAGTTTTTTTTAAACAATAATCAATTTGTATA
Source organism: Neocallimastix lanati (nom. inval.) (assembly GCA_016946835.1). NCBI lineage: Eukaryota > Fungi > Neocallimastigomycota > Neocallimastigomycetes > Neocallimastigales > Neocallimastigaceae > Neocallimastix > Neocallimastix lanati (nom. inval.). The sequence continues at coordinate 421,994 of JACVTC010000080.1, read as the reverse complement.
CCATTAGACTTATAGTTATCAAGATCGTCAACGATAATAATAGTAATAATCCATAAAGAGTTATCATCAATAAATGGGAAGAGTTAAAATTTATTATTATAATAATTGATTTAATCCTTTTCTTCAGTAGCTCTTTTTTTTTTTTTTTTTTCTAATAACTTCATAATTTTTTCTACATATAATATATATATTAATTCATTGCTTATTGAATAGTTTTTATATTATATATATAATAATATAATATAATATAATATAATATAATGAACATGAAATTATTATAATAATTGATTTAATCCTTTTCTTCAGTAGCTCTTTTTTTTTTTTTTTCCTAATAACTTCATAATTTTTTCTACATATAATATATATATTAATTCATTGCTTATTGAATAGTTTTTATATTATATATATAATAATATATGAACATGAAAAAGTTCATTATAAAAAACCAAAAAAAAAAAAAAAAAAAAAAAAAAAAAAAAAAAAAAAAAAAATAACATGCGTTAGTATATTATAGGGCTGCATAAATTGAGTTTGAGTAGTTGGGTTATTTCTTAAAAATAATGTTCTTGTATTTTCAAAATTAACGTACAAATTAATATAAATTTAAAATTCAAATAAAAAAAAGCAGTTTCTATTTCTTTTTTTTTTTTTTTATATTTTTCAAAATTAACTTTAAAATATAAATTTAAACATATAATATAAATTTAAAATTCAAATAAACCAAAACAAAATTTTCTATTTTTTTCTTAAACTTTTGATTCTTGTAATTGCTAATATTAAAATTATTATTATAATGGTATCTCTACAAAAGAGTTTGGTCATAATATTTCATAAAAATAAAAATATATTATTTACATTAAAAGTATATAGGTTAAATAAAAATATTAATTCTATTTTAATTATAATTAAATGAGTATATGAAATTAAAAAAAAAAAAAAAAAAAAAGTAAATACAAATAAATATTAAAAAAATAATATATAAATAATTATATAAAAAATTTTTTTTTTTTTTATTTGTTTAATCATAAAAATTAATTAATAAATATCTATAAATATAATAAATTATTTTAAATACCATCAATATTAGAAAACATATATATATATTTTTTGTTGTTTTGTACTAATTTTTTTTTCTTTTTTGTGTGATTGAATTAATTCTTTTTAGTTTTTATTACTTTAACAGTTTTAACTTTTATTTTCTTACTTGAAGTTTTTGCTTTGGACATACCACACCATTCACCATATTCAACACCCCAACTACCATAACTATCTCTGAACACTTCAGTAGCACTTGATGAACAACATGGAAAACCGAGTGCAACGGAAAAACAGGAATTATTAACCTTTGCTGCTGATATACCACACCAGTCTCCATTTTCAATACCCCAATTACCTTTAATGTCACTGTAATAGATTTCTGCATTTTTGGAAGAACAACAGGGAATACCGAGAGCACTAGAAAAGCAAGAAGCATTATTTTTGATGGCTGCTGATATACCACACCATTCACCGTTTTCAATACCCCAATTACCTTTTTCATCAGTGAAATAAATATCTTTATTTTTGGAGGAACAACACGGGAAACCAAGAGATTTTGAAAAGCATGAACTACTACTATTATTACTACCACTGCTACTACTACCAGTATTTATTTCTCTACTTGCACTGCTTTTACTACTGGAGGCTTTTTTTAGTCCACACCAATCACCATTTTCTATACCCCAAGTACCATATTCATTTGTATCAATAACTTCTTTTGTGGAAGTACAACAAGGATATCCCAGTGGAATAGAAAAACAAGTATTTATTGCAGAATTAAAACTGACACCGCAATACTTTTCACCTTTAAATACAATACCACTTTGTTCTAATTTTTTACCAGATTTAACAATCATACTTATACCGAGACCATCCAAATTTTTACATAACTGATTCTTATTTTCAGTTAATCCATAATAGGTAACGCCGAAAACTGCTTTACCAGTTTTAAGGAAATTTTTATATAAATAACATTCATTATATTTAATACATTCCTCATTAATAGCAAAATCATAATAACTTGATAATTCATCAATTAAGCTAGGTACATTTTTTAAACCAATAGAAAGACCCAATGAATGAGCAGTTGCAGATAACCATTTCGCAAATACTATTGTATCTTTTTTAGTTAATGGATTTGGCCAACTTTTAACTTCTTTCATTTGATAACCATCTAAATTATCTACTTCAATAGCATCACAATTTTTACTGACAGCTAATTTCATTCGATTTTTAAGTAATGGTTTAATACCTTCAACACGAAAATCTAACCATCTTTCATCTGGCCATGCATCATATGTATTCTGTACTAAGCCTTTAACAGCAATAAATTGTGGATAATCATCACGAAAACTTTCAAGTGTACCAACCGAGAAATAACAAATTACCTTTATTCCTTTTTTTTGAAGATTTTTTATTTTTGTTTCACTCTTTCTAATATCAATATCAACAACATTGGCCTTTTCTGAATTTCTATATTAGTTAATTATTTTATTATTGTTATTAATTAAAAAATTTATATTTAATAGCATAACATATCATACAAAAAATAATTAAAAAAATAAGAACATTTAACATTGAATTGTTACAATTAATGTATTTAAATTAAAGAAGTAAATTTATTATTTAATCAACTTACACATCAATATCATTTCCTAATACATAATTCCATGTCATATCTTGAGAAGGTAACCATATTGCCTTTATATTATTGATGAATAATAATAAAGTAAAAAAAAATATTGATAATGTTATCTTCATTTTTGAATATAATCTATACAATATTAATATTAAATAAGAAAAATAAAAATTAATAATTTGTAATTTTTTTTATTTCAAATAATTTAAAAGTTTAATGAAAATGCTTTATGTAATTTTTGATTATATAGATTATATAAATTAATTATTAATACAGTATTGAAATGTTAATGAAATTTTATTTAAACATCTTAATATTGTCCACAATAAAAATATATATAGAACTTTTAATTATTTTTTAACTAATATTATTTATTAATTTATTGAAATTTTATTCTAAAAATATTGATTACTTTCTTTAATATAATATTAAATTTTCTTTTTAATTTCATTAAACTTTTGTTATATGATAATACTAAATATACACCTTTACTTCTCATATACTATAGTGAAGATATTTAAAATATAATCGCTTAATTTAGAAAATGAAAATAAAATAAAATAAAATAAAAAAAAAAAAATAAAAAAAAAAAAAAAATAAAAGGAAAGGAAAAATAAGTAAAAAAGAAGTGAATAAAAAATAGGATAAAATCTAATGACTTATACTTTAAAATGTTTTTTTTTTTTTTTTTCCCTAATTCTTAAACATTTTATAATAATTAAGATTTGTTGTGCAACAAAAAACCAGCCAATAATAATATTCATATTTAATATATGAATTTTTATGAATATTATAGAAATAATAAGAATAATAATAGAAATATATAAATATTATGAAAAAAAAAATTGTAATATAGAAATTAATATATGGATTAAATTTTATTAATTCTGTATATTGTTTATGATTATAAATTGATTATATTCATCATGATTTTTAAATTATATATAGATTCAAAAATAGATATTTATAATATTATAGTTATATCAAAGATATATTTGGTCATTCTTCCATAATTTATTTTATATTTATTTAAAAAAATTAAATTTGAATATGCAATACAATAAAAAGATTGAATTATCATGTATATAAAAAATAAAAAGAGAAGTCATGAATAAATTATATTCTGTACTTCATCATATATTATATTGTATTAATATTTATAAAAATAAACAATATTTATAAGTAATCAAATAAAAATTAAAAATTAAAAAAAAAAAAAAAAAAAATGAGACAAAAAAAATTTATTTTAGTTATCAAAAATTAAATAAATAAAAATAAATAAATAAAGTTTTAACTTATATAATAATATTATTTTTTTTTAAATTTTGTTAATTGTTTATTTATTTATTTAATTATTTCATTATTTTTTTGCTATGATTAAAAATAGTTTTCTCTATATCACTAAATGTTAAATTACTATTTTATAATAACAAAAACATTATATCATTAAATTGATAATTATTAAAAATTAAATTATAAATTATAGCTCTAAAGCATTTTAATAAATATTTATAATAAAAAGAAAAAATCAGTATTAATATTTTTTTTTTTCTTTCATCCTCTGAAATAATATAACCTATTAATAAATTTTTTATTTTTTTATTTTAATATATAAAAAGTGTTATAAAATTTTTAAAAAAAATAATTCTTTATTTTAAACATTTAATTAGAATATTTTATATTTTATTATTATAAATATATATATATAGTTTTAACATTTAAAGAATTATTTCTGTGCCTTTTTTTTTTTTTTAAATATTTCAATGAATCATTATACTTTTACTTCTATTTATTTATTTATTTATTTATTTATTTATTTATTTATTTATTTATTTATTTATTTATTTATTTATTTATTTATTTATTTATTTATTTATTTATTTATTTATTTATTTATTTATTTGTATTAATATTTTTTTTATTGTTACGGCTAGTTTATTGTATCCAAATAAACATTAAATTAATTTAACTTTTCATTAATAATACTATAATAAGTATGATTAATTTCACACTTTATTCTTTATTTTATATTATATTAATAATATTTTTATATTGATTAAATATAAAAATATGTATGTATCTATTTATATCAAAATTTTATATTTATTAATATATAATTAGTAATATTACAATATTAATTATTTTTATTAAATATAAATTAATATATTAATATAAATGGTAATATTATTGTTGATTTCCTATTATTATTGTTGTTGAAAATAATACTAAATGATGTTTCAAAAATATATTTAAAATGGGGTATTTTTATCCACATTCATATTAAAATTTTAATTAATAAATAATTAATAATATTAATTTGTAATGGTTCCATGATATTTTTTTATGTATTTATTTATTTTTTTTTTCTGAATTTTTTATATAATTAAAGTTTCATGTATAATTAAAATTGAAAAACATATAATTAAAGTCATATGTAAAATTTAAATTGAAAAACACATATACCATCCATCAAAAAACACTAACCATATAATTATTTATTTATTTATTAAATAAATAAAATTATCGTATAATAAAATTTTATATAAATTTTATTATAAAGATATTAAAATATTTAAATTATTTTTCAGTAATTAAAAAAAAAAAAAAATAAAAATAAATATTAAAATGTTTCACTGATTTTTTTATTTTTTATTTTTTATTTTATTTTATTATTATTATTATTATTATTGAATACAAAATATAAAGATTTAAACTGAACAAAAAAATATATATTCATAAAAATATGTTTTAATAAAAATATTAGAAGCAAAATATATACACTATTTTTTTTTTAATTAATAAATTATTTTTTTTTTTTTCTATTTATCTATATAATAATATTTTATCGATAACTAAAACTTTTACAAAATCTTATTGAATATAAGAGATTATTATTCAAATACAATTTTAAATTTATAATTTTTATAATTAATATAATCATTTCCAAAATATTTTTATTTAAAACATAATTTAGTTGTATCAATCTTTTGACCTACATTATCAATTAACTTGGACTCCATATTTTTATAATTTTCAATTAAAATACAAGTTTCTTCAGTTCTTGTTGATTTTTTTTTTTTTTTTTTTTTTTTTTTTCCAAAATTCAACAGTTTTCCTTTGGTAATTATTAAAAGATAAAGATTCTTCATTAATATATTTATTAATCTATAAAAAAAAAATTTTTTAAAAAAATATATTATATAAGTAAATATTGAATGATTCAGATACATTATTTGTTTTATGCTCAATGTTGTTATAGTAATATCAATCTTTTTTTTTTTGTATCCACCTAAAATGGTCTCTTCAAAATATTCTAAAAATTTATCATGTTATTTTTGGAATGAACTTTTAATTATATTATAAATATCAATTATGCATTGAGAATTTATAAAATGTAAGTTGAATTATATTTATAATAAGTTTATAAATTTGTTTTATCATCCATTGCATCGCAATAATTATTGCAGATAAAAAGAATAAAATTTTTTAATTTGTTCCTTTATCTACAATAATCTTTTATAGTGCTTAATACAGTATTTATTGTTTATATCTAAAAAAAATTTTTTTTTTTTTGATGAATTAGAAATGACATTTTCGAAATCATAATAAAGATTTTTGATTTAATTATAATATTATTATTATAATCACTAACTTTTTTTTATTTCTTTAAATAATTTTTCATTAGTTGCTTTTTCTTTATTTTGTAATATTGAAAATAAAGTGGGGTAAAAACTGTTTAATTCTTTAACAATATCTAATGATGAAAATGATGAATACTTAATAACTAAATATAGGGACCATTTAAAATGTTTCACCCACAAATATATTGTTACTATATTCTATAAATAATTTTGCTTAGAATGGTGATTGAAAAACTATTATATTAGAGTTTTTGAATACGAGAAAATCTTCATCTCTTTCCAGTTCTATAATAGTATGACTCATCTGGAATTTCTTTAAATGTTGTTACATCTGAAAGTGGTTGTTTATTTATATTTCTTATTACTTAGAATTTAATTGTATTTATATTCAGGGAATAAAGGTTTTATTTTTCAAGATATTTCATTATATAAACATTTTGGTCTTATATCAAAAAGAGTTGAATTTCTTTTAATTTCATTTATAATTTTATGTTTTGTTATTAATTGTAGATACATGGAATTCTTTTCGAGGTAATTATAATGTAAACTTTCATATTTTAATATATCCTTCTTATATTTTAAAATAATGAAAATTTTACATTTATTTAATGATCTATTCAATACATCTATATACTTTCGAGTTATCCTTCTTTAGAGTTAAATTATATTTATATTTTTTGTTTACATTAATTTGTTCTTTTCCTCTATTATTTGCTTCACTTATTTCAATATTTATATTTTGTTCCATTTTTTATAAATACAGCACTTTCAATTTTAACAAAATTACATATGTAAATTAAAATTGTAATGATTAAAACATCTAAACATTGTTCCATTATTTAATATTTAATATTCATTATTATTATCATTAATTATCATTATTATTTATTATTATTATTATTATTATTATTATTATTTATTATTATTATTATTAATTATAATTATTATTATTATAATTATTATTATTATTAAAATCATTATTATAATCATTACTATTATTAAATTATTATTATTTATTATTATTATTTATTATTATTATTTATTATTATTATTTATTATTATTATTTATTATTATTTATTATTATTATTTATTATTTATTTTTATTATATATTCATATATTTATTATTTATTATTTATTTATTTATTTATTTATTTATTATTTTTTATTATTTATTATTTATTATTTATTATTTATTATTTATTATTTATTATTATTTATTATTTATTATTTATTATTTATTATTATTTATTATTTATTATTTATTATTTATTATTTATTTAATAATATTTAATAAATAACTAAATAAACTAACTAAATAGTACTACATAAATAATTCAAATAATATTGATTTAACTAAATAAACCAACTAAATATTTAAATAACTTTTGAATAAAATAACTATATATACTTTTAAAAATAGTAGAGAGTTAACTATTTATTTATTATTTAGTTAGTTAGTTAGTTATAAGTATTTATTTATCAGCATTATTTATACTAATAATATAATATACTTTACTATCTTATCTTATAATAATAAATAAGCGCAATACATATCTAGTTAATTAGATAATACTTCTCTATCTTAACGAACATTTTATCTACGTAATAACCATCATTGAGTATACTATAGCCAGATTCATTAGTAATGATTGTAACACTGATAGTTTTAATAGTATCATAAAAATAGACAGTTAACTGTTTAGAGATATCGTTCCATATAATATGATTAATAAAGATCAACACGAACGACCGTTTAACTTTGTTACTAATACTCTCGTAGTTTTTAGACATAAATAAGGCTCTATAGCTATTGTATAGTTTAACTATAAACTTATTATCTATTAAGCCTCTATCTATGTTAAGCAACAATTCAAAGATAATGGGATTGACATAATCAATAATAAGATTCTTACAATTGCAACCGATTTTAGCTTTATCTTCAACGGGTGTCTTTTTATTTGGAATAATGAGATTACTACATCAATAATATTTTAATCTAATACCTTTATAAACTCGGTTATTGTTACCTACCATTAGCTGGTTACATTTTCCACATATTAAGACAGATGATAGATAGTTTTTATTGCTATATTTACTGATAGCTTTATACAATGGATTTTTATTATACCCATTGTATATCAATCTTTGAGTAACCATCCATTTATTGTAGCTTAGTTTGTTGCTATCATTAATCAGCTCTTTATCTATAGATAATATTCTCTTGATGATAGGAATAGTAATGACTTTATTGAACTGGTACTTTCTACTATTAGTATCACAGCTATCAAGTAGCTGATCAATTAGGTTCTTATCATCATCATCAATATCATAAACATGATATATCTCTCTCTTACAAATATCATTGCAACGATCATCTGATTGAATATAATCATATACCGACTGATAAGCATCCATAGATATATAGCGGTTGTATATCAGATTAACGACGTACCGATTGTTGATCAGAATATCAAAAACTTCCTGTGGTTTAGGATTCGCTTTATTCATGTTTAATCTTCTTATTTATTCTCACTAAAATTTATTCATCCAAAAAATCAGTTTATATTTGATAGAATATAAGCTAGGTATATTTTGATAGAATTTAACTAGGTATATTGGTGATTAAATATATATATAACTAGGTATATTCTGATTAAAATATATATATAATAACTAGCGTTATTCTAACTATCCATAAGCTTATTTTATCCAATAATTATATAAATCGTAAATACAGATTATATTCTAATTAAATCAAAGCTATATTCTACTTAAAGTATAGACTTAAGTTATATATATATATATATATATATATCTAATGGTAATAGTTCTAGTCTATTCTATCAATATACCAATAATAGTAATAGAACAAGTTAAGTATTCTGTTAGTATCTGGATTAATATAATAGCGATAATTTAAGATATAAATATTAAGAATAGTTATAGCTATAATACGATAGTGGTAGATCAAGACATAAATATCAGATAATAGAATATATCAACAGCAAAAATAGCAATATGAAGAAAATAATGATAGTATTAGTTGATCTACCACTAACTACCAATCTAGATTTAAATTATTATAAATAGATAAAAAAGTATTATAAGAATAGCTTAAATAGATAAGAAATAGGATTTAATATATAAGACATAGAACTTGATATTCATTTTATTCGTTTATTAATTGCATGAATAATAAATAACCAATATCAAGGGCTTGTGATATCATTGTTACAATATATGGATATTTGAAGATATATACTACCGTAATATGGTCATAATCTAACCAAGAATAAATCATAGAATAGATCACAAAGTTGAATTAATTGTTTAAATATTTAGATTATATCTAAGAAGATATTTAAAGATAATTTTATTTAATAAAAATATCTAATTTATTAACTATTTTAGAGTTATTTATATAGAGATAATATAAGCTTAAGTTATTAATAATTAATATTAATAGTTAATCTAAATGGATAGTAACTAAGATAGTACTATACCTAAATAATATCTTTATATATTAAGTACTAATAAATAATCATATAACTAAACTTAAAGAAACTTAGGTTTGCTAAATCTATCCAGTAATTGTACTATCAATTTATATATCATATTATTCATATCTCCAATTATTAAAGATATATAATAAGCTAAATAAGGATAATCTCTACATATATAGTTGTTAGTATTAATTAGTGAAGAACTGCATGATATACCAAGATATAGATTTAATATATAAATCGTAATATCAATATCCTAGGATAATATATAGAATTGATTGATTATATAAGTAGATTTAAATTCAATAATAGGATTAGATTTCTAAGATTAAATCATCATTAATTAATATTATTTATTATTTATTATTTATTATTTATTATTTATTATTAATTATTTATTACTTATTATTTATTATTTATTATTTATTATTTATTATTTATTATTTATTATTTATTATTTATTATTTATTATTTATTATTTATTATTTATTATTAATTATTTATTATTTATTATTTATTATTTATTATTTATTATTAATTATTTATTATTTATTATTATCTAATAGAGCAAATATATGGGAGAGTTGTGTTTCGCTAAATTTTATTTTTATTTTTTTTTATTTGGAGTAAGATGCATTTCGAAAAAATTAAATAATAAAATAAATAAATCAATAAATTTTTTATTTTTTATTTTTTATATGAAACTTGATCTTATGCGCCACTTAACAAAATATAACTAGGCCAAATGGGGGGTGTGTCATTTCGAAAATTTTTATTACATAAATTTGTATTTTGTTGTAGTGCATTTCGGAAAACATGGCGTATTATAATGTAATAAATAAATAAATGAATAAATAAATTATAAATGAATAAATAAAATTTTAAATAATAATAAAAATAATTAAGACAAACGAAAAAAATGCACACTCCCCGGCCAAATGAATCAAATTCCAAATAATTATAATTTTTTTATTTTTTTATATATATATATTAATAAGAAAATTTTATGGTATTAAATTACGTTAACAAAAAGCCCCATTATGAAATACAACAAATTCTGTGAATATTATATTATAATAAGTGAATATGAGATTAATGTATTAAAATGCAAAATAATTAATGCACAATTTATTAATGTAAAATCATATAATTTAGAATAAAGTATAAACTAATAAAAATAAATTAAAAGAGTTGTCATAATTATGAACCCTAAATTCCTGACTCTAAGCAATTATTTTTTATTATTTTTCTGTTTATCTATTATTTATTATTATTTTTATAGTTAAATTGTTTATATATATTTTATTAAATATCTTTTATTTTTTCTTTATTAAATTTTTACAGTGTTGTATTGTATTGTATTACATTGCATTGGTTTTTTTAATTTATTTTATTTTATAAAATAGTTATTTTCTTTTTAATTATTGAAATAATTCCATAATTTAACTTATTATTTTAATTAAATTTACTTAACAATATTGACAATTAAATATTTATGATTTCTATTTAAATAATTATTAATATTAAATACTATATTATATATGAATACAATATATTGCTATTAAGAAATTTAGTTATAATATTGTGTATATGTAATATTTAAATTTTTATGATATAAAAGAACAAAAAAAAAAAAGTTTAATAATTATGTATTCATAAGATTTTTTGAAATATTGAATGACAATTTGTACTTTCTAATTATTAAATTAAATAATAATTAAAAAATTTAAATTTTAATTTTTATATATTATTTTTTTTCTTTTTTATTTAAATTTTCAAAATAAAGGGTTAAACCATTTTTGTTTTATTGGCTAAAGAATATTTGTACTACGTAAAAAACAATTTGTGATTACTACTTTTCATTCTTTTTTTTATTAAATTTTAATTAAAATAAAATATTTGAAAATAAAAATTTTTTTTATTATTATTTTTTTTTTTTTTCTCATTTTTTTTTTTTATATATTTTTACAGATATAATCTTTATAGCGTAGTTTATTTATTATTTTTTAAAAAGAAAAATAATAAATAAACAAAACTATAAAGAAAAAGTAAATAATAATTGTTAAAAAAATATTAAAAAAAAAAAATTGTAAGCTAAAATAGAAAAAAAAAAAACACTAAAACTATCAATAAATTAAAAAAACTTTATTTTTTCGAAGATTAAAATTAGATTTAAATTAAAAATGAAATTTGTATATCCAGCTATTGCTTTGGTTTCTTTATTATTTGCTAGCAATGTTGAAGCAAGATGGAAACCAGCTCCAAAGACCACTTGGAATTATGTTTTAGGTCACGATGTTGATATGTACGTATAAATATTTTTAAATAAAAATCAATTAAATTAATTATAATAATGAAACAATATTTTAAAATTATTATAAATGAATCATTATTTTAAAATATTTTTTAAAAATAAGTCTTTATTTTAAAATTTAAATGTTATCAAGATTTTTTTTATTAATTTTTAAAATAATTAAAAACATAAGTTGTAAATATCAAAAATATATATATATATTAAAATGATATTTTTTTTTTTAAAAAAAATTATTTATTATATCATATTTGTTTTTATATGTACATATATTAATATTTAAAAATTGAATGATATATATAGTAAACGTGAAAAAGCTGCTGCTGTTGATATTGATGTTAATAAAAGCGCAAAAAAAATTAAAGAACTTCATAATGCTGGTATTAAAGTTATTTGCTATTTCTCTGCTGGTACCTTAGAAGACTTTCGTGATGACTATGATCAATATATGAAAGTTAAAGGTTTAGTTAAAGGAGTATATGATGATTGGCCAGATGAAAGATGGCTCGATTTCCGTGTTGAAGGTTTAAAACCTTTAATTAAAAACCGTATGAAGATAGCTGCAAGCAAAAAATGTGATGGTATTGAAGTTGATAATTTAGATGCCTATCAAATGGATATCGTAAAGAAATGGAAAAATCCAATTACTAAAGCTGATACCATTAAGTTTGCTAAATGGTTAGGTAGTACTGCCCATTCTTTAGGTCTTTCTATTGGTTTAAAGAATGTTGTAGGTATCATTGATGATGTTGCTGATTATTTTGATTTTGCTATCAATGAAGAATGTGCCAATCATAATGAATGTTATCTTTACAATAATTTCCTTAAATCTGGTAAGGCAGTATTTGGTGTTACTTACAAAGGCTTAGCCAAGAATAAGAAAGATTTATGTAACAATTTAAGTGGTCTTGGTATGAGTATGATTGTTAAGGAAGGTTCTAAGTTAGTTCAAGAAGGTATAACATTTAATGGAAAAACTCATTGTGGTAGTAGTTTTAGTAATGCTGTTGGTGTTGCAGTTAAACCTGGATCTAAATCTTCTAAAAAATCTTCTAATTCTAAGAAATCTTCTTCTAAGAAGTCTTCTTCTAAAAAAGCAGTTCCAGCTAAGAAGTCATCCTCAAAGAAGGTTGTCAATAAGAAAAAATCTTCTTCAAAGAAGGTTGCTAATCCAAAAAAGAAGACAATAAAAAATGTGAATAAGAGTAATTCTAACAAGAAGGTTTCTTCTAAAAACTCAAAAAATAAGAAGGTTGTTAAAGTTGTTAAAGTTGTAAAGAAAAAGAATTAAATAAAAAAAAAAAAAAAAAGAATTTTTTTTTTTTAAATAAAAAATAATGAAGAATAAATAATTATTATTCTTATTTTAAATAAAATAATCAAATATATATATATATTTGAATAATTAAGGATAAAAATTATAATTCTTATTTTAATAAAAATTAATTGAAGAAAAAAAAATATTATCTTTTTTTTTTTTTATTTTTAATTTTTTCTTTTTTCAATTTTTTTTATATTATATATAAATAAATATATAAACTAAGACTTTATAGTTAAAGTAATCTATAAAAATAGATAATTTAAAAATAATTATAAAATTAAATATAATTTTCTTTTTCTTTCTTTTTTTCTTTATTTTTTTTTTTTTTTTATTTTATTTTTTGGACTTAATGATTATAGATAAATATAATTGTTAAATCCAAAAATAAATAATTAAAAGTTTAATCATTTAAAATTAATAGAAATAAAATTTTACTATTTCTTTGAAAAAATAATAAAAATATGTAATTTACATAAAAATAAATAAAGAAATAAAAAAATAAAATAAAAAAAATAAAAAAAAAATAAAATAAAATAAAATAAAATAAATTAAATAAAATAAAATAAAATAATAAAAATAAAATAAAATAAAATAAAATAAAATAAAAAATAATAAATAAAAAATAAATAAATAAAAATATAAATAAATAAATAAATAAATAAATAAATAAATAGACAACAAAAAAAATGAAATGAAATGAAATTAAAAAAACAATAAATAAATAAATAAATAAATAAATAAATAACAAAAAAAAAAAAAAAAAAACTGAAATTTATATGCTTATTTTATTATTAGTATTTTTTAGAAAAAAATTTTATTTTCGATTTTTACCTAACTATTCTTAAAAAAAAAAATTTATTTTAATTTTTTTTTTTTTTTCATTTTTATAATTTTTTTTTTTTTAAAAAATATATATATACATATATATATATTTATTTTATGTATCATATATATGATTATATATATTTTATTTATTTATTTATTTATTTAATTTTTTTTTTTTTTTTTTTTTTTTTTTTTTTTTTTTTAAATTTTATTTTTGTTTTTTTCTAATTTATTAAACTACTTTAAAAATTTTCTTAAATACTACAACCTGTAATATCCATAATATATAAATATATATATATTAAATTTTTAATTAAATATTATTAATAAAATTTACTACTAGTACTAAAAAAATTTCTTTTTTTTTAAAAAATTATATATATATTATATTTATTATTTTATTATACTTTTATTTTATATTATTTTTTTTTAAATTTTTATTTATTTATTAATTTTTTATATTTATTTTTAGTTTTTTTTTTTTTAATTTCTATTTTGTATTTGTTATTTTTTTTATATGTAATTTGTTATTTTTTTATTTTTTCTTTGTGATTTTTTTTTTTTTTTTTAATACTATTTTCTTATGATTATATATTTTTTTTAATATTTTATTTTCTATTTTTACTTTTACCTTTTTTAACTTTTATTTTTTCTAATTTATAAAACTACTATTAAAATTCTTAAATACTACGACCTGCATAATATTCTTAATATTTTAATATTTTTTTTTTTTTTTTTTTTTTTTGATAATACCATCTCTGATATATGCGAATATGTATTTAAATAATATTTACTAATAATTTATATTTAACAATTTAATAAACGAAAATAAATTTGTACTTTATATAAAAAAAAAAAATTGTTCACTAAATATTTTTTCTATACATAGTTTAAGTTTATAATAAAAATATTCTAATTTATATAAAATTACAAGTGAAAATAATTTTTTTTTTCTTTTTTCATTATGGAAAAAACTTCTATTTAATATTTATCTTTTTAAGATAAATTACTTTATTTTTTTTTAGTGGTTACTTTTTTGACGGTAGTTACTACTTTTTTTGTTACCTTTTTACTAGATTTACGTATACCACACCAATGTTCATTCTCAATACCCCAACTACCATTACTGTCGGTGACAACTACTTCAGATGTTTTAATACAACATGGATAACCAAGGGCAACTGAGAAACATGTACTTTTAATTGAAATACCACACCAATTATTGTTTTCAAAACCCCAATCGCCATCTTCATCTGTCATAACTACATCACTACCTTTAGAACAGCATGGATATCCGAGTTCATTTGAGAAACAATAATTGCTAAATGCAATACCACACCATCCATTATTTTCGTAACCCCAACCACCATCTTCATCAGTGTAGATAACATCAGTGGTTTCAGCACAACATGGATAACCAAGGTGAGTAGCAAAACAAGAATTAACGGAGATATCAAAATTATCATTGCAATGTTCCTTTCCATTGAAAGTAATACCTCCTTGAACTAATTTTTTCTTATTCTTGATGATCATACTGATACCAAGTCCATCCAAATTTCTACATAATGCATCACGATTATCTGGTAAACCATTATAGGTAACACCAAAAACAGCCTTTCCTTGTTTAAGGAAATTGCTATAACGTTTACATTCATTATACTTTACACATTCCTCATTGATAGCAAAATCGAAATAACTAGATAATTCATCTATTAATCCAGCAACATTTTTTAAACCAATAGAAAGGCCTAAATCATGGGCTGTTTTAGATAACCATTTAGCAAATTTTATGGTATCTTCCTTAGTTAATGGATTTTCCCAGCTTTTGACTTCTTTCATTTGATAACCATCTAAATTATCAACTTCAATAGCATCACAATTTTTCTGTACTGCTAGTTTCATACGTTTTTTAAGAATTGGTTTAAGACCTTCCACACGAATATCAAGCCATTTTTCATCTGGCCAAGCTTCATAGGTATTTCTAACTAAATTTTTTACTTTTTCCATTTCTTTGGCATCATCACGAAAAGTTTCAAGAGTACCAGCAGAAAAATAACATATAACTTTTATTCCTTTTTCTTGTAATCTTTTAATTTTTGATGCACTTTTATTAACATCTATATCTACTACTTGAGCTGTTTCAATTTCTCTATATTATTAATATTATTTATTAATATTATTTATTTAAATTTTCATTGTATTTTATTTTAAAAGAGAAATTTAAGAAGAAGAAAAATACAGAAATAAAAATAATAAATAAAATATTATATTGAAATTCAATATTTATTAAAATATTATCAATTTTTATTAGGAACTAATAATATTTTAATATTATTTATATCAATTATAAAAAAAGTAACAATAAATATTTATATACATACTCATCTATATCATTTCCTAAAACATAATTCCAAGTCATACCTTGTGAAGGCATCCACACGGCCTTAACACTATAAGAAAATAATGTAATTAAGAAGGTTATTGGTATTATTGCTTTCATTTTATTAAATTGTTTTTAATTAGTTTGATTATTATTTTTAAATTAGTTTATTGATTATTAGTTCTATTATTTATGCGTTATTTTTTTATTATTATTATTATTAAATTTAATAATATTATTATTATTTTACTAGTTTTATTATATATTATTATTCATTAATATTATTGATGTTTTTTTTTTTATTATTATTATTTATTTTACTTTTTTCTTTAATTGTTATTTTTTAATATTTTTTTTTTTTTTTATGTTTTATTTTTTTTTTTTATTTTTTTTTTTTTTTATTTTTTTTTTATATTTTATCCTTAATTATTATAAATATTAAAATAAATAAAGATAAACTACTTTTTTAAATTTTATATAAAAAGATGTTAAGTTGAAAGATTTTTTGCTCTTTTATATAACCGTTTAAATTTTGTTTATTTTTAAAGTTAAAAATAATTAATTTATGATGAATCAGAACAGATATCGTACAAAATCAATAGTGGCCAATAATTTTTAAGTATTTTGTGAATAAAATTACTTAATTTTTTATTTAAAATTAAAAATTAATTAAAAAAAAAAAAAGATAATCAGTTAAAAAGTCTCCATATAAATCATAATATTAATATTATTTTTGGTATACAAAGATATACAATAATACTTATACAAAAGGCAAAACTATTTATTATTTAAAAGAGTGTCATATGTATTATATAATATAAAATTATATTTGTTTTTATAATTTTTTTTATAGCAGTATAGAATTCCATTATAATTTAAAAAATAAAATAATATCATTTTAAATAAATATACCAATAAAAATTATACATAAACTAATTAGAAATATAATAAAGTTTTTGATTTTATCGTTAATAGTAATTTTTGAAACTTCATATTATTATTATTTGAAATAAATATATACATATATATCAATTTATATTAATAAGCAATTTTGGTTTTTATCTATGTATAGATTAATGATTTATTTAAATTTTAAATAATTTTTATGATAAATGTAGTTTATTCTCCCATATAAAAATTAAAAAAGAAAAAAAAAGTATTATTCACTTGTTTTTTGCACTGTAGGTTTTAAAATCCTATTTATTATATATATAATGGAAAAATAAACGTAGTAATTTTATTCCTAATATACATGTCATTAATTTCTTATGAAAAGAATATTTTATATAAAATTTTCTTATTGATATAAAAAAAATGTACAAATTTTAAAGAATTGTTATAAAATTGTTAAAAAATAATGTAAATGATATTTTTTTTTTAATAAAAAAAAAAAAAAAAAAAAAAAAAAAAAAAAAAAAAAACTATAATTATATTAAAAATACACAAAAAGTTTTATGATATTTAAAAAAAAAAATTTTTTACTGATTTTTTATTTGTTAATATTTAATATTAACAAATATACAATACACCATAAAACTGTATATAATATATAATAAAAAAATATATATAGTAAATATAATATATTATAATATATTAATCATAATGTATACAAAATATCATTAAATATTAATATTTTTCATAAATTTTATACGGTAGATCATATAAATATGAATTAATATGAAACATAATGATTTAAACTTTATTTAATATTTAAAAGTATATTAAATAATAATAATAGTTTTTTTTTTTTTTAAATAAAATTCATTTTTTAATAATTTTTTTAGGTATAATTAACTTTATTATTAAATAAAATAATTTATATTTTTTTTTTAAAAAAAAAAAAAAAAAAAAAAGAAATTATATAATAAACTTTCTTTTAATTAAATATTTTTAATTAAATTATAAAAATTTGTATAATAAATTATATTATAAAAATTTGTATAATATAAAAAATAAAATAAAATTATTTTGAATAATAAATGATTGCTTTACTTTTGTATTTTTAAAATAAAACTAAAAGAATTATATAATCATAAATAATAAAAAAGGTTGTTACTATCTAAAAATGTACAATATTAATTTATATTTTGTGTAATAAATAAAATATATTAAAAATAATATTGAAATATACATAAGTACAAATTAAATAAAATAAAATAATTATTAGAATAAATGTTTATTTCGTTATAATGAATGAATAAAACATATTTTTATTTAAATTTCATACTAAATTAATTATATTTTTAATAATTAGTAGATATAATAAAATAAATAGTGGAATAATATTATAAAGTAAAAATTAAATAAAACGAAGTTGTCTGTATAATAAATGCTATTAAAATTACATATTAAATAAATTATATTATAATTATATATACTTATTAGAATATTAAATACAAAAAAAAAAAAAAAAAAAAAGTAGAATAAAAATAGAAATAAAATTAATAATAGATAATATTGAATAAATTATTAATTAATAATTATTGATTGTATTATTTATTTTTCATTTAATATTTTTTAAACTATTAAAAATTATTATATTTTATTCAATTAATTGATGTAATATGCTTTTTTTTTAATAATATTTTACATATTATTTCATTTTATTTAATTTAGTCAAAATAATCCATTATTAATACAATCGTTATAGCTCATTTATTTTAACTTGTCTAAATATAAGGTTATATTATTTATTTATTTCAAAGCGGTATATATCAATATAAATATATTTATAACCATAATCAGTGATATTAAACAAATATGTGTAGTAACATATTTGTATATTTAATATTAATTTTTAAATATTAAATTTATATCCTTTTGATAATAATTATTTTATTTTATTTTATTTCAATATGTATTATTATAATTATAATAATTATAATACTGTAATTCATATAAAATTTATATAGTTCAATATATTAGAATATATAATTAATATAATACCTATTTCTTATAAATAGATTAGATTATTTATATTAGAAATAGAGAACTCTCTTGTAAAATTTTAGGAATTAGAATTATTATTTTAATTGTACGAATATTATAATTTTATTAATAAAATTTACTAAACTACCATTATTTAAAACCCACTGCTTATAAATTATTGCACATAAAAGTCCCGCATATCATCAGCAGAATCATAACTTATCAAGAGACTTAATGGTATTTATAACTTAGCTATCTTATTAAATATCTAATACTTACTAACTATCTAATGAATGATATTGATAATGATTTGTTACCTCATATATCATGTTCTTAGTTTATTTATTATTTTGATATTTTTATTTATTATTTTATCGAATGATTTGATAATAAGTATATTGCGATAACAAAGATACTACAATCAATTACTGATAGTATTAGACATAATATTCAGTACTTTATTTACCTTCTAAGCTATATATATGGTTATATTACTCATTACTATATTAGAATTCGCAGCAATATATATATGAATATAAATATAACTATAATCAGCAGTTATGACTTATAGAGAGACTTAGATGTTGGATATTATGGAACTTAGTATTGTATGATTATAGATATATTATTGATATAAAACAAATATGAATAGAAACATATTTGTATATTTAATAATAATTATTAAATATTAAATTTATATCTATTTTGTCAATAATAATATTTGAAATAATTTCTTATTAATATATTATTCAATATTATTAATTATAATATTAAGTATATTAAATTAAATAGTCAATTTCTTCTAAATATATATAGTAAGAATATTATTATATATAACTTAAATATTAGTATTTATTTTAAAGTTTTTATTAAAAATACATAATTCTTATATATATTATAATATAATGAAATAGTTTTGGTTATTTTATTATAATTAAATATATATAGTTGATATTATTTATTATATTAATATTTATAATATATTATATTCTTATATAATATATATATTTATATTATTCAACTATAATTTTTATATGAAAATAATCCTAATAATAATCATTTTTCATATTTTTATTTTTATTAAACATAGAAAAGTTAACTTGGTTATAATTTTAGGAAAAGATATTAATAAAATATAATTATACAATTAAAAGAGTGTGTGTCATTTCGCAAAAATTCATTTCGGAAAAGTTTCATTTCGCAAAATTTTAATAAATAGATAAATAAATAATAAAATAAATAAATAAATAAATAATAAAAAAATAAAAAAAAAAGAATTATAAAAATATAAAATAAAAAATATAAAATAAAAAATAAAAAATAAAAAAAAAAAAAAAATAAAAAATATAAAATATAAAATATAAAATATAAAAAAAAAATATAAAATATAAAATATAAAAATATAAAATATAAAAATATAAAATAAAAAAAAAATATAAAGTATAAAATATAAAAATATAAAATAAAAAAAATGTATATATATTTAAAGTATAAAATATAAAAAAAATATAAAATATAAAATAAAAATAAAAAATAAAAAAAAAATATATATATATATAAAAAATAAAAAATAAAAAATATAAAATAAAAAATATAAAATAAAAAATAAAAAAAAAATAAAAAAAATATAAAAAATAAAAAATAAAAATAAAAAATATAAAATAAAAAATAAAAAAAAATAAAAAAAATATAAAAAATATAAAATAAAACTATATTTATATATATACTTAGTATTATTTTAATTAGTTTATTTAGTTATTTATTTAATATTATTTAGGTCCTATGGCATTGGATTAACTAGTTAAATATTTAGTCCCTAGCTATTATTGGTATTATCAGCTCTAATATATTTAGCTAAACTAAATATTTACTTTTTTTTTGAATATATCAGTTGTGTAGTTGGTAGTAGTTATTTTATTCTGATATAAAAGGTTAGTTTATTTAAATATTTATTATATTTATAAATTCAATACTTAGCTAGTGATTATGATTTATGACAATTCTTTATTTATCTAATATAAATACTAGTTTAATCGATAAATAATTCACTAACAATAATTGCTAGCGTATAGTCTTCCAAACCTATTAAAGTTCTTCTTTTTTGATAATAGTACCATTATGTATAAAATCAAGATCAAGAGACACATATATATAAATAAATAAATAAAATAAAGTAAAATAAAAATAAAATTAATACTCGAAATATGAAATAAACTACGGGGAAGTGCATTTCGAAAAATTTCATTTCGTTTCCTCATGAAATAGAGAATCCTTGCGGTACTGGGCGAAAATGGGCAGATTCCGCTTATTCAGGATCTGAAAAGGTGAGTTTCACAAAATTTTAATAAATAGATAAATAAATAATAAATTTATAAATAATTTTAAAAAGGATTTGTATATAACTATATATAAAAATTGCTTTTTTTTTTTTTTTTTTTTTTTTTTTTTTTTTAACTAGATTATCTATAAATATTTCTTTTATTAAAAATATATATTAATATTTATTAAATATTAAAATAATTTTATTAAAGCTTAAGATTTTATAAAATACTACGCAAGAATTTAAAAGGTGTAAAAATGACCAATTAATTATTTAAATATTATTTTTTAAATTTAATAATTATATCTTAAATTATTATTCTTTACATTTTTTAAATTATTTATTTTTTTAATTTTTTTTTATATATTTAATATTATTATTCGTTTTATTTATATTTTGAAAAATTATAAAACGTGTGATAAAACATTTTATTTTTTAAAGCTTTAATTCTAATGTGTATTTATTATTATATATTTATATAATAATAAATTTATTATATAAATATTTTTTTTTTAAAAAAAATTTTGATTTTAGATTTATTTATTTATTTATTTATTTATTTATTTATTTATTATAGTTTTAATTATTTATTTTTTATTAATTTAGTAATTTATTTAAATTACATATGTTATTTATTTGTTTTATTATTAATTTATTTATTTATTAACTTTTAAAAAAATATTGCTAAATGAAACTACAGGTTTAACCATATATGATATAAAACAAATATGTGTAGTAACATATTTGTATATTTAATATTAATTATTAAATATTAAATTTATATCTTTTTGATAATAATTATTTTATTTTATTTCAAAATGTATTATTATAATTATAATAATTATATTGCTTTAATTCATAAAAAATTTATATAGTTCTATATATTAGAATATATGATTAATATATTACCTATTTCTTATAAATAGATTAAATTATTTATATTAGAAATAGAGAACTCTCTTGTAAAATTTTAGGAATTAGAATTATTATTTTAATTGTACGAATATTATAATTTATTAATAAAATTTACTAAACAACCATTATTTTAAAAACCCACTGCTTATAAATTATTGCACATAAAAGTCCCGCATATCATATATATTATCATACATATATCACCTGAATATTTATATTTAATATATATGATATAAATATAACATAAGTATTAGCATCTATAGCTTATTATGTTATAGAGTGGGTCATATGAATATTTATGAATATTTATCAACATTATAGATTCATCATATTTATGATTAAGATATATTTATAGATAGTTACTAGTTCCTGTGAATTTATTTAATATATAATCAATATCTATATTCTGTTAGTAATGCTCACTTTGATTTAAGTAGTTTATCCTATATATCCTATATAAGTTATTACTCTGTAAAGTCTTAGATATCTTTATAGTTATAGCATTAGATTGTATTTATTCTATAGCGTACCTAATATATACCTTTATATAAAGAGCTTATGACTTATTATGGTTATTAATAATAATTGTCGCTATTTACTACTATTTATATTAATAGCCATCTAAAAATAGTTAGAGTATTAAGCCTAACTATGATCATATAAGTAAGCACTTATTATTTTATTGTTTTTATATTTTATTTTTTAATATTAATAGTATTTAAAATATTTGTGAATTTATATATATATATTATCAATAAATTTTTAACAAAAAAATTATATAATATATTTAATAGAAGTTTACATTTAATTTAAAAAAAAATCTTTTAACAATAACTTTTTTTTTTATTTATATTCATTATTTATTAACGGTAAACAGTTAAAGTAAATCTATAGAAAATGTATATAAAACTTTAAAAAACACAAAAGAAACTGATAGATAATATATATTAAACCAAAAACAAATTCTATGGTTAAAATTATCAAATTGTTTTGTTAGTATTTCATATAAAACTGGCACATTTGATCATTTATAATTAATTTCAAATAATCATATTTTTTAAGTTATCTTAAAATACTATTAAAAATAATACTTTAATATATATTAAAATATTATTTATATGGGCATTTATTAACATTTTAATTAATTTTAAATTTTTTTTTTTTTTTTTTTTTTTTTTTTTTATTTAAAAAAAAATTTAATAATTATTATTATTTTTTTATATAAAATAAGAAGATACAAAAAATATAAAAAGGCCCAGTTTTCTCAAGAAAGTATAATTCTTCAATTCATTTTTTATTTATTAAGTATAGATAAAATATAAGAATTATTTCTGGTAGATGATAACTAAAAATGGAAGGAATTCTTACTAAATAATAATATTTTAAACAAATAAAAAAAAATATCTATTACATATATATATACTATTAAATATATATACATCATGTCCTCTATTAGATCTACTCATGCTATTCTTGGTGCTAGAGCTGCTATGGCTACTTTATCAATGCAATGAAATTTACTACATTGATATTGATGATAATAAGGGTGTTGAAAACAGTAACTGTCAAAAAAAAAAAAAAAAAAAAAAAAAAAAAAAAATTATTCTAAAATATTTTAATAATATTTTATTATAATAAATTAAAGGATGAAAAGTTTAAAGGGATTATTTGTAAATATGACGAAATAACGAATCTTCATTAAATTAATGCTTGTTAAAATAATATTTCTTAATATATAATTAAACATTATAATATTTTGTAATATTCAATTATCAATACTATTATCCTATATTTAAGAAAATAAAATTTAATAAATTTATAGAAAAATGTAAATTATATGAAACAATAACCTAAATACATTAATAGGTAGAAATATATTAAAATTCAATAATTAAGAAAGATTTTCAAAAATGTATAATCAAGAAATAGAATACTTTAAAATTATATTTTGCTCTATTATAATCATTAATAGAGTACTGTTACATTAAAAACTTCACCAAATAATTAATATAATATCATCCACTTGTTTTTGAATTAATATTACGTTATTATTACGTTTAAGTTTTAGATAAATTTAAATGTAATAATAAGTGTATTCCATGTAATAAATTATATTTTAAATAATTCAGATTGATAACAATAAAAAACATTATATAAATACTATTAAGATCATAAATGTTTTTTTTTATTAAAATATAAATTTTTATTTAACTATTTAGTTACTGATATAGTATAAATGCTATATAAATTATTTAATTTCAATAAACAATAATATTTGAAGCATTCATTAATAAGTATATAACTATAATATGGAACTTTAATTAATGTGTACATTTAATAACAATAATCTATTATTTAAAATAAACTAAAGTGTATTTGTATTTAGAGATACTTTAACAGAAATTTAACAAGTACATAATTTAAAATTATTATAATTATTTAGAAATATAGTACTTTAATATTTATTCTCTATAAATTAATATGCATATAAATATGATAATTTATAATTATAATTATTTAGTTTAATTATCAATTTTTTTTTTTTTTTTTTTTTTTTTTTTTTTTATAGACTGAAGACTTTGGTCTTCCCCATATAGTAATATGGGTGTATGATTAACTGCCATACCGGTACGGCGTCGACGCTCTCAACTCCCCATAAGCAAAGAAACTCCATATAGAAGCACCCTACGCGATCCTCGAGGGAAAGCAGAGCCAACTATAGGTGGCGTCCTTGCCATCCCAGAGGAGCTGGACACTGTAAATCCTCTCAGACAAGGCTTACGCAATGGGATTCTTATAGTGTTAGAAATATAGAAAACTAGTTTAATTATCAAAATTATTAACATATTATTAACATATATTATAATGAATATTAATTGTGATATATACATTTTTAAACAAAAGTAGAGAATGCAACTAAGTTTTAAATAAACTTCAAATTAATAGAAATATTAAATTTAATTTAATACAATATCTAAACAAATAAATAATCACAATTTTAATAATTATATTATTATCATTAATTTGACATCATTATAATAACTAAATTTTTATAATATTATGAATATTAATAACAATTATAATATTTAGTGTTTGTATATTTAGATCTATTTATGGTATCATTTTTATATAGTTTATTTCATTTGTTTTAGTTAATGAATTTCCTTATCTAGAGGAAGTTTAAACTATTTCTCCACTTATTTTTTCTTAGGTTTTTAATAATATTAAAATTTATTTATTTATTCCACTTAATTATGTAAAGATTAAACTTAGGTATTTAAACAATTAAAGTAATTTAAACAATTATTATATATGTTAGTAAATTTCTACAATGAATCGTACTTATTGGAAATATTCAATTTTTCTATATTATTATTTACATGTATGATTTAAGTATAGATAAATACTATAATGTATTAGTACAAATATAATAATATAAATTAATGTGATGTTTAATTTAATTTTCTTCATAATATTAATAATAATATTAAAATTTAGTAAATCGATAATAATATTATTTATATATATGAGAAATTATGATATAGTAACAAGAAATAGTTATATCATAAATATATTAAATCTAAATGTAATATTGAATTACCTAATAATAGTAATTGTAAAAATGCCTATATATGCATGGGTCCGTTTTAATATGGTAGCTTAGTATAAGTCGGGTGTGTCATGATAGTTATAATGTTTTTATTGCTTTAAAAATATTTAATGTTATATTAAAAATCAAATCATTTTCATATCAATGGCTTTAATAGAAATTAAATATATTTAAATTCTTAATAATATTATATTATGTAAATAATTTAAAAAATAAAAGCTTAAAACTAAAATATATAATAAAATATTTAATAAAATATTATTATAATTTAATAAGATATTTTTTTCTATTATCGATGTTTTTATAACAAGGTTCATTAGTTTTAATATTACAATAACCATTTATACTTCATATGTGTAGTAGAACATTCCTTGTCAATCTTACATATGTTTCTATATGTGTTTCCATATGCCTTACCTCAATTCATTTATTTTTTTCTTTTCCCTATATATATATATATATATCGTCATAATACACAACTGTATTTTCATCATCAAAAGTGCAACAATTATCAATATATTTATTAAATAAGCATTCGGAATCATTATTTCATTCAATTGGCATACAAAAATTATCAATGCATTTCATATTTTTTTATTTTCCTGATTTAAAGATATCAAATATGTATAATATATTTCTTTATATTTTCATTTTAATCTAGTTTTTCTATATAATAATCAGTATAATCATACATGGAATTGGCATATATATCATCTTTACAATAAAAATTAATATAACATTTATCAATAATTTTCAATACTTCTTCTTTTCTAAAGTAAACATAGAGGTATATTCAATAATATATAAAAACATTATTTATGGTATTTTATTTTTTATTATCATTTTAATAAAAATGTAATGAAAACTATATTATTATCATAATTTTTATAAAATTTAAAAAAAATAGCATAAAATAATGTTTATTAATAATATAATAAAATTTAATTCCTATATTATTTATAAATTGAAACATTATTTTATAATTTTGATATAAATTTTATAAAAATTATGATAATAATATAGTTTTCATTACATTTTTATTAAAATGATAATAAAAAATAAAATATAATAAACTATATTAAATAAAATAAAGAAGTCAAATATTTAAATTTTAATAATAATTATTAATTTTATGAAATTAATTTTTATTGTTGAATAATAAAAACAAGTTATCGAATCTTCAGATATACTTACTATTTTAAATTCATTATATTCATTGATGGGATGAAGAACTTCTATTATGAAATATTTAATTTTATTTATATCTTTACAAACAGACTTTGCATTCGAATATAATGCAATAAGTATCAAAGAATGATCATTTGATGATATATTATATAAGTTTTTTAATAAATGGATCCCGTAATAAATCATAATGATATGGAATAGGATTTACAATAGTTCTTGTAAAACAAAAATTATATAAAAATATTCAATTTTTATTCATCTATCTAAATGGTTATTATAATAATGTTTAAACAATATTATGTTTTCTTCAAAATTTTCTTATTTAAAATGATTAAATTTTGTTAAATAATTTAACTATTTGACTTTCAGAAGAGGAATTTCGAGTCCTTTCTGTAGCATGAGCAAATCCACGAATATGAACGCTTTTGACACTATTAGTCTGTAATATTAATGTCAGTGGCCTTGGAAATTTTTTATTTAAGTGCTTAATGCATAGTAACCATTTAAATAGAAACAACAGAAATCACAGTGTTAAAGAAATCCCTAATCTTTGAAAGAAATAGTAAATCTGAAGAGTTAGCAGATTTAATCTGTTACTACACAAATTTGTTTATTTAGTTAATCTGTTATTATTATTAAATATTATTAAATAAAGTTTATTCTTAGTCTAAAAATATGATATTATTATTATTATACATGTATCTTCCTCTAAGTAGGAAAAATTTTAGAACTACTACTTTCAGATCCATTATTGTCAGACCTAATATTAGTTGAATTCACTACCATTACTCTATTATTATTTCATCAATACTACTATCATTAAAATTATTTTATCCACAGCAACATATATATTATTTTCATCTGAATCATCAATACTATGTACATCATTATTTTTATTATTACTAAATACTATTATTATTATTGTAATTACTATTGCTGTTAATATTATCAGATTCATTAATTTTGTTATTGACATTACCAATATTTTTCATTATAAAATTCTTTAATACTAAAATTTTAGAAAAAGAAATAAAAAAAAAAAAAAAAGAAAGAAGATCATCTAAATTATTTAAACAATTTTCTATAATCATTGAAAGATGAACAATTCATAAGCCAATGTTCATAATTTTAATCACTATTTGTATTATTACAACTAGGATAAGGATCAGGATAAGTAGATTACTAATTTAGCAGGTTTATAAATTTACAATCTATTCTGTAAACAAAGTGTGTTCGTAATAACCACTGAAACCTTTAGCATAAATGGAAATTCAAAAAAACCAAGTTTAAATAATTCCTTTGACGAAGGTCGTATAAATAAGAATTCTTAATATAGCATTTATTAAAATCCACTATCTATAATATTTGTTAAATTATAACTTAAAGATTTCGCTCTATTTTATACAGAACATAAGATTTTATATTCTTGCACTTTTCTTTTTTTTTTTATACTTGGAATAAACTTTATTCTACAACATTTACTTTATTATATCAATTTATGTTGTTTTGCAAATATTGATACACATAAAGTTTTATAAACACATAGTAGATTTTATCCATACAAGAAATATCTGGTTATGTATATCTTTTTGAATACTAAATAAAATTATATATATGAAATTTGATAAATCTAAACTAAGTAATTTTAATAAGTATGATAAATTAAAATTAATGAGATAATTATTTAATTCATATTATGTATTTAAATACTGTTAAATCCTTTTATCTAAATTAATATTATTTACAAACATATAAATTCAATGTGATATATCAAAAGATAAATATATAAAAGATAGTATAAATTAAATGTAACAATATGAAAATAAAATACAATATTATAATAAATTTATGTGGAAATTTATGAAATATATAGAAAAGTATAAATTATATGAAACAATAACCTAAATATATTAACAGATAAAAAATATATTAAAATTCAATAATTAAGATAGATTTCTAGAAAGGTACATTCAAAAGATTGAATACATTTTAATTATACCTAATTTTATTATAATAATTAATAAAATATTATTACATCCAAAGCTTCACCAAATATAAAATTTAAATAATAAATAATGGAATAAAGAATTTTAAAAACTTAAATAATAATAAAGATTATTTTATTTGACAAATATTATTATATGTTGAATTAGCTAATAAAATAATATCCATCTAATAATATTTATTTCACTTTTAAAACAAAATTGTTAAAATTCATTTATTTATATTAAATTATTACTATTAATGATTGATTGATTCTTTATTAAATCTTTGTATCAAAATATGTTTCAATATTCTATTTAAATAAAAAAAAAAATTTTTTTTTGAAGATTTCTTTTTAAAAAAATGCGTATTACTTTCATTTTCTTGTTTTACTAAAAATTTTATTTATTTTTATTATTCTTTTCTTTTATTTATTTGTTATTATTTTACTTATTCGTCTATTTTTATTTTTATTTTTTATTTTTTTTATTTTTTTCATTTATTTGTTATTTATTTACTTATTTTATTTTTTTTTAATTTGATAATATGTATAAGATGTTAAATGCTTTTAAGTAAATAATATAGTTGTTATATATAAATATATACAATGACTAAAATATAATCATATCTCATATCTAATAATAAACTTTATTCGTTACTTCTATAATTATACACATCTATTGTGTCTATATTGATATTTACTTTGTAATTTTGTTAATTATTAATATTATTTGCATGTATTCTTACACAGATTGCATTGTATAAAAGTTTGATATATAATATAGTATTATGTAGATTATAAGCATTATATATTTATACTAACTAATGTTACATAATAATTAACGATTGTATTTGTAACATAGTCATTAGTAAAGCTTAACTTTAATTAGTGCTAATTATTTACTACCTTTTAAAATGCCATACGAACCACCCATTTTTGATCTGGTTCACTATTATCACAAGCATTCATGGTTAAACGAGATTCGTTCGAATTTGAGTTCATGTTTCCAAGACTCTTACCCGAATCAAATGGAGAAACAATAGATTTGTAAGCCTTAACATATTTGATGATCAAAGATGGATTAAGAGTATCACTTATGATAATTGTTCCATGATCGATTTTTGCGACATCGACGGAGACCAGCTTTCGTCTGGAGACAATGGTGATTTGATATTAATCCATCAGCAGTGAGAAAAAATAGAATTGTCAATGAAATCTCCTACTTTTATCTTGCCATTCTCTGCATCCAAGAGATCCATACACCACTTTGATGAAGAATACACTATCCATTGGAAGTTATCGGCATCAAGACAGGTTTTTATCAATGGTTTCTTGACAAAGTTCTTTTGTGATGATAAGCATTATTTATTCTTAAAAACTGTAGAATCATTTTGATTATGGCATTTTCCAATGCAGCAGATAATCCATACTTACGAATTCGCTCTGACAACCGCTTCTGCAATAAGCCTTGATCATATCACAGAATCCTTTGTATATACAATACTCATCATTTGAGCATATATGGTTGTTGAAAATTGATCAAATAATTGAAATAACGTTCATCATTCATTTCATTAAAATAAATCTCTTTTAATTTCATTGATAATAATTTTTTTTTTTTATTTTCATATCATTATTTAAATTAATTTTATATATAATAATAATCTTAAATATTTTTAATTTCAATTACATTTCAATAATATCACAATAACTTTTATGATAAATAATAAATATACATATATTTTTAAAAAGAAATATATATAACAAATATATTAAAACAATAATGGGTTATTTAAATACGAAATATACATAATAATAATTGCATAATTAATAATCATGATTTAAGATCATTGAAATTTTGTTTTATATTTCGTTCTTCCAAAAATAACTGCAAATATAATAAATTGAAAAATAATATAAATTAAAAATTAAAAAAAAATTAAATATTATTTACCAATATCACATTTAATAAAGTCATTTTTTCTTTCTTAAACCATAAAGTATTATATAAAAAAAATTAATATAAATATATAAAAAAAAAAAAAAAAAACCATATCGGGATAAAAAATATTTATTTATTTTTTTTTTTTTTTTGAAATTTTAATCATATAAAATATTATTAAATATTATAAATAAACTAATATTAATTAAAATATCAATTTATTTATTTAATTATACAAGCATTCACAATAATCAATGAATCTTATAACTATTATTGTTAAGAATTATCAAAATCGAATAAAATTTTAAATAAAAATTTAAATTAATGAGATAATAATAAAATAATTAATATTATAATAAATTAATTTATATTTCTTTTTTTTTTTTTTTTTTTTTGGTTGTATTTTATATTTCGTATAAATTATATATAAAAATTATAATTTATATATATTATTATATTAATTTTACTATTGATTTATTTATTAGAACAGATTTCATATTATGAAGTCTTTAATATTATAGTAATGATTTTTTATTTATTAATTTTCTTTTGATACTAGTTAATAAATTCGCATATACATTATTTCAGTTATCTTTATATTTAATATATATATATATATTAAATATAAGTAATATCAGCTTTATTACTGATTTATTATTATAACTGATTTCAAATTTTAAAGTTTTTAACATTGAAATAGTTATTTATTCCTTAATATTTTTTTGATATTAGTAAATAATCTCATTTTTTGAGATTATTTTATTCAATATTATTAAAAATATGGCATTAATTAAATTAAAATATGATAATTTCATAATTATTATCTTTTCAGTTATTTCATTAAATATTGATTTAATATATATATATTAAGAAATCATTTAAATAGCATTCATTATTTATGTTTAGAATTTATATATTTAAACTTAATTATTTAACAATTTAACTTATTTATAATAATTAAACTGTAAATTTTATGATATTAATTTATATGTAATGTCTTAAGTTTTTAATCATTTTAATGCTTTTAACCGATTACAATAACTTAATATTGTTATAGATATTCTTCCTTTAAATATATTTTTATTATTATTTCATTATGTCTTTAAGATATTTTTTCCTATTAATTTAATTTATTTTATATTAAATTTATATAATATTTATTTATCGATTTAATTATTTATTTTAATGAAAATATTCATTGTTTAATTCTCATTACTATTAATTAAAATTGTAATTTTTTTTTTTTTTTTTTTTTTTTTTTGAAAAAAAAATTTATATAATTTCTATATATGTAAATAAATATGAATTTTAAATATTTCACAATTCTCAATATAATTTTTATTAATTAAAATTTTAATTGTATTTTTTTCTTTTTTTCTTTTTAAATATTTATATATAATTTCTATATATGTAAATAAATATGAATTTTAATTTAATTTTATTTTATTTTATTTCTTCACTAGGCATGAAAATTTAGTAATCACTACCCAATAATATTTTATTGATGAGAATTCTCTAAACTTCCCTTTAAAGCAAGATCAGTATAACCTTATCCAATAAAATACGTTCTAACTCTTGGAAATTTTAATTCTAAATATTCATCCTTTATTTTTCATTATAATTATTAATTAATTTTAATTCTATTTTTTTTTTTTTTTTTTTTTTTTAAAAAAATATTTTAACATACGCTTTTAATAAAAATTTATAATAATAACCTATTTATAAATAATAATACTTTTTATAATTTTATTTTAATATTTTTTTATTTCATATATATATTTAAATGAATTTTTAAATATTAAAATTTTACATATTAGTTATATGACCATCTGTACAAGTAACTTCTTTTAATAAACAACAATTATTTAATACAGCTTTTCCTAATAATTTATTTACTGCTATATATTTTTCATAAGTTGACTTATTTTACCCATAAACAAATAATATCCCTGCTTCTAAAGCAAATAATACATTAAAAAAAAATAAATTTCCATATTTTCATTTTTTTATTTTTAAATATTTTTATTTTTTTTAATAAAAAAATATATATATATAAATATATTAATAGATAAATTTAATAAAATTTGATAATATTTTATTTAATTTATCTATTAACATTTATCCAATAAAATATTCTTTTTAAGGATTGTCGTAAAAAATTATTATTTATAATTATCATAATTAAAATCATCTATATTATTATCATCATATCTAAAACTATATATATTATTTATTATTATCTATTATTACTTATTATTATTATTATTATTATATAATCATCTATTTCTATTTATTATTATATCTAAAACAATCTATTTTTATTATTACTATAATCATCTATAATTTTTTTTACCGATTTATTATTATTGTGAAGAAACATATTTTATTATATACACTTATGTATATGATAAAGTTCAAAGTTCAGATTCGGTTCTTTTAAGGTTTGTTCTTTTTAAATGGGGGAAATTATTAAGGTATTTTATAAAAATTATTTTATTTAAGATTTATTTATTTAGAAGAATTACATTTACATATCATAATTTAAAATGTAAACTAACATTTATTCCTAAAACTAATATTTATTTTATACTTTGATTTCAAGAATTACTATAATTTAATATGTATTATTCTTGGATAGAGAACTAAACTATTTCTAGTATTTTTCGCTTTTATAATTATTTACTATAATAAAGTTTTCCTATATTGAAGTATAAATATTGATTTACTTTAATTAATTATTCAACTAAATAATAAAAATATATAAATTAATTTTAATATAAATACAATAAAAACTAGATTAATACATAAATTTATGCTTTTACTACATTTCTTTATTAAAATAAATTTATTAGTAATTAGAGTTTTTATTTCTATTATATATTATATACATGTGACAAGTTTTAGGTGTTAAAATCTTATTTTTCCTGTATTACACAAAATTTTAAACATTGTACTACATAAAAAAATCATTTTTTGGTTTATACAAAAAATGTTATACAACAAAGATAGACCAAATTTATATCTCCAAATCCATAGCAAGAATTAATAAATACAAAAAACAAAAATCGTTAATAAAAATAGTTTAAAATATTTTTATTAATAAATTAAATATTATTAATTTTTTTTTTTTTTTGATATAAAAGTTTTTCTATAGTATTATCTTTATCTCTCTATCTTTCTCAGTTTCAGTTTCAGTTGGGGTTTTAATTAACCTTTTTTTTTTTTTTTTTTAGAAGTTAATAAAAGAATATATATAACTTTTTTTTTTAATTGTAACAATTTTAAATTATTTACATTAATCCTTTTCGGTTTTTCATTTAAATTAAATATTGAATTCATATATTAATTTTAAATTTCCTATTATTTATTATTTATTTTTTAATAATTATTAAAAAATTACTAAAAGGATTCATAAATTATTTATTATTTTATTATTTATTATTTATTATTTATTATTTATTATTTATTATTTATTATTTATTATTTATTTATTATTTATTA
Organism: Neocallimastix lanati (nom. inval.); assembly: GCA_016946835.1. Classification (NCBI taxonomy): domain Eukaryota; kingdom Fungi; phylum Neocallimastigomycota; class Neocallimastigomycetes; order Neocallimastigales; family Neocallimastigaceae; genus Neocallimastix; species Neocallimastix lanati (nom. inval.). Next base: position 386,946 of record JACVTC010000080.1, on the reverse strand, counting down.
TTTATTTATTATTTATTATTTATTATTTATTATTTATTATTTATTATTTATTATTTATTATTTATTATTTTTTCATTATTCATTTTTTATTTTTCATTTTATATTATTATTAGTTATTAATTATTTTTATTTACTAAATATCAATAAGATAATATTAACAGAATGGTAATATCATAATGTTTTACGATATAAAAGAAATATTTATTTTTATTTTAATGTATCAAAATATTAAATATTTTTTTATATTATAATATTTTAATAAAAATCTTTTTTTTTAATATTTTTTCATTTCATTTTTTTTTTTTTTTTTTTTTTTTTTTTTTATTTATTTATTTATTTATTTATTTAAATTTAAATACAATCTTAATAACTCTAAATAAATATAATTTACCTTTAATGGTAAATTCTTATTATTATTCATAAAAAAATTAATTTGGCTAATAAAAAATTTTAGGAGAAAATAATTTATATATTTATTAAATTATAAAGTTAAATAATTTAATTATTTTAATTAATTATTTTATTAACTATAAAATATATAAAAAAAATTTTTTTTCCGATATATAATATTTAATCAATTATATATTAAAAGAAAAAAGCCACTTTTTTATTAAATTGAGTTTAATCCTTTTTATTCGAAAAGTTAAAATAATAATAAATTATTAAATTACAAAAATGTGATAAAATGCAATATGTTAAAGCCTATTATATTAATTCTGTGCAAAATCAATAAAACTGTAACAATCAATAAAACTTTTTTTTATGGCCGCAATTATTGAATAGCTTAATTTATTTATTTATTCATTTATTAAATACATATATATTTTTTTCATTTTTTTTTTTTTTTTTTTTTTTTTTAACGACCGTAGCAGGATTTCTCCCCAGCTGTACATCTTGTAGACACACAATGGTTTATAACTAGAGCCCTTATCTAACTTCCTACTTTAGTAGGTGGTCCCGTCCCTGCTGGACTGCCTTACAGTTACTCTGCATTGGCGCTCCTTACCCAAGTATAATTACTGCTTGTCATTGTACGATAATCTTACAATTGGGTCTTGCAGCCACAATCTCCGGGATCACGTGACAACCGCTCCATAACATACCTATAAGTAAGGATAAGTAAATTTTCATATGTCACCATATGTTGGGTATCTCCTCTTAACCCTTTATATATTATTATACTATAATAAAAACACACCGCTTAACATATACATTATCAATATATTAAACATAATTAACATGTACTAATAAGTAAAATCAATATAAATTTACTATTTTATAATGATTAATATTCATATTTAAATTTTTAAAATATATTATTTCAATTTTACTAATATTTTTTTTAAAAATAAAGATCTTATATAATATTTTTATTAATTATTTAATTATATATAATTTATTTAAATTACAATTCCAAATAATAAATTATTTATTAATTTATGAATTTATTTACTTATTTATTATTTATATATGTATATATATTTTTTATTTATTTATTTATTTTTCTATTATTTTTTATATTTATGTATTTTTAATTCTATTTATCTATATTTACTCATTTATTCATTTATTTATTTATTTATTTACTCTTTTATTAATAAATTTATTTTATTAATTACTAGGCACTAATAAAGTAATCTTTAATTAATTATTCATAATTAATATAAAAAATTTATTTTATTTAATAAATCATAAATTTATTACTATTTTTTATCTATTTATCAATTTATTTTATTTATTTATTATATTTATTTTAAGATTTATTTAATAATAATTTATTTATTTATTATTTATTATTTATTTACTTTAAGTTGTTAATAAGTTGTGATCTATAAAAATCGGAGTCTTTTTGTTCACTATTGTTATTAAACAAATTATTTTGACGATTGCCGAACATTGAAGTAGTTACATTGGGATTTTCATAATTTTTATTCATTAAAGAAATACCTTGACCATTATATATAGCATTACTTTGATTATTATATATGGAATTACTCAAATTATTGAAAATGGAATTATTAGCGTTATACATTGAACTATTTGAATTTTTATAAGTAGCTGAACTATTTGGATTATTATAAGACATATTTATTCCGCTATTTGTATCACCATTAAATGAGCTCAATTGAGATTTGTTGGTTCTACTCTTATCACTATTAAACTTAGAATTATTACTACCTTTAAAGGTATAAGAATTACCAACATATTGGAATGTATCCGATGAAAAATCGTAACAGGTAATCTTATTTCTAGTAGTATTTGCTTCTTCTGGATGTCTTATTAAATAAATAAGTTTATTTCCAAGTAAAGTATATGCAAATGAAGTGTAAACCAATGTAAGTAATAAGTTAGAACCAAAGAAACTTAAAGTACTATCATCTTCTAAAAGGAAAACAACAAAAGCATTAATATGTTCAAAAATGAGAGCAAATATCATCATATAAGCAAATTTGAATTCACCATAACGCTTTTTAACAATACCCAATCTAGCAACCATTATACAAGTAAGAACAATACATAATATGTAATAAATACGATAAATAATTCTTTCCTCATTATCAAAAACAAAATTATAGTAAGTTCTACGACAGTCAAGGATATCACCTCCTACTTCTACATATACATCCGTAAATATACAAACCAAGATAGAATAACCAGTCCAAATTGTAAAGATAATACCAAATAATGTATATAAACTTTTGTTATTTAACTTTTCACCTAAATTATAATTTGTAGTATTATTGTAAATTGAGTAAATACGATAAGTTACAAAAAGCATTGGTAAAAAGAATAATATTGTATTGATAGTATCATATACATAATTGAATTGGGCTAAAGCATTATTTTTAATGAAGGTATGAACAAATGGAATACTAGAATTCATAACTAAACCAACCAAAATAATAATACAGAAACCTGGAGAAAGATATTTAATGTGTGGACTGTTTCTGAATTTATAAGTATAATACATCATAGTTGAAATAAACGCAAAAGATAAAACAAATGGAAGATAGGTTCCAAATACTAAATATCCCCAATTTTCAGGTTTATCTAAAATTAAAAACTTAATATTGGAAAATACGTTTGTTACATATTTAACGTTATATTCATCAAGAATAAATTTTAATAAAACTTCTGGAACAGTCGAACGAACTTCCATAAATGAAGTAGATTCACGACTATCAAAAACCTTCTTGATATCAACAGGTTTTATTTTTTTAATAAATTCACAAATTTCACTACTATTAGTTTTACAATAATCTTCATTATTTGATTTAAAATTAAAAGTCGGAATACTACCAATCATTTCTGATCTTTGTAATTGCATTTCTCTGGAAGTAAGTGTCTTCGCAGTTTCAATGAGTAAATTCTTATCGATTTTAGATTTCTTGTTAATAACAATAAATTTAGCATTTGTAACATCATAATTTTTAGGTGGTAATGATGCTAAAATGGACACAGCTTGATTTGCATTATTGAGTTGAGCAATAGAATTATAATTAGACGCCTTTCCCTTAAAAATAGCACCTTCATTCTTAGAAAAAACAGAATTATAAGCATCAATGTAAGTTGTACTTAAATACTCTTTAATATCTTTTCCAGATGATTTTTTGATAAATTCTTTAAAGGAATTAAATAATTCAGTTGATTTTTCACCATAAAATAAATCAAAATGGACATTTTCATTATTGTAGAAATTATCATACTTTGTTTCAGTGTATTCAATAAATAAATCTAATAATTCATCTTTCTCACCGAAAGCAACACTTAATGTACTTTTACCATTTCCTATATTCTTATCTATTATTTCTTCCCAACTTAAGGTTTCCAAATCTAATTTTGATAAATTAATATTATTTGGATAATATAATAAATCAAAATCTAATTCAAAAGGTAATGCATATAAATGACCATTTAAATAACTTTTATTCAAAAGATCTTCACTGTGATGGCTTAAATCTTCTTTGCTAATATCACTGGTCAAATCAACAAAATTTCCTTGTGGTAAATTTGATTCAATCGTACTTCTAATAAATTCACTTTGAATATTTGGAGCATCACTATATAAAAATTTTTCATCAAAAATAAACATATCATATGAATCACTTCCTATAGATTTAAGCATATTTTTCATAACTTCGACGTATTTTTCCTTACTGTTATTTGGAATTGGTTCTTTAGTATCATAGGAAAAGTGAATTTTAACATTATTAGCCCCAGTTTTACTATTTACAAGTATATCATTTTGATCCAAATAAGTAATATAATTATTCCATTTAGCTTCATTAAGAGCATCTGGTTTACCCATTAAAATATTAATGGTTACATTTTCAGCATATACTTTATTTGATAAAAGTATAAAAATATTAATAAAACCAATAAAAATAAAATTAAATGTGAAATTCATTTTTATATATCTGTTATAAGAATTTTTACAATAAAAAATTTTACTTTCTAATTGTTTAAGTACAATATTCTTTAATATAAAAAAGAATTTCTTAATTATACAATAATAAATAAATATAATTTTTGAATTTAGCAAACTTAAATAATTTTTTTAAATAAATTTTAAAATAAATATATTTTTTATTTAATTTAAACTAAAATAATATAATTTAAAACAGTTTATATAATTTTTTTATTCTATAATTTTTATTCCTTTCTTTTATTTTTACTTTTATTATTTAAACATTTCTAAGTTTTTTATTATTATTATTACTTTATAGTTAATTATATTTAATTTCTAATTTTTTAAATTGTTTATATTATTAAATTTTGATATAAATGAACCTTTATATAATGTTTTATATAGAACTACTTTATATAAAGAAATTGCTTATTAATTAAAAATAAAAAATTCATTTATCGATAAAAAATTTTAAATAAATTTTTTTTCTTTTTTAAATATTATTATTATTATTTTAATTATTTTTAAAGCTTTTTAAATTATATTATAATAGTTTTATTAAAATTCTATAATCTATTGAAATAGATTTTTAGATAAAAAAGAAAGAAATTGAAATTTAAAAGTTATTTTTTCACCTTTTTATATATTTTTAAAATTAATAATATATATATTAAATGAAAATTGTATTGTTCACCAATTAATAATAATTTATTTAAAATAATAATAATATATTCATTTACATATTTAAATAATTAATTAAATTTTATAGCTTTAATTATTTATATTTATAATATATATCTACTTATTTATTATTTTATTATTTTTCATTCATAAAATTAACTATCCATTAATTAAGGTTTTATTTAAAAAATAGCATTGAAAATATATTAATATTAATATATAATGAATGAATTGTTAATATAAATTTAATAATTTAAAATTTATTAAATATTTAATTTTTTATTTTCATTTTAAAAATTTGATAATATAAAAAAACTATTTTAATTTATTAAGCATATATTTATAAATAAATTAATATAATTAATAAATAAAACAATATCCTTTTTTTAAAAAAAAAAAATAATAATAATAAATAAAATTAAAAAAAAAAAAAAAAAAAAAGAATATTTGTTAAAAAGTACACAACCTAAGAACTTGTACAACCATACAATAATAATATATTATTGTAAATTAATATATTATATTATTCATAACTTTTAATTTCACAAAGTTAAGAATTCTCATTTTTTTTAAATTAATAATAAATTGATTAGATAAAAATATTCAAGTTTATCTTATATAATATTAGAATTTTTTTTAATATAAATTTCTGTTCTTTCATAGAAATTTATATTCAAATTTCCTTATTAGTATATATCCCATATAAAAATAATAAAAAAAATTAATCATAATAAATTATTTATATTGAAAAAAAAATATATATTTTTTTTTTGAATCACAATTATTCTTTAATAAAAGAAATTAAATTTTAAATAATATAATTCCTTAATATATAATTGAAACATCAATAGTTGAAAGTTTCATTAAACTAAATATATTTTATTATATAAAAGCCAATATATGATTTATATCTTTTATTGACTAATAATTATAATTTATCATAATAGTTTATTAAATTAAAATAAGATAGCCTCTTTTATTAAATTAATATTTAAAATTAAAAAAAAAAAAAAAAAAAAAAAAAAAAAAAAAAGGAAAAAATTATTAAATTTTAAAAACTTTATTAAATTTTAAAAACTTTATTAAATTTTAAATTATGAAAAATTATAATGTAATGTTAGTAATAAAAATAAAAATAAATTAATGAATAAAAGTTTATTTAAATAGAAAAGAATTTTATCATAATTTTTAATACAATTAAGATAATAATTAATTCTATTTCAATAATTATTTTATTTCTATTAAATGAATTACAAGAATAAGCATATTAATATTTCATAAATAATTATGAATATACAAATATTAATACTTTATTATTATTATAATTATTTTATTATTATTTTATTTCTATTAAATGAATTACAAGAATAAGTATATTAATATTTCATAAATAAATAAGAATATACAAACATTAATACTTTATTATTATTGTAATTATTATATTATTATAATTATTTTATTATTATAATTTTTTTTTTTGTAGTTTAGAAAAAAATATATTAAAATAATAATTTTTAATATTTTTAATTATAAAGGTATTAATCCAGTTGCCAATTAAATGTTTATAACTAATAATTAATTCTTATTACTAATATTTAATCATAAATATAAGTAATAAAAAGGAAATTTGATGTAACAATAATATTATTATTAATATCATTTTTTAATATGTGTTATACCTTTTAGTAATCATGTTAGTTTATAATTAACGGAAATCAAAAATTAAAAAAAAAAAAAAAAAAAAAAAAAGGAAAGGAAAGGAAAGGGAAGGAAAGGAGAAATAAAAATGCATTTACTAAATTTCTTACAAATAGTGTAAAATGGAAAAAAAAAATATATATATTAAATATTAATATATTTCAAAAATAAAAAAAAAAAATTTTCTATTCTTTTTTTTTTTTTTTTTTTTTTTTTTTTCTATTTTTTTTTTTTTATATTTTTTTTTTTTTTTTTTTAATTTTTTTTTTCTATATATATATGCTTTAATATTAATAATTAAGTAGTTTATTATTCATATATATTTAGTATTATGTGAAGTAAACAATAAAAATATATATATATATGTATAAAACTCTTAAAACTAAAAAAAGTATAATTAATATAATTAATATAATATAAACAATATAAATGGAATTTATAATAATAATAGAAAAGTTTTCCAAAAATGGCTTGATAAAAATTTATATTTATTTATTTATTGTATTATGTATAAAATTTTATTAACTTATTTAATAATAATTAAAAATTCTTCATATTTATTTTCTATATAAAAGTATTAGTTCATTAGATTATTAAAATATTAATTAAAATAAATGAAAATAATATGAATTAATAAAAAAAATAATTATTTTATTCAAACTAGGAATCTATAAGGAAATAAAACAAAAGGACATCTCAAGCTCTTCCCTTGAATATATTTTAAACAATTTTAGAATTACTTATTAGAGTGTTTTATTGCAATCCTGAATTAATAAAATAATTATAAATTATATAATATTTAAAAAAATAATAATAATTAAATTATAATTATGGTACGAGGATTTTAAAAAAATAATAATAATTTTACAAGGTATCATATATCATATAATGTTTAAAAGTCTTTGAATTTTATTTATAAAAAAAATTTTATTATTCTATGTTAAGGATGTTCAAAAATTTTAATATATATAAAATTCAAATTTAAGAATATAAAAAAATATAAAAAAAAACAATGAATAATTAAAAATAAAAATAAAAAAAAAGGGTTAAACAAGCAATTATATATTTTAATTAAATATATTATACTTTAAATTAACTGATTAATTAATTAATAGATTAGATTTCATATCTTTTAAATATCAATCATATATAATTTAAATTATAATCTTAATTTATATTTATCTATATTTATTTATTTATTTATTTATTTATATATTTATATATTTATATTTAATTCATTCATACCGCATCGACCCCCAATTTTAACTTTTTTCCTTTTTCTTTATTATATTTTATTTTATTTTATTTTATTTTATTTTATTTTATTTTATTTTATTTTATTTTATTTTATTTTATTTTATTTTATTTTATTTTATTTTATTTTATTTTATTTTATTTTATTTTATTTTATTTTATTTTATTCAATCTGTACTTTTCATATTTAATATTCTACTATTTATATTATTTTATTTTATTTTATTTTATTTTATTTTATTTTATTTTATTTTATTTTATTTTATTTTATTTTATTTTATTCAATCTGTACTTTTCATATTTAATATTCTACTATTTATATTATTTTATTTTATTTTATTTTATTTTATTTTATTTTATTTTATTTTATTTTATTTTATTTTATTTTATTTTATTTTATTCAATCTGTACTTTTCATATTTAATATTCTACTATTTATATTATTTTATTTTATTTTATTTTATTTTATTTTATTTTATTTTATTTTATTTTATTTTATTTTATTTTATTTTATTAAATCTGTGCTTTATATTCATATTTCTACTATTTATTTTTATTTTATATTATTTTATTTTATTTTATTCAATCTGTACTTTATATTTATATTTTAGCTATTTATTTTATTTTATTTTATTTTATTTTATTTTATTTTATTTCAACTATTTATTTTATTTTATTTTATTCAATTTGTACTTTATATTCATATTTCAACATTTTATTTTATTCAATCTGTACTTATATTTATATTTCTACTATTTATTTTATTTTATTTTATTTTTATTTTTATTAATACTTTACTCTTTTATATTAACTATTTATTTTACTTTACATTAAAAAATGAAATTGAAAATTTTAAAGTATTCTAAATAAAATATTGAGTTTCAATTTTCAAATAAATTTGAATTTAATCTATTTATTTATTTTATTTTTTTTTTTTTTTTTTTTTTCTGTATAATCTATTTCAGAATTGTAGACAATTATATACTACGCATTATAATATATATTGTACATATTGTGTATATTGTTTAAAATTTAAATAAACCACATATTACACTAATAAGAATAAAAAAAATTATTAATAAATTAGAAGATGTAGGCACTTCATCTTCACCACATAATTTAAAAAATTTAGTTATAGGCAATCTTCCACCACATAATTTAAAAAATTTTGTTATAGGCAATCTTCCACCACATAATTTAACATTAAAAGATATAGGCACTTGATTTTTCGCCACATTTAAATAAAAATTTAATTTGTACAATAATTAATAAATATAATTCAAAAAAAAAATTTTTTTTTATTAAAACTTTGGAATTATAGAACATTCGAACAATAATTAAATATTTACATAAATAACAATATAACAATATAACAATATAACAATATAACAATAATTTATTTTTTTTTTTTTTTAAAAAAATTTTTGTTTTTAGAAAAAAAAAATAATAAAGAGAAAGAAAAGAGAAAAAATTAACACATAAGTTTAAAGTTTTTAAAACAATATCATAACAATATTATTTTTTTTAAAAAAAGATATATATATTTCAATATAAATATTAATATATAAATATTAATAATTAACGGCATTTATATAAGTTAATTATATTTTTTATATATATATAATTAAACATATATATGTAAAGTATAAGATTAAAAAAAATTTTTTTTTTTTTATTACTATAATTTTTAAATAAATTAAATAGTCATTACATTAATATTTTAAATTTGTATTTTTCAACATAATTATAGTTAAAAATTATAATAATAAAATTTTATTTTATTTTTTTTTATTTTATTTTTTTTTACAGTCAATAATTTCAAACTTTAAATTTTATTTATTTATTTATTAATTACATGAATGTTTTTTTATATAAAAAAACACACAATTTATTTATTTATTAGTACATGAATATTTTTTTTTATGTATAAAACACTCAATTAATAAAATAAATAAATTTTATTTGTCCAATTAGGACATAATAATATTTAGAATAGTAATGTGAAATAAAAAGTAATATTCAAAATAAATTGTATAAATAAATTCAGAAAAAAGTTCATATGCAACGAACCTCACCTCCAGATTATAAGATTTCTTTTTAAAGGGAATTCTTATTCCGAATTAGGGTTTGAAATGACTATATCTGAAAGAAATTAAGGTCTTCTCCTTTAGAGGTATTGGTCCTGCTACATTTTCAGCATTAACACTCCATGAATAAAATAAATATATGTTTTATATGTTATATAAATATTTTAATTTAATAATTTTTTTTTAATTTATTTATTTATTGGTCTGTTATTTATAAATAAATATTAGATATATATTTTTTAATTTGATATTTATTTATTTATTTATTTATTTATTTATATATTTATATATTTATATATTTATATATTTATATATTTATATATTTATTTATTTATATATTTATTTATTTTTAAATACTAATTTTAAATTATTTAATTCTTTAACACTCAATATTAAATAGTTATCTTATATTTAATATTTATTTTTGACAATTTGTATAATTTTTGTTTTTATTTTTTCATTTTAAATTGATGTAATATAAATTAATTGAATTATTCATGACTTAATTCAGTATCACATCTATTTTTATGTTTTTTTTTTTTTTTATTTTTAATATCTTTATTTAAATTAAAATTTTAAAAAACACTAATAATTATAACTTTGTATTAAACTATTTTGAAAATTAAATTTATATTTATTTTGTTTATTTAGTTTTCTTGTTGTTGGTAAAAACAGGGTAGTATCATTAGTAAATGGACTTCTATCACTAAATTCATCTTCTTCTGGATGTTTCATTACATAAATAAGTCTAGAACCAAGTAAAGCATATGAATTAATAATAAATGTAACGATATAATAAATATTTGCAAATACAATAGTTTCTCTTGGTGCTAAAGGTAATAATTTTGTAATAAAATTTAATGAATACTGTGCAACTAATGCAAAAATCATAATATACGCAAATTTGAATTCCCCATATTGTTTTGAGGCACTTCCTATTTTTGTAACCATATAAATTACACTAAATATCTTTAAAAAATAAAATTTTTATAATAAAAATATTATTACAATATAATAATGTTAGTTTTTTGTAAAAAAAATATTTGTCATTTTAATGATTATAATTAAATAATTAATTATTATTATTATTACTGTATTATTGTTAAATTATTATAATTATATCATTATAATTATTATTATAATTATTATTATAATTATATTACTATTATATTATAATTATATTACTATTATATTATAATTATAGTTATATTATTATATTATCATTAAATTATTATAATAATTATATATTTTATTAAATCATTAATTTTATTAATTATTTAATTAAAAGTTTTTTACTACTACTATTTACTGTCAATTATTATATATTTATATATATATATATTAATTATTAATTATTATAATTATTATTAATTATTATTATTATTAATTATTATTATTATTATTATTTATTTTTATATCATTTAATTTATCAATTATAAATTATGTATTTTATGTATTATCTTATTTATTACTATCTATGCATTATATCATTAATATATTATTTTACTTATTTTATTTATTATTTATATAACATATCATTATCTTCAATTATTTAATAATTATTATAAAAATTATATTAATTAAATTAATAATGATAATTAAAAAAAAAAAAAAAAAAAAAAAAAAAAAAAAATACTTACTAACGTTAAATAAATAATCATACAAACCCATGATACTATTTTATGATTACTATAATCATATATTGCCCTACGATGATTATCAATGTTACTAAATGATATTACATAATACCTATAAACAAACGTATTAATTATTGAATAAATGACAGTGGAAGCTAACACAAGTGAGAAGAACAAATAGAGATGCTTATTATCCAATTTGTTACCAAAAGTAATTTTTGTTTTATTACTGTAAATTAAATAGATACGAAAAGTAATAAGAAACATTGGTAAGAAGAAGCTTACAGTATTAATCATGTCATAAATAAATAAAATCTTTGCCTGAAATGCTGATTTACAATTATTATTGATAACAGGTGAAATCATGCACATAATAAATCCCAACATAATAATATTACAAAATCCTGGAGAGAGATATTTAATATTTGAATTATTTCTATATTTATAAATTAAATACATGATATAAACAGTTAGAGAACTAAACACTAAGGTAAGAATATAGAAACCAAAAATCAAATAATATTTATTTTCTGGTTTATCCATGATTAAATATTTAATGTTACTAATAATGGAACCAAATTCCTTCAAATTTTTTTCACCTATTAAAAATTCTTTTATATTTTCAGGTAAATAAAATCTAACCTCCATAAATGGCGCACTATCACTACTTTTGAAAATTTCTTTAATATTAATAGGCTTCATTTTTTTTAAAAGACTACAAATTTCAGAATTATATTGACAATATGATTTCACATAATTTTTATCATTCATTTGTATATTAAATGTTGGAATACTTCCAAGTCTTTCGGCTCTAATTAATTCCATTTCTTTTGATGTTAATTGTTGAGCTACATCAATAAGAATTTCCTTCTTCACCTTACTATTTTTATTAATGATTAAAAATTTTCCATTAATAACATCTAAATGTTTTGGTGGTAATGTTGCTGTTACTGTCACATTATTTTGAACAAAAGAATTAAATTGTGATGCCTTACCATTAAAAATAACACTTTGTTTATTAGTTATAAATGAATTATATGCATCTTCGAATGTTGTTTCTAAAGTTCTGTTAATACTTTTTAATGAGGACTTATTAATAAAATCTTTAAAAGAATTGTAATACTTTTTTGATTCTTCACTATACAATAAATCAAAATAGTTTTGTCCATTGTTGTAAAATTGGTCATTTTGACTCTCTAAATATTCTACAAAAAGATCTAATAATTCATCTTTTTCTGCAAATGCTACACTTAAAGGATCCTTATCCTTATTTCCTAAATTCATTGCTACTAAATCATCCCAAGTATTAAACTCAAAATCCAACTTTGTTGAGTTTTCATTATTATAATAATATAATAAATTAAAGTCTATTCCGAAAGGTAGTGCATATAAACGATCATTTAGATAACTTTTTGATAATATATTATCATCGTGATGACTAAGTTCTTCTTTTTTAATATAATCTGTTAAATCCACATAGAAATCACTAAAATCGTCATGTCTGTTGTAATAATCAGAAAGATTAAATGAGCTTATTACATAATCACTTTTAATAACTGAAACATCACTATACAAAAATTTTTCATCAACAACCATCATATCGTACTTTGAATCTTGTAATTGTTTCATTAAATAGCCAACATTCCACACATATTCATTATTATTATTATATACTGGTTTTTCATCAGGATTAAATGAAAAATGAACATGAACATTACTGCTAATATCCATGGAATTTTTAGGATTTACTTTTAAAGTATATTGATCCATAAATGTGGAATAACTTTTCCAGTTTGCCCCATTGATTAAATCTGGTTTTTCTATTAAAATTTGAATGATTGTATCTTCTGCATATACCCTACTGAAAAAAAATATTAAAGTAAGCAATAAACTAAACTGCATTATATACATCATTTTTATATTAGTTTTTTTTTTTTTTTTTTTTTTTTTTTTTTTTTTTGCTTGTTTGTTTGTTTAAAAAATTATTAATATAATAAATGTTATTATTTTATTTTATTTTATTTTATTTTTTTTTTTCTATAATTATTATAATTATAATAATTTAACTGTTCCTTATCAAATAAATAATATTAATATATGTTATTACTTTATATTATTATATGTTAATATTATAAAGTATTATTAAATCTCTTAGTATTTATTTTTTTGCTTTTTATATCATTTCTATATTCCTAATAAAAAAATATAAGTGAATATTTTAATATTATATACAAAATATTATAAAGTTTTAAACAAAAATATTAAATTATTAAATTATAAATATTTTTTTAGAATAATCATATTATTTAATATTATATTCATAAAAATATAAACATTATTTTTTCTAAAATATTATTTAAAAAGAAAAATATATATATATTAATATATACTTATATATGAATATGAATAATATTTTATAATAATTTTATAAAAATAATAATTTTTATTTATTAATTGATTTTTTTAGAAAAATAAAAAAAGCAATTTAAATGTTAATTTATTTTTACATTAATTTATTATAGATATTGAAATAATTTTCTTCTATAACTTTTGTTTTATTTAATTATATAATATTCTATATTATTATTATCGTTATTGCTACTTAATTATTTTTTTTTTATGTTTTCTTCTTTTTCAATTGTTTATTTATTTAATAATTAATTAAAAATTAATAAAAAGTATTATTATTTTATAATTACAATTATTATTACTATTTCATTATTATAATAATTATAATAACTATTATTATTATTATTATTATTATTATTTCATTATTATTTTATTATTATTTTAATTATAATTATTCATTATATTTATTAATTGTAACAGTATTTTCTTATTAATTTTATTATAATTATTTTTTTATTATTTATAAATTATTATTATTATTACTACTATTATTACTATTATTACTATTATTAGTTATTTTTTTATATAATTTTTAATTTTTTTTTTTAATATTTTTATATTGTACATTGAACAATCTTTAAGTATTTATACCTTTTTTTTGTTTTTGTTTTTGTTTTTGTTTTGTTTTGTTTTGTTTTGTTTTGTTTCTCTTGTTATATTTTAAATACGAAGTGTATATAAATTATTTTAATAATATAATTACTTCTATATATTTAATTATTTAATATTAATTATTAAAAATTTTTCATATATTTTTTTGATTTAATTAATTAAATATATTAATATATATTTTTATATACTTGTTGATGAAACACAATCTTTGTATTCTTCCATGTAAAAAATGTTCAAAAAAAATGATATAAAATATAAAAATATGATGATGGTTTAAAGTTAGTAAATTAAATTTTATTACTAATTTAAAATTTACAACATATATTACTAGTAAACTTTGTTATTATTATTATTACTATTATTAATATTAATAATTATATTATTTATTTTAATTATTATTTTTTTCTTTTTATGTTTATTTTAACTTCCTTTTCATGTTATATTAAATTTAAAATAAACCAATTAAAAACTTTTTCTTTTTTTAAAAAATTTTCCTTAAATTATAAAAACACAACATTCCTAAAATTATAATTATTTCAATGATAATAAATATTAGCTTAATAAATTTTATTATTTTTATTATTATTATTATTATTATAATCATTATTATCATTATATTTATTATTATTATCTATAATATTAGTAGTAGTAGTTATTTTGGTTTTGGTATTAGTATTTTTATTTTTATTTTATATAAAATAGAAAGCATTTTTTTCATTATATTAAAAAAAAAATTTAAAATTATATAGAATATATTATAATTTATATATTAATAATTGTAAAATATTATATATATATATAAAAAAATATTATATATATATAAAAAGCTTTAATATATATATTTTAAATAAATATAATTTTGAAATATCTTTTTTTTTTTTATGTGTTATTAAACTTAATTATTAAATTGTACAATTTAATTTAATAAAAAAAAATATTGTTACACAAAAATTTTTTTAAAAAAAAATAATAAAAATAAAAAAAAAACTTTTTAATCTTATATAATAAATTGTTATTATATATTTTATATTTTATATTTTATATTTCTATATTTTATATTTTATATTTCTATATTTTATTTTTTATATTCTATATTTTATATTTTATATTTCTATATTTTATATTTTATATTTCTATATTTTATTTTTTATATTTCTATATTTTATTTTTTATTTTACTGTATTGTATTTTTTATATTTAATATTTTATATTTAAAAATTTTATATCAATTATTCATTATTGATTATCTGTTTATTTTTCTATTTTACAATATTATTTATTTTTAATTAATCTTATAATAAATAAGAATAAATTAAAAAATATATATAATCTTTTTTTTTTTCTTTTTTTATTGTTTTTGTTTTTGTTTCGTTTCGTTTTTTTAATTATAAATCTATCTAAAATTAGATTTAATAATATTTAACATTACTATTTAAACGATTTAATAAAAATTTAAGTTTAAATGGAAATTGAATCATAAATTTTTCCATCGTAGAAAAAAAAATTTTTTTAGGCTTTGTCACCAATTAATAAAATGAACCAATGAAGAATCTTTTTAAACTATTTATTAAGATGACTACAATTTCATTATTTTGCTAATCTTTTATTTAATTTATATGTAAACAATATATTTATAGAAATATTATATATATATATTCTTTTTTTTTTAATTAAAGATGATAAAATAGTCAGGTTTCGGATATCTCTTGTTGGAAGAAGTTTTATTTATAAAGTATTTAGTTATAAAATTCTATTTATTTATTATTTAAAAGTAATTATAAATTATTTAATACATGTATTTGATTATTAACTTGGAAATATAAATGTAAATATTAAGTAAATTGGTATAAAACATTACAAAAAATAAATATAAAGAATTATTCTTGCTTTTATATTTATAATTCAAATAAACTATTTAATTAATTTTTATAACTATTAAGTATTTAAAGTATTTCATTTAAAAGTATAAAATATAATATATTAAAGTAAAATATTAAAATAAAATATATTCATAAAATAATAATAATATAAGAAATTTATTATATTAAATATATATTAAATAAAAAAATATTAATATAAAATAATAATTATTTAATTAATTAAAAATATAATAAAATAAATATCAATATAAAATAATTTAAAAATAATAAAAAGAAATTTATAAATTATTTCAATTTTTATGTTTACATTAATTTTGAATGTGTGTCATTTCGCAAAAGTTCATTTCGGAAAAGTTTCATTTTGTAAAATTTTAATAAATAGATAAATAAATAATAAAATAAATAAATAAATAAATAAATAAATAAATAAATAATAAAAAAATTGTTAGAAGTAGAAATTTATAATATAAAAATAAATATTAAATTAGATTAAATTAATATGAATATATGAATCATATTATGTAAGATTAAATTAATATGAATATATGAATCATATTATGTAATACATTAATTAAATAAATTAACATATATCTAAATTTAGCCACAGTTCTTGTATAAATAGAACTGGTTTTACTTTTATTGTAAATCTGAGGTTAGTTATTAATACATAATAATAAATATTTATCATAAAACCCATCTTTACCTTCTAAAAGATTAAGAGTCTCAAGACTCTAATCGACTCAGCGAAAGAAGCTAACAAGTAATAGAAGATTTCAAAATGGTAATTACAAAAGACTCTTAATCAAAAATATAAAGAAATGAAATCTAAATTACAATAGCTATAATAGCCGGAACTTTAGAAGAACTACTAGCCTTCATAACTAGCTCAATGATTACAAAAAGGAAAGGACATTACCCCCACATAAAATAAATGTGAAATTAGTAAGACCGAACAAGAATGTCACCTCTAAAATAATATGGTTAATGTTAATCACAAAACATATAAATTATGGTTATTGCTAAACCAAAAAGCAAATATAAATTACCAATGAAGGGACAAAATAAACTTGTAAAAAAAATTCATAGTAGTCGGCATATATAATTTAAAACTAAATAAATTTAAACTTCTTTGAAGCAAACTAGATTTTTGTATAAACAAAAAATCAAGTTTAAGGGGGAATGTTAGAAGTAGAAATTTATGATATAAAAATAAATGTTGTATTAGATTAAATTAATATGAATATAAGATGAATATTATGTAATACATTAATTAAATAAATAGCATGTATCTAAATTTAGCCACAGTTCTTGTATAAATAGAACTGGTTTTACTTTAATTGTAAATCTGAGGTTAGTTATTAATACATAATAACAAACATTTATCATAAAACCCATTTTTACATTTTAAAAAAATAAAAAAAAAATTATAAAATATAAAATATAAAATATAAAATATAAAATATAAAATATAAAATAAAAAAAAAAAAAAAGAAAAAATATAAAAAAAAAATATAAAAAATATAAAATAAAAATATAAAATATAAAATAAAAAATAAAAAAAATATAAAATATAAAATATTAAAATATAAAATAAAAAAAATAGTTACCACCTAAAATCATCCTAACTTTGTGCTACTTTTAACTCCCTTTTTTATGATGTCCTTATCTTTTTTTTTTTTACTGAATTATTTATAAATATTTCTTTTATTAAAAATTTATTAGTAATTTAAAATTTTTTTAAAATACTGCTCAAGGACTTAAAAGATGTAAAATGATCAATTAATTATTAAAATATTATTTTTTAATCTTTATAATAATTATTTTTTAATTATTTTTAATTTTAATAGTTATATTTTAAATTATTATCCTTTACCTCTTTTAAATTATTAATACTTATTTATATATATATATATATAAAATTATTATTAATTATATATTATAGAACATTTAAAATGTATGATAAAATATTTTATTTTTTTAAAGCTTTAATTCTAATGAATATTTATTATATAACGTATATTTATTATATATATGTATAAAAATATTTTTTTTTTTAAAAAAATTTAATTTTAAATTTATTTATTTATTATAGTTTTATTTATATATTTTTATTTATTTAGTTATTTATTTAAATTATATATATTATTTATTTGTTTTATTATTAATTTATTTATTTATTTATTATGTTTATAAAAAATTTTTGCGAAATGAAACTTTTTATGTAAATTTTCCGAAATGAAAATTTTCGAAATGCACCTTCCCCTTTGGAAAGTTTCGTTTCTGAAAATTTACATAAAAAGTTTCATTTCGCAAAATTTCATTTAGGAAAAGTTTCATTTCTTAAAAATTTTTTATAAACATAATAAATAAATAAATAAATAAATTAATAATAAAACAAATAAATAATATATATAATTTAAATAAATAACTAAATAAATAAAAATAAATAAATAAAACTATATAAAAAAAAGAAAAATATATATATACTTTAATTCTAATGAATATTTATTATTATATAATGTATATATATTATATATATATGTATAATAATAATAAATATTCATTAGAATTAAAACTTTAAAAAAATAAAATATTTTATTATACATTTTTAAACGTTTTATAACATTTCAATAACTATATATGATTAATATATTTTATATATATAAAAATAAGTATTAATAATTTAAAAATGCAATTGATAATAATTTAAAATATTACTATTAAAATTAAAAAATAATTATTACAAAGATTAAAAAATAATATTTAAATAATTAATTGATCAAATTACACCCTTTTAAGTCCTTGCGCAGTATTTTAAAAAATCTTAAATTAGTAATAAAATTTTTTAATAAAAGAAATATTTATAAATAATCCAGTAAAAAAAAAAAAAAAAAAAAAAAAAAAAAAAAAAAAAAAAAAAAGATAAGGATATCATAAAAAAAAAGGGAGTTAAAAGTAGCACAAAGTTAGGATGATTTTAGTTGGTATCTATTTTTTTTTTTTTTTATTTATTTTATATTTTATATTTCTTATTTTTTTTTATATATATATATTTTTTATTTTTTTATTTTTTATTTTTTTATTATTTATTTATTTCATTATTTATTTATCTATTTATTAAAATTTTGCGAAATGACACAAAAAATTTTGCGAAATGCCATACACTCTATATATTCATCATTTATTATACATCTTTTATTATATACAATATGTTAGAAAACTAGGAATTGGTATTTTTATTATACAATTTAATTAACATTCTATTTAATATTTTTATTTTATTAGTAACATTTTATTATAATTTTAAGTAATTAATAGTACATTACAAATAAATAAGATATATAATAATAAATAATAATAATAATGTAAAGTTTATATAGTATATGATACAAATAATATAGTTTTAAAAATTTTTTATAAGCCATTGAATAAAATATTAAATAAAATTTCTATGAATATAAAAATATTATATAATTTATTATTATAAAATTAATCTTTCTAAATAAATAAAAAATCTTTATAAAAAATAAATGTTTATTTAATTTTTTTGTCACGTTACTATTACTATGATATGCGGTACTTTTATGTGCAATAATTTATATGCAGTGATTTTTTAAAATAATGATTGTTTAGTAAATTTTATTAATAAAATTATAATATTCGTACAATTAAAATATTAATTCTAATATCTAAAAATTTACAAGAGAGTTCACTATTTCTAATATAAATAATCTAATCTATTTATAAGAAATAGGAGTTTTATATCAGAAATGCCCTTGCTAAAAATTAAACTATATATATTTTTTATAATAGTCTCCTTTAAAGCGATCTCAGGTTTGGGCATCATAATTTTATTAATATTAATTTTATATTTATTGTTATTTTGAATATAGATATATGGAATTTTAATTTTCTTTTCAATTTTATTAATTTTTATTTTCTTATCACTACCAACATTTACAACATTATTAGATTCATCTATCGCTTATTTTTATGTAAATAATTAAATATTTTTATACGGTCAATTATTAAAAATTCAGTTTTTTAATTAACTAATGCGCCATAATATATTCATACATTAATTTTGTAATTATATTTAATCTTATTAATAATAAATTTTATATTATAATTATTTATATTTCTATAATAAAATATATCTTAATATTAAACTTATTTCTAACATCTATTATCTTTTTTATTTTAATTTTTTAAATCTTTTATATTTAAATGAGTATTAATTATTCAGTTTATATATATATATATATATATATAACAAATATATGAAGCACTATAAAAATACTTCATTTAATATCTAAAATATTTAAAATCTTATTAATTATTAACTCATTTATATTTATTTTTATTATAATTATTTATTATTATTGTTATAATAAGTGAAATATAAGAAAAATAAGTTTTAAATGTTTTGAAATGTAATATAATTAATATATAAGCTATAAATATTTTAATATATTTTGATACAATTATATATAAATGAATAAATAAATAAATAAATAAATAATCTCTATATCTATATCTCTTTTTTTATAAATTCTATAAAACGAATTTTCTATTAAATATTTTTTTTTTATATTTTTATTAATAACTTTTATACTATAAAACAAAAATTTTTTAATAAAATGTTTAATAAAATAAAAAATAATATAAAGTATTTTTATGAATAACTTTTATATCTATATCATTTATTTTAAGATTACTATTAAATTAATGAACATGATGGTTAAATTTTTTTTTGTTCGAAATCATTTATTTAAATATTTATATTTTTAGAATATTTTATTTTTAAAGAATATTTTATTTTTAAATATATTTTATTTTTAAGTATATTTTATTTTTAAAGAATATTTTATTTTTAATAATATTTTATTAAACTTTTAATTTTAATTTTTTATTAATATAAAGATTATTTTTTTAAAAGAACATGTTATTTTTAAAAGTATTAAAGAATAAATTTTTTATAAAAATAAAAAAAAAAAATTTAACACTAATTTGACATTATTTAATAAAATTATTTATTTATAAATTTATTTATCAATTTATTGATTAAAATTTTAAAAAGCTACATTTTCTGGAATGCAGCACTCCTTTAAAATTGTAAACTTTAAATCTCAATATTTGTTTATTTATTAATTTTATTTATTTGAATCAAAAAACTTATTTTTTAAGAATACATAATTTAATGCTATTTATACATACAAAATATATTTAATGGATCATACATAATTTAATACATTAAATACATGTTTTCATATTAACTATATAAAAGAGGCTTATAAAAATAAAAAAATTTTAAAACTATATTTATAAACTATATAAACTATATATTAATATAATATATCCTATTTATTTATAATAAACTATTTAATATTTAAAATTATAATAAAAATTATAATAAAATAAAAAATATTAATTAGAATGTTAACTAAATTTATAAACTAAAAATACTAATTTTCTAACATTCCCCCCTAAACAAAGTATTGTAAAATCTTTGTTTACTAAGAAATTTTGCTTTTTTTTAATATTTTTATATCCTTATTAATTTGCTAATAGTTCTTACGTATCTGTAGTAGTGCAACCTAAATTTTTCGCAGCTAACGAATCAGATTTAAATTCAAGCGTATATGCACATTAGAATTAAATTTCAAATTTTGCTCATTCGTATTAATTTTTGATTTTTGATCAATTTTTGACAAATTTTTATTATTAAAAAAATTTTTTTCTGAAAAAAATTTATTCATCATATTTTTATAATTTTCAAATTCTAAATATTGATTATCATTATTATCTTCTGAAGTTGTATTTATTTCGCATAAATTCATTTCCATGATATTATTTTTAGGTTCAATTAAATTTATTTCTTTATTTTAACTATATTACTATCACTATCTGAATCACTATCGTGGCATAATTCAATGTCATTTATTTCATCAACTGAAATATTTGATTTTTTGAATTGTTCTGTTATGTGTTTAATATTGTTATGGGGATTCTTAGGGTTAAATTGGCAATTGTAAACTAAATGGTTTTCACTATCACATAAATAACAACGCTTTTTCTTATTATTTATACTTCTTTTTTTATTGTACCTCTCGCAAGTATCGTCTTGATCACAACTTCCGAAATTATTGTTTTTGTCTTTATTTTTATTCTTATTTTTTCCTTATAATATTTGTGATTTTTCTTCTTCTTTTTCTTTATTTTTTCCAGGAATAAAGATTTTACGATTTCTAATTTGTTTTTTCATATCTTCTAATATTTCATCAACATCTTCTGAGATACTGTATCTTATTTCCAAGAAGTTTAATTGTTTCTCTGGTAGCCCTTTAAACAAGTAGTTTAATTTTTCCCTATTCTAAGTTTATTATTTAATTTTCCTAACCTTTGCGTGATCTTTAAAAATTCTTCAATGTATTCTAAAGTTTCTTTAACACTTCCGGCCCTCATATTTTCTAATCTTCTGTAGTATTTTGGTATTTCATTGAATTCTTCTTCGTGATATTTGTTCTTGAGACCTTCAATATTAAGTATGCTGAATTTTTCTCTTCTTCTATTTTTGCATCAACAAATTTTCTCAAAAAGCTCAAACCTTTGAAGTTGTCCATTTTATGTTCCTTAATTTTGTTTTTACTTTCTTCAGATGAGATATCATTTCCCTTTTTATCTTTGGTTGTATATTTCTCCTTTACTTCTTTTATTATATTTTCTATATTCTTTTCAATGTACATATTTAATTTGTATATTAATTACAAATTGATAATTACTAAATTATATAAGAAACATTTAAATACTAATTTCCTATTTCTAATGTGTTTTTTATTTACGTATGTGTATATCCAAGTGTCGTTAATCTCGAATATCCTAATTATACTAAGTTGCTAAATTACTAAATTACTAAATCACTAAGTTACTAAATTACTAAATTTCCTAATTAACTAAGTATTCTAAATTTCTACACAAATTTATCGAGTCAAATGAGACTCTTAATCTGATAAAAATCTCAATATTTGTTTATTTATTAATTTTATTTATTTGAAGTAAAAGGCTTATTTCTTAAGAATACATAATTTAATGCTATTTATACATATAAAATATATTTAATGGATCATACATATTTTAATACATTAAATACATGTTTTCAATCTAAATATTAATATAGTATATCCTATTTATTTATAATAAACTATTTAATATTTAAAACTATAATAAAAGTTATAATAAAATAAAAATATTAATCAAAATGTTAACTAAATTTATAAACTAAAAATACTAATTTTCTAACAATATAAATAATTATTTTGTGTTTTAGTGGAGATAGTGCATTTCACAATCGTACATCTCTTAATGTAGTGTACATATTTTTAAGTAAAGCCATATATTTTTATTTACAATCATAAATAAGTATATAAATTATTATTTTAAAAGAAATAATAATATATTTTTTCAATTAAATATTATTAAATAACTATTTCAAAAGAAATAATAATATATTCTATTAAAAAAGAATTATAAAAAACTATTTTTATAATTAAATATTAATAAATTATATATAAAAAAAGAATATTTATTATTTATTATTTATTTGATTATTAAAAACAAGCCACATACAAAAATACGCCACATTGTGAAATGCACTATTGCGAAACACACAAGATTCGTTTTAGTTTAAATTACCTAATCTAGATAAATAAATAAATAAATTACATTAATTGTATTTCTTCATTAAATTTACAAATTTATTTATTAATTTTTATTTATTTATTTATTTATTTATTTATTTATTTATTTATTTATTTATTTATTTATTTATTTATTTATTTATTTATTTATTTATTTATTTATTTATTTATTTATTTATTTATTTATACAATTATATAGAATATAAAATTTTTCTTATTTTTAAAACAATAATAACAAAAAATAAAAATAAAAATAAAAATTAATACAAAGTTAACTATTATAATAAAAAAAAATAATTGAAACTTCCGATGAATTTACTATTAGTTATTTATAAATAATTTTAATAAATTGCAAATATAATTTATTTAATACATTATTATAAATATAAAAAAGAACTTCATAAAAAAAATATTAAATTTTAAATATTTTCATAAAAATTATATCTACAATATTTCTATAAGGTTTGACGATATATATATCAGATATGTTAATAATTTTTATATGACGTTTCACCTTTTTTTTTTTTTTTTTTGTATTTATAAGTAATATATATTGGTATAATATATTTGTATTTTAATTAATTAAATTGAAGACCGTTAGTATTTTGAAGTTATTTGAGTCAAACTGGAAATAGAAAACCTAAAATGTCTATTTCCAAGCTTTCTAATTCCTGAATTCCTGATTCATTTTTGTTAATAAGTATTAATAATTATTTTTATAAGAAGAATTTTTAAAGATATCATTTTATTGGATACAGATAATTATTAACGAAATCATAAACTTTAAATTATTTAAATAGATAAGAATATAGGAAAATTATTAAAAAATTTTTATAAATTATTTAAATAGATAAGAATATAGGAAAATTATTAAAAAATTTTTATAAATTATTTAAATAGATAAGAATATAGGAAAATTATTAAAAAATTTTTATAAATTATTTAAATAGATAAGAATATAGGAAAATTATTAAAAAATTTTATAACGTGTTATAATTAACACAAAATATTTATTATTTCAAATCAGCAATATTATTCTTATTTCCAAATAATAATTGATAACTATATTATTTTATTATTAACGTAAAATAAAGTAATGTTTAAATTTATTTCATTATACTATATTTAAATGTTTCCATATATTTTTACATTAAAGATATAAATAGATATTAATTTTATAATATTATTTAAATCTATTTTTCTTTTTAAAAAATTAATAAAGGTACGAAATAATAATATTATTATTTATTAATATGTTTATTATTGTTATTATTTTATTATTAATTATATTATCATTATTGTTTTATTATTAGTATTATTGTAATATCATTTTTAGTATAAAATTATTCGTTATTAAATTTTATCAGTAATAAATATATATATATATAGAAAATAATAATAAAAAATAAAAAATAAAAAGAATTAGACTATTAGTAAAAATTATTAATTTAATTTTAAATACAAAATAACTAAATAAATAGAAAAAATAAAACAAAAACTTAAAATTATTAAAACTTGGAATAATTGATAATTAATTATTATTGAAAACTATAAACCAAGAAACATATTATTTAAAAAATTTTAAAGCCTTAATAATTACAATTTATACAAAAAAAAAAAAAAAAAAAAAAATTCCACTAAAATTTTTAATTAATTACTATCAATAGTTGATAACCATAACCATATTATTTTAGTTTTAATTTTTATTAAATATAAAATAAATTTATAACTTTATTTTTTAAAACTTTAAATTTGTTTCAAATGATAAATTATTAAATTACATTTAATAAATATATATTAAAAATAAGGTTAAAATTTCAATTAAAATAAGGTATTAAAGTTAAGAGATTTAATTTATAAAGTTAACTTTTTTTAATAATATGAGAAAAATAATAAAAATAATAATTTATTTCAATAATACTTCATATTATTATTAATATACGTATTTTATATATAATTTAATTATTAATTAATTAAACATTATTAATTATTATGGAATAATGTAAAATAATAATAATTTTAAAATTATATAATGCAAATAAATTTTGTAAAATTTATACATTATATGGATAATTTTGATATTTTACATTTTACATATATTTAAATGAATTTAAAATTAATAGATAAAAACTAATCATATTACTGTTTGTAATTTTAAAGTTTAATAAATTATTACTACTTTTTTTTTTATCAGTTTACAATTTATAATCGTTTCATTATTAATTATATTTATTTATATATTATTTATTTATTAAATATTTTATATAATTTATTAATTCATACATTTTAATTTTATTGTTATTCTTAAGATTTTTGCTAATATTTTTTACAAAATTTTTTCTTTTTTTTTTTTTATTTTTTTTTTACCTCTTTTCCTTTTTAATGTTAATGAGTAATAAAAAATAATAATTGTTGAAAAAAAGTATTATATTTAATATTATTAATTTATCTATAGTAAAATAATAGTAACAATGGGCCTATTTTCGACTAATTCAAAAAACTTAAATGGTATTAATTTCCTTCACAGTGCAACGATACCATATATTTTATTCAAAAATAAATATAAATATATTGTTAATAATAATATTTTATTTTTAAACAAATAATTATTATAATTAATATCTTGTAGAGAAATATATTGAAAAGTTAAAACATTTGATTAAAGATAATAGTTATGAAATTTTTAAGGAAAATCATTATGAATGGGAAATTAATAATTGGGATCAACTATCAAATTGTGAATATAGTCCGAACTTTGAAGCCGCTGGATACACATGGTATTTTAAACATTATTTAAAATAATATTTTTAAAATAATAATAACAAAATAAAAAATTTTATTATATATAATTTTAATATTATATATATATATATGGTTGTTGTTATTTTTATTATTATTATTATTATTATTATTATTATTATTATTATTATTATGATTATTATTATTATTATTAAATATAAATATATATTATATATCTATATAGGAATATAAAGTTATATCCAAATCGGCATAAAAAAGATGATGAAGAACATGTATCAATTTATTTAAAAAATTTAGATGTCGAAAATGATGAAACACTACATATCTGCTCAAAATACATATTCTATATAAGAAATTCTGAGGATTATTCTAATATGAAATATGAAAGTATATAGTATTTCATTAAAAATTTAAATATAAGAATTACATAAATTAAAAAAAAATAATAATAATAAAAATAAAAATATATTTTAACTGTTAATGAAATAATAATCAAAAAGCATTTGAATAAAGCAAAAATATTAATAGTTATAATATTAATGATTTTGATAATTTTCAGTAGCATCATCTTTTTCATATTTTAATAATATTAAACCAGTAAATGGAATCTCACAATTTATAAATACATCTGACTTAACAATAAAAAATGAAGAATTCAATAAACCATTAGTTCAAAATAATAAAACTATTATTGGTGTATACATTCGAGTTTATAAGTATAACACTAAAAGTTAGTTTATAATTATATTTATATTTACAATCTGTATTATTTATTACAAATTATTATTGTTATTAACTATAAAATAATTCATAATATATTTTCTACTAATATATATATATATATATAGAGCAAATTGTTAAAGAATTAGGAAATGAGATTGAAAATGTTGATCGTGAAATTAGTGGAGAAAATTATTTTGAATGGGAAATTAAGAATTTTAATAAACTTTTAAATGAAGAAAAAAGTCCAGAATTTGAAGCTGGTGGATATAAATGGTATAATGAATAAATATATATATATATATATATATATTAATATTTATTTCATTTCATATAACTTTTGAAATAATAATTTCCAAATAAAAAATATATAAATAAATATAAATATTTTAATATTCATTGTTTATAAATCATTTTATAATAAAATTCAAGAAATAATAATAACAGGAATAATAAAATAATTAATTAATTTTTTATGCCATAAAATTTTATATTTTCATAATTTTAAATATAAAAGGAAACTTAAACTATACCCAAATGGATATAACGATGAAAATAAAGATTATGTATCACTATGCATACAAAGTATAGATGCCTATAATAATATTACTAATAATATATATATTAATTATGTATTAGTAATACGAAATCATTCGGATTATTCATGTTATACCATTAATGGATGTAAATAACTAATTTTATTATTAATTAATTAATATATTTTAAGATTATCATACAACTCAAAATTAATAATATAAATAATAACAATAACAATAATATATTAATTTAATATTTTCATATAATTAATATATATTTATATATATATCATCTTTTATAGTATCCAATCTGGAATTTTTTAACAAAAATAATTATTCCAAAGGAATACCTAAATTTATTAAAAAAGCTGAATTACTTAACAAAAGTACAAGTACCCGAAAACCGTTAGTAAATAACAACAGACTAATAATTGGAGCATATATAAGAGTATACAAAAATAGCGAACAAGGTTAGTATTCATATTATATTTAAAGGCAATTAATTATTAGTATCTATATATTTTAAAAAAAAATAAACAAATAAATAAATAAAAAATCTAAAATCAAAAAAAAAAAAAAAAAAATATATATATATATATATATATATATATATAATAATAATAATAAAACAAAAGATTCATATATTAAAGAAGCAAAAAATGCTATACGTAATAAAAATAATCTTGAAATTATTAATGAAGATTATTATGAATGGGAAATTAGTAAATGGAGAAGTATCTCTAATTTTGAATATAGTCCAAAATTTAGTCTGTGTGGTTATAAATGGTATTTCGTTAATTATTTTTTTATAAAAAACAAGCACATATTCACATTTTTAATTGAATATTGTAATTATATTTTATTATATTTTATTAAACTAATTAATTATCAAAATTTTAAATGGTTTAATGTTTTTTAATAAAAAATATATATATACAAAAAATAGGAAGTTAAAACTTTATGTAACTGGTGAAAATGATAGTAGTGAGGGTTGTATATCAATATTTTTGAAAAATTTGGATGCTGAAATTGATAATTCTGTATATATATGTTCAAGTTATACATTCTTTATTCGTAATTGTGATGATTGTACATGCTTTTATAATAATGGAGGTATTTATATATTATTTTATAAACAATTATAAATATATATATTGATATATATATACACTAAATTTAAATACATTTAAAAAAATAAAAAAAAAATTCTTTAAATAGCATTATCAAATGATTATAGTAGAATTAATTATTCTTATGGACATAAAAATTTCATTAGAAAATCTGATTTATTTAAAAGAAATAATATTACTAATAAATCATTAGTTGAAAATAATAAAACTATTATTGGTGTATATCTTCGTGTATATAGAAATGAAGAAGAAGGTATATTATTGTTGTTGTTATTATTATTATTATCACTATTATATATTATATAGTTAAATGTATAAATACATTTTATATCAATAATATATATATATTTTTTATTTAATACTTTATTATATTGTAATAAAAATAATAATAATAAAAAAAAAAAAAAAAAAAAAAAAAAAAAACTTATTAATATAATTCAAATCATCTCCAAATATAGAAAAGAAATCTAAAATAGAGGTTGCAAAAGGTACACTTATTTTATCCATTTTTTTGTTTGTTTATTAGTATATTAGATTTTATATATTTTATCCATTTTTTTGTTTGTTTATTAGTATATTAGATTTTATATATTTTATCCATTTTTTTGTTTGTTTATTAGTATATTAGATTTTATATATTTTATCCATTTTTTTGTTTGTTTATTAGTATATTAGATTTTATATATTTTATCCATTTTTTTGTTTGTTTATTAGTATATTAGATTTTATATATTTTATCCATTTTTTTGTTTGTTTATTAGTATATTAGATTTTATATAATTAACTAAAGTTTTAATTATTAAAAAAATATTAATATATATTTTAATATATTAATAGTTATTAAAGAAAAACATATTCAACAGTTAAAAGAATATATAGATACAGAAGAAATAAAAGGAGATAAAATTATTGGGGAAGATTACTATGAATGGAAAATTGATAATTGGGAATCACTAAATGAACTAGAAGAAAGTCCAGAATTTGAAATTGGTAATTATAAATGGTAATTCATCAATTTTTTTTTTATTTTATTGATATATATATATATATTTATTTATTTATTCAAATTATTAATAGACATACAAATTAATAAAATTATATATATATATATATAATAAATTAATAAATATTTTCAACTAATAATAATAATAATAATAATAATAATAATAATAATAATAATAATTAGGAAAATTGAATTATATCCAACTGGTTTTAATGGAAGAAATAAAGATAAAGATTATATATCTATTTATTTAAAAAACATGGATGTTTTAAATGAAGATAATACTTCACATCCATGTGCATATTGTGCATTGTCAATTCGAAGTTGTAATGATAGTACCTGTTATAAAATAAAAGGTTAATCATTATTATTACTTTATAATAAACATCTAATATATATATATATATATATAAATATTAGTATTAATATTAATATATTTAAATTTCATAATTGTAGGATCACAATCACTTAGAAGTTTCGATAAAGAAAATTACAGAGTAGGTTACCAAAATTTTATAGAACAAGTTGAATTATTCAAAATCAATAAAGATTCTATCAAACCTTTAGTAGAAAATGGAAAAACAATTATTAGTGTTTATATTCGGGTCTGTAAATATTCTGGAAAAGGTATATACATTTATATATATCAAAATTCAATATACCATTAAATATAATAATAATTATGCAAAAATAATATTAAATAATAATAATAATAATAATTGAATGAAAATACTATTATTATTACATTCATAATAAAATATTTAATAATTTAATGATAATAATAATATATATATATATATATATATATATGAATAGTAAAATACTTTAATACTCTTAAATCCTTAATGGTTAATAATATCAATTTTCTTGATAGTAATGAAGTTATTGATGAAGGACAATATGAATGGAGAATTGGAGATTGGGATAAACTCAATGATCAAGCATATAGTCCAGAATTCATGGCAGCAGGTCATTTATGGTATTTAAATTTTTAAATTATTATATTTAATACTATTAATTTTAATTTTTGTAAGATATTTAAAAATTATATTATAGTAAATATTCTTATTTATTTATATATATATATATATATTTATCTATTTATTTATTTATATATTTATTTATTTATTTATATATTTTTATTATTATTATCAATAAATAAGGAAAATTCTATTATATCCAAATGGAATAAGTAATAACAACAATGATTATGTATCTATTTTTTTAACAAATTTAGATATTGAAGAAAAAATGGATTCTACCATTGATGTTTGCGTTAATTTTATTATATCTCTTCGTAATTATAAAAATTATTCTATTTATAAAACTGAACGTAAGAAATATTTTATTTTATAATTAATTAATTCAATAAATTAGACTATTATCATTTATTAACTTGAATTACGTAAAAAACTTTAATAATATATATAACTAAACTTAAAAAAAAATTATAAATAAAAAAAAATTGAAATTATGAATAAATTTATTTTATAATTAGCAATATCATCACTTAAATTTTACAGTCTTAAAAATAATCAATATGGCTATTCTCAATTTATTAAGCAAACAGAATTATTTAAATCAGCACAAAGTTCTTCTTCATTACCCTTAATAGAAAACAGTAAAACAGTAATTAGTATTTATATTCAAGTTTATAATTATAATAAAAAAGGTTAATTATATAATAAATTTTACATTTTTTATATTATTAATCATATATAGTTACTAGTATTATTATTACTATATAGCAATATAAATATTATATTAATATGTCTTTAAATTTTTTTTTTATTTTAATTATTTGTAATTTATATAGATGTTTTACCCTTAAATATTAATAATAAATACTATAAATCTTTAGAAAATTTGAGAAATTCTAATTTATCTTATGCTCAACAATATAATAATGGCCCACAATATGCTTCTCAACAACTACTACCACTACAACAATCTCAACTATTATCTCTATCCCTTCAAATGATTAATTCTCCAACATTATCGCCATCAATGAATCATAATGATAAATCAAATGGTTCTCATTCACTTAATTCTGCTAATTCTGAAGCAAATCTACTACCAACTAATATTTCTCAAATTCAATTGCCTTCTACGTCTTCACCACAAATTATCAATCCTCAAATATATCAATTTTCATCACAACCTTCTTCTCAAGATTCAAACAATGGTAATCCTAGAGTTTCCCAAATTCAAATACCTGCAACAGCTTCTACAGTTGTCTCACCTACCTTTTCCACAATTCAAAGTATCAATTCACCAGCATTCCAAATTTTATTACAACCTTCTTCTAATATTCCTAACTCTCAACAGGAACAACAGCAGCAGCAGCAACAACAACAACAACAAATTAATTATCCTTTAGTGCTTTCACCTCAACTTGTCGGACCTCAACAATACATATTATCTATACCAACTTCTTCTCAAAATTCTAATTTGTCACCATCTATTGTTGTTATACAACTACCACAGAGTGTTAATATGCAGTCACCTTTACAATATTCTTCTCAAGATTCCAATACCAATCCATCACCTATTCAATCTCAAATACAATCACCTGTACCTTCTCAACTTTCAAAGCAAAATAATATTGATCAACAAACATCTTTTTCATCTATGCAATCACCTAGATTAACATCTTCACCTCCTCCTATTCCTTCACCGGAACAATCTTCTTTAAAGGAGCAATCGCTTCAACCCAATACGAAAAAGTCCCTTCCGATACTTTCATCACCTTCAGAACAAGATATTGTTCGACCACAGCCTCAAACATCTAAATTACCTGAGAATAATCAAGTGATATTGTAATTTTGAATAATAATATTTTAAAAAATGATGTATTTTTTTTTTATAATATACTATAGTACTATGAAAAATTAAAAAATATATTTTTATTATTCATTTTTCATCTTAAATCTATAAATTTAATATTAATGATTATTTTTTTTAAAAATTATTTTATGAGATTGTTTTTATTATCTTCTATTATAACTATGATTTGTTGAGTTTTATATTTAATAGGGTATTCATATTGTCAAAACAAAAAAAAGAAAAATTGTCATTATAATGACAAATTATAGCTATTAAATATTTAAATTAATTATCTAATATAATACTTAATATTTTATTTTATTTTAAAAATATATATATATTTATTTATTTTATAAACATAAAAATAAATAAATAAATTTCATGAATTATGTAATTTTTTTTATTATATTATTATTATATATATTACTATTTATTTATTTTTTTTTTTTTTTTTATTTATATAATTTTTAATAATTATTAATTATTTATCATTTTATTAATAATTTAATATTTTTTTGTTGTAATGTATTATATATTTATTATAATAGTGCTAAAAAAGTAAACTTGTATAATGATTATGTATTTTCAAAAATTAAATTTTATTAATACATAGATCTAGATAATTATTAAAATAATAATTAATTTACTTTTTTTAAAAAATTTGAATTGTTTATTGTTTCAATATCATTGTATATAATAAATATAATTAATTTATAACAATAGAAAAAAAAAAAAAAAAAATAGAAAAAAAGAAAAAAAAAATTAAAAAAAAAAAAAAAAAAAAAAAAAAATTAAAATTAAAATAGAAAAAAAAGAAAAGAAAATTAAAAAAAAAAAAAAAAAAAAAAAATTAAAATTAAAATAGAAAAAAAAGAAAAGAAAATTAAAAAAAAAAAAAAAAAAATTGAATAATATATATTATTAAATGTAATTTTAAATATTTGAATTATTTAAAAAATGTTATTTTTTAATTATTTTTATCTTGTATTTTATTGATATATGAAAACTTTTTAATATAATTATTAATATTAAGTTATTTTTTGAGAATAAACATTTATTCGTATTGAGGTTATTTTAATTTGGCAAAAATCAGATCTGTAAAAAGTTTGATGATTTTTTAGTTCAAACGTAATAATAAAAAATAATAATTAAAGTTTTGAAATAATATATTGCTAAATAAAATGACACCCATCAATATATTACAAAATTTTATATAAAGAACAATAGAAAATTTTTTAAAAAAATGAAAAAAATTTTATTTTTTATTATTGATAAAGTACGAAGTTCAGGTTCGGTTCTTTTAAAGTTTATTCTTTATTTGGGGGATATAATTTATATGTTTTATAAAAATAATTTTATTTAAATTTTATTTATTTAGAAAAATTACATTTACTTATCATTATTTAAAATGTAAACTAACATTTATTCCTAAAATTAATATTTATTTTCATATTTTGATCTCAAGAATTACACTAATCTACTATAAATTATTCTGGGACTAAGAAATAAAACTATTTCTAAATATTTTTCTCTTTTATAATTATTTACTATAATAAAGTTTTCCTATATTAAAGTATAAATATTAATTTATTTTCATTAATGTTAAAATTAAATAATAAAAATATATAAATTAATTTCTAATATAAATACAATAAAAACTAGATTAATACATAAATTTATGCTTTTACTACATTTCTTAATTAACATAAATTTATTATTAATTAGAGTTTTTATTTCTATTTCATATCATTATATTAAGTGTATATTAAATATTATTAAAAATCTTTATTAATTATATATACTATTACGGAAATTTTAGAAATTTTTATTATATTAAAGGAATTTTTTAAAAAAGATGAAAAAATTTTTATTTTTTATTATATTAAGCGTATATTAAATTATATTAAATATATTTATTAATTATAATACTAATACGGAAATTTTAGAAAATTTTATTATATTAAATGAATTTTTAAAAAAAAAATATTAAAAATAAATAAAATAAATATTTTTATTTAAGGTGTATAAATAAAATAAGATAAAAGTTCATATGCAACGTACCTCACCTCCAGATTATAATATTTCTGTTTAAAAGGAATTCTTATTCCGGATTAGGATTTGAATTGACAATCTAAT
Source organism: Neocallimastix lanati (nom. inval.) (assembly GCA_016946835.1). Classification (NCBI taxonomy): domain Eukaryota; kingdom Fungi; phylum Neocallimastigomycota; class Neocallimastigomycetes; order Neocallimastigales; family Neocallimastigaceae; genus Neocallimastix; species Neocallimastix lanati (nom. inval.). The sequence continues at coordinate 351,472 of JACVTC010000080.1, read as the reverse complement.
TTTTTTTTATAGCCACAATCATTACGAACTTTAATCTTTATTTATTTATTCTTTTATGAAATACATGAATACTTTTAGTTTTAATAAAAAATGAAAAACACAGAATTAATAAAATAAATAAATATTATTTGTCCAGTTTGAACATAATAATATTTGAAATAGTAACGTGAAATAAAAAGTAATAATCAAAAACAAGTGTATAAATAAATTCAGAAAAAAGTTCATATGCAACGAACCCCACCTCCTTATGGATTAGGGTTTGAATTGACTATCTAAAATTATGGTCTTCTCCTTCAGAGGCATTGGCCCTGCTAGCCTGTCTTACTGCATTTTCAGTGTTGACGCTCCTAGATAGTTTGCGTTTATATTTTCGGAAAAGTAACCTTTGTCGTGTACTAGCCCGAGTCATAAATTCTGTAAAAGAGAGCTGAAGATCGCACCAAGAATAGCGTTTTTGAATAATCACCAGAAATGATTTGGTTCTTATACAAAACATCCCATTCCTTTTTATAATTTATATCAATAATGTCTGCATCTCTTCCACCAAGAAGGAAGATATATAATCGGTACCACGTCACATATATATTTATATACTCATTATTCTGAAAATTACTTAAATTGACACGATTTACACCAATTGAATTATTCACTACATTAGTAGTAACGATACTATAATTTTCACTATTATTAATATTAATATTCCTATTTACACTATCACTAATACTACTATTATTAGCAATATTACTTCTATTGTTATTATTATTAATATTATATACTTCTTTACTACTATCAGAATAAGAACTTAATTCTATATTATTCATATCTGTGATAACAGAGTATACATTATTATTTGATATTGGACAATATTTAGAAATAGTATAAAATTTTTGATAAAGAATTTCAATATCCTTAAAATATTCATTCGAAATGAACGGAAAAGATAGCATTTAAAAAAACCAATGTTCCAATCGAGGATTACAATTTTTTCTATAATAACAAGATACCTTTCTGGATAGTCTTCTACAATCATTTTGGCAGCTTTAGCAACACGAGTATCGAATTTATATCCACATCTGGAATGAAAGTACCCATCGGAAGCCAATGTTAAATTCAGGATACTTGAAGTTGAGCTTAAGGTAGTCTCTAGTTTTCTCAAATTTATTTTTCTTATAAGCCTTAGCTTTGATTTATTTTTCTACCATATCTCTATCTAGGTAAAAGTTTTCAATTGCTTTTTTTAATGGAAATATATCTAATATGTAAGCAAAAATTTTGACTCGCTTTATCCAAAATAAATTATGGTCTTCTCCTTCAGATGTATTGACCATTCTAGCCTATCTAATGGCATTTTCAATGTTAACGATCCTGATTAGTTTGTGTTTATACCGTCGGAATAGTAATCTTTGTCGAATACTATATATTTTTATAAGAATATTTAACATATTCCTAATAAAAATAAAATTTTTTTCATTTTTTATTAATACAAACTATTTTACTATATGCCAATATTGATTAAACACATAATAATAATATTAATAGTAAAATAAGAAATAATTATAATAAAAACGTATTAGTTTCATAATTTTTATTCTATTATTTTACTTTATTTATTTTTTATATTTTTTCTATTAATTCATTTTTATTTCTTTATGTATATCTTTTTTTTTTTATTCTATTTTTTATTTTTTTATTTTTTAACCTTATTAATTTTATTTTCTATTTTTTTTTTTTTTAATAATTTATTTATTTTTCTATTTTTTTTTTAACAATTTATTTATTTTTCTATTTTTTTTATGATTTATTTATTTTTCTATTTTTATTATATATATAAATTTAATTTTTTTTTTCTGAATCCTTTTTTATAAAAAATAATATTTCAATTAATTTATAAACTAAAAAAAAATATTATTATTATAATCTATGTGGAAAAAAAATTATAAAAGATTACACTCGTTTTTTTTTTTTTTTCTTTTAATAATTTTTTCATGCTCTATAATTTTTTCTATCTTATGCTCTATATTAATTATAAATTTTTAAATATTAGAAATTATTTTTTTTTTTAAATTTAGTAGTTGTACTCAATGAAAGCCATAAGGAATGGACCAACACCCTTAGCATCATCTTCACCAACTTTTTCAGCAAGATAGTATGATAAAGTACCATCACGATAAGTCTTAGCTTCTGGACCAAGACCAGCAGTAATACAAATGTCGGATAAAGTGTGGTTTTGGTAAGAGTGTTGATAAACAGCTTCAAAGATTTCTTTACCAATATCTTCAAATTTTCCTCCATTTTGATAGACCTTTCCAAACTTTAAGAAGGAGTATGCAAACATAGAAGAACCACTAGATTCAACATAGTTAGAAACAAAAGTATTAATATCACCATATTTAGAATTACCAAGATTACTGAAATAGAATTTGTCAACTAATTGAATTTCTTCTGGTTTGTCAATAACTTGGTAGAACATTTTAGTTGTTTTATCTTGGAATGGTAATATACCATTTAATAATTCTTCTAAAACATTTTTTAAATATTCCTTATTTTCACCTTCTGGGTAGTATTCTAGGATATCAGCAAGAGATACAGCAAACCAACCCATACTTCTAAGCCAGAAGTTTTCACTCTTACCATCATTATTTTTACTCCAGAAAATAGTTTTAGTGGTATCGAAACCATGATGGTATAAACCGTTTTCGTCTCTCATGTTATCATGAATGAAAGCATATTGTTCTTTGATATTATCTAAAATAGAAAGATCATTCTTTAAAACAGCATATCTAGCTAAGAATGGAGCGTACATATACATACCATCAAGCCAAATTTGATTGATGTAGAAAGTCTTATGCCAGAAATTTGGTGAATTGTAACATAATGGCATTTCCATAAGCTTTTGGTAAGTAAATTCAATAGCAGTGAGGTATCTTTTATCACCTGTCATTTCATAAGCATCGAATAAAATCTTACTTTCACAAACAGTATCAAGTTCTCCAGTAACCCAACCTAAATCATTATCGACAGTCTTTACGCCGTCTTCAGTGTAATGAACGAAAGTACCATCTTCTGCAACATAGTAATTAATATATTTAATGAAAAATTCTTTGTACTTTTCGTTATTAGTCTTCTTATATAAATTAACAACACTATTTAAGAAAACACCATCAATGTAGTTCCACTTTCCCTTGAAACTTTCCTTGTTCCAATATGGAATGAATGATGTAGTTCTTTCGATTAAAGAATCAACGTAACTGTTAAGATCAATACCACTTTGCTTCTTGTATTGTTCTCTCTTATCATATTTTAAGAAAATATCATAGGCATTAGATTGAGTAACATTAGTGAAATCAAAGTATTTTGTATATTCAGCATCTTTAAAAGCACCAGAAAAGTGGTAACCATCAATGTTAAGTTCTAAATCTTCTAAAGCTGCAACACTAACGGTTTTCTTATTATTTAAATTATCTTCAATGTTGAAAACAAATTCATTTGAAAATTCTTTTTTTTCTTCTTCATCACCACTATCAATTTCATCTTCAACATCATTGTTATCAACAGCAACAATACTTTCTTCATCATTGACAATATCAACATTTACTTCATCATCACTTACTTCACAATCAGTGCTAATACCACACCAATTATTGTCAAAGATACCCCAAGAACCACTACTATCGGTTTTTGCAACTTCACAATAGTCAGATGGACAACATGGAAAACCTAAACTTTCAGACCAGCATTCATTAACTGGTTGGGCTATTTTTATTTTAAATTTTAAATATACATCACATATATTTAAAAAAAAAAAAATTATTAATTACTAATTCATTTACTTTTATAGCTACTTAACTATTTTTATCATTTTTTTATTTATTTATAATAACCTTAAATTGAAATTTTTTATATTAATTTAAAACTTTTTTTATAATATAATAAATACATACCACGAGAAGTTGATAAAGCAGCAGCTACAACGGTAAATACAATAGCAAATTTCATTTTTATTATTTTTGATTTATATATAATTTATATATAAATATACAATAATTTTAGTTAAATCTAAATTATTATTATTTTTTTATAGAATTTATATTATTAATTCTATAATTTTTTTTTTTTTTTTTTTTAGTTATGAAGAAAAAAAAAAACGTGAAATAATTCAGTATTTATATAAACTTTTTTTCCAAAAAAAAAAAAAAAAAAATAAAATAAAAATATAAAATAATTTTTTATGAAACTATTATTATCAAAAAAGGAATATATATTTTTCTTTTCCTTTCTTTTTTTTCTTTTTTTTATTTATATATTTTTAATATATAAAAATATATATAAATAAATATAAAATGAGAAAAATGTCTATATTTATTAAGAATTATATATTATTATATATTAATTAGAAATATTTAACAATGCGTTTTAAATATTAATTTAATAGAAAATATTAAAAAAAAAATAAATATATATATATATATATATATAGTAAATTATTTAAATGTAACTTAAAAAAAGAAATATATGGCATAATATATACAACTATACAACTACTTTTATAAAAAAATCCATGTTATCTTATTATATGATAATTCACAGAAAAAAAATTAAAATTTATTATATATATTAGAAATAATCTTTATCAATATTAAAAAATGATATTAATCATAATCATATTTATTATAAGTTAAAGTTTAACAAATGAAATTATTTATGGATAAAAAAAAAGCAATATATTGATTATTAAACTTTATTTCTAACAATAATCGATAATAATTTCCAATAATTTATTGTTACACGAGTAGTATATTTTAATTGTTTGTTTGTTTGTTTATTTGTTTTTTTTAATAAATTTTATTGCAATAATTATATAATAAAATATATTAATTTAATAAATATATTAATTATTTAGCTTTTATAATCATTTCATCTATATATTAGGAAAAATAATTAAATACATATTTTTTTTTCATTTTGTTTCATATTTTTACTTAAATTATTTAAAAAAAATTTTTAAACTTTAATTTTAAATATTTAATTAAATTATTAATAATATAAAAGAAAATATATTATAATATTACATTATATATTTTATGAATAAATACTTCTTTTTTCTTTATCATAAAAAATAATAAGGAAAAAAAATATGTATAATACAGCTGTTTAATGTAAATTAAAAAAAAAAATTAATGTAAATATTAAAATGTAGTTAGCATAAATAGTTACACAAGAATATTCTATTTTTATGTAATAGAATATATAATAAAATTTTATATATATTAAGAAACCATGTATATATATTTCATTAGATATAAAGTTTAATATATGGATATTGTTATAAAATATTATATATATAAATTTTATATATTATTAATATAAAAATATTAAATGTAATATGGCGCATATATGACTTGAACATTTATCTTATTTAATAATATGGTACATTTAAAATAAAATAAAAATAATTATTTTATTGAAGATGAGATTAAGAAAATAATAAATAAATATATATATAATTTTGTCATATAAAAGTGCTTATTTTCTCTAATATTTGTATAAAATTATCGCTTTATTAAATTTTTATTATTATTAATAATAAATAATAAATTTTATATTAACATTAAAAATTTATTTTTGTTTATTTAAATGAATTTTCATATTTCCGATTTATTATTTGAGTGTAATTATGAATTATTAATAATCAAATATATTTTATATTAAAAAATTAAACATAATTTCTAACAGATATTAAATAGAAAAAAAAATGTATAATTAATATTTTCCAATTGTAAAATTTATTAAAATATAAAAAAAAAGTTTTTTCCTACTTTAAAAATCATAATTAATATTAAAAAAATATTTCGCTCTAATAAAAATTATAGAGTTTAAAATATTATTAATGTATTATGAAATTATTATATAATCTGTATTAATAATTACTAATTTAACTAATGAATTTTTATAATAGTAAATCTATTGCTCAAATATAGTATTTAAAAAAAAAAAATTAATTACTTTATATTAGTAAATTATCAATTTAAAATCTTATATAATAAGAGAATTATTAGATTATACTAAATTAATATGAGAAAAATATTAATATATTAAATTCATACAATTTTTAATATTTTTTTTTTAATAATTATTTTAATTTAATTTATTAATATTAAGAAATAAATAATATAATTTAAAAACGGAATAATAACCCTTTTAAAAATTAAAAAAAAAAAAAATTATATAAATTAATGGGAAAAATTCTTCTATAATAAAAAAAATATAATTTTTAATATATATTATCAATTATAAACAAATATCTTTGTCTACAGTCATGGTTTAATATTTAACTAATAACTTATATCTTTTATAGAATGTTAAGTTGGGATATAGGAAATATAAATAAATTTTATGTTTCTAATAATTTATTTAATTAATAGCCTATATCCTTTATGCATTGTAACATTGAGATATAAGAAATATAAATTAATAATATTAATAATAATAATATATTAATAAAATATAATATAATTTATTATTTTTTTTTTTTTTTTTTTTTTGGTTAAAAAAAGAAATAATATTATATATCACCTAATACAATTTATATAATTATTCTCATCTTGTTTTATAGAGATTGAGTACAAAAAAAATTTTTTATTGCCATGATTAAAATTATTCAACCGTTATATTGAAATTTTTAGTTATTAGTACTTTATATTTAGTGATATAGAATATTATCTTCAAATGTATAAATAGTTATTTTTTATAAATAATTAAATAATAGCTGCTTTTATATAATTATATAAACACAAATTTATTTAATTTATTGTTTTATATATTTAAATATTGTTTATTTTAAAATAACCAAGTAAACTAACATAATTTTATAAATGATGTTTTTCTTTGTTCTCTTAATTATTTTTCTTATTATTTACAGATAATCATTTTAATGATTATTATATAAATATTTCTTATCATTTTATTTATTTATTGTTATAATTAAAAATATATTATATAAATGGATATATTATATAACAAAAAAATTATATTTTATTATCTCATTACAATATGTTTATATACTTTGTCTTTATATCTTTATAAATAATACATTAATATTGTATTTGATTCATATCATATTCATTTATAATGTTTTATTTAAAAATGAGAAAAATTAATTAACAAACACAAACAATAAATTAAACTAAGTCTCATTAATTATTAGCAAAACTATATTAAAGTTATATTAATTTAGACTTAGTTAATAAAATCTTTTACACATGTGTATTATATTTATATATGTTATTCTAATTAATATATATGTATAAATATTTATCAATATATATAATATGTTATCATCTAATGCAAAATTAATAAACATAAAAATGAATACTAATAAATTATTTTTTTTATATTATTAATAGTGATTTGACCATAAAAAAATAATAATTAATACATTTTAAATTGAAAAACTTGTGATATAATATATATATATATTGATTACTGTTAGAATATGTGAAATATATAAAAGTTATGCTGAAAATGTATTAAATAAAATGTAATATAATTAATGTATAAATCACAATGTAATAATATAAAAGCATTTAATTTATAATAATTAAGTATTAGCAACTCTTTATTATAAAATATATTAATAAAGTTGACATAATTATAAACTTTAAATTCCTGACTCTTAACAGATTAAAAATCACATCTGATTCTTAAAAATATTCTTAAAAAAAAATCGTTTGCAGGACATGATATGACGTCAAAGAAAAATTGAAATCTTAAATTATAATGAAAGATACTTATTATGACAATTTAACGAATACTAATAAAACTGATTGAATATAGGAACTGATCAAGATCGCAAAAATGAAGAAATGAGTAAAAATATAAAATACCTGATAGAAGAGAATTATCTCAAGTAAATAAAACCCCAAAAATATAAAAATATTAATTCAATAAAAAAACGCACGCTTAAATATTTATATAAAAAAATTATATATCTTCTTATTCTTATAGAGATTCTTAATTGAAATTATAATATAATATTTTAAGAAATAAAACTCTAGGTTATTAATAATGTATTATATTTATCCATGAAGGAATCTATCTATGATAAATTATTTCTAACCAATGAATATACAAAATAAAATTTATTAATATGCATTACTTATAAAGATTTAAGCAATAAACAATAGTTTTTACTCAACCACAATATATATTATTTAAAATATAATTACTTTAACGTCTGTTTAAATATATCAAACTTGTATATATATATTAACAATAATAATGGAGGAGACTATATTTCAGAGATCCATACAAAATAATAAGATTTAAAATATAATATTTTCAAATATTCAAGGGAAATATATAACAGAATGTACGGTGAAATTGATACATTCTAACAATAATACTATTATTAAACCTAGCATGAAATGAGTTTAGATAGCAACTAATTTAATATAATTATAATACAAACCTTCGTAATGAAAGGTATAAAAAAATAATAAATATAACCATAAGTTATATACAAGATAACATTTATCCATATTCAAACTATACTTATTGATTGTAAAGTATTCAAGAAGTTATAATTTTTAAATTTCTACTATTAATACTTTAATGATGAAAAAATTCATATATATAAAATATTTTTAGAACTTTGGATTTTAGGAGAAAATAGAAAATAACAAATAAACAACATAAAATATTAAAGGAAGCTATTTAAATTATTCTTTATACTGATTATTAAAAATCATATTTATTTAGGAAATGAATAAAAATAACCTAGATAGAGAAAATAAGTAAATATTAGCCGACAAAAAGAAATAAACTGAAATATTGGATCTTATTAAATTATGATTCAATTTATTTTATTTAAAAGTGGATTTTAATTGAAAGTGATGTAAAACCCAAAATATAAGAGGTATTTACACTAATTGAGATGATATATTATCCCCTTTCATGAGAAAGAATTCCATCATATAAATGGTATATATACCATATATTATAAGAGATTTCTTAGATACATTCCAATATTAATGATGTAATAATATTACATACTTAGTTTTAGAAAAAAATTATTGAATTATAAATATATTTAAGAAATTATTTTAATAATATTTACTTCGAATTAAAAAATTATTAGATTATAAAAATTATTTTATTTATGTAAAATTAAAAAAAGAAAATTTAAAATAAAAAAATATACAAAAAAAATATGCTTCAAATATATTGAAACAGTTTGAAATTTAATTAGTGCATAAGCCCCAATGTAATAATATAAAAAACATTTAATTTAGAATAATTAAGTGCTTATAACTCTTTATCATAAAATATATTAATAAAGTAAAGTTAGCATAATCATAAACTCTAAATTCCTAACTCTTATCAAGTACTAATCAACTTTTATAGTAAATATATTAAAACTATATATGATATAATTATTTTTTTCATAAATTTTTCCATGCTATAAAATTAACTAATAAAAATTTTTTATAATGTAAAAATATATTTTACTGATAATAATAATTATTTTAATATGTTTAATAATTTTTCTTATAAAATTAATATATCTAAGGGAAATATCTTTATTATTAAATATTTATATTATGGTCAATGGAGAATATAAATATTCTTTATATAATTATTTTTTATAATTATTAATAAAAATAATAAAATTAAAAAAAAATAGCTATTATAAAATACCTTTTTTTTCTGTTAATGGTATTAAATGAGACTTTTCAAATTAAAATAAGGAAATATCTTTTTTTATAATAAAATTAAAAAATAAATATTATATATTTGATGATCCTTTATTATTATAGCTCATTCATTTATAAATTATACTAATCATTAATTCTAAATTTTAAAATTTATATAAATTTAAAAATAATTTTTTTTTTTTAAATAATTTTTTTAAATAATTTTTTTTAAATAGGTTGCTACCATCTGCATATTTTTTATTTTTATAAATGGTTATTCAGTGGATTATATTACACTTTAAATTAAGGAAAAAAATAATAACTATAATAAAAAAAATAAGAATTATCTTCTTTTTGGTGTTTTAGGTGGATTAGCATTTACGACAGCGGATTGGCTTATATTTTTTGGAAATGCCACACCTGTCACTCAAAAATATTCCTATTTATTCAAAGGATTGGAAGAAATAGCACCATGGCGTTATAATATGTCAATGGTTTTATCTTTTATATCCGTCATCGTACTAGGTATCGGTTTATTTTCTTTAGAAATTTATATACCCAATCCTAAACATAAAATTATTTTTCATTATTTAAATGTGCTTAATCTTACGACTTGGTCAACTTTACATATGGCTGCTTGTATGATTTTTTATACTTATCATTATATGGCGAATTAAGGTTATCAGGAAGCCGTTTCAGTTTTTGAAGCCATTTTCTTACAATTTCAATGGGTAGTTCCCACCTATCATCTATTCATGTATCCATTTTTTATATACTATTTTTGGTTAGTTATTATAGAACGTACCTTATTAAAAAGATTTATGGCTGTATTCAATGTAGTTTTGCTTTCTTTGATATTATCATGTATGATTCCCTTACTTCCTAAAAATGAATTTTATATGGCACTCAAAGGTAGTAAAAGAAATTTAAGTTTATTCACTTTTTCGTTTTATATATTTGCCTTTGCGTTGTATCAAGTCCAAAAAAATCACAAAAAAAAATAATAATAGTCAAAATAAATTACTATGAAAAAAAATTAATGAATTAAAATGTGATAATTGTATTTTAAATTTAGATTATAAAAATAGTTATAAAAATAACTTTATTAAATTTAAATATTACATTAATTATTATAATAAAAAAATAGATAATTTATGTAAATTTCAAAAATACTTAATTAATCTTTATTATTATTATCAAAATATAATGTAATTTAAGAAAATAAAAAAAAAAAAATGTTGATTTAAAAAACCCAATCAAAAAAAAATAATTTTATTTTTTTTTACTTTTTACTATTTGTGCACTTCGTATTAAATTATTGCTCTAAATTAAATCAATCGTTATTGAACATCCATAAATTTTTTCATTAAATATTTTGAATAATAACCCATCAGTATTTGATCATGTGAATTCAGTTATTTCTATGTGCTTTTATTTCTACATTAAACATTAATTATATATAAATTACTTTTATTAATTATATATACATATATTATTTTTATTTATTTGCTTATAGTTTTTTTTTTTTTTTTTTTTTTTTTTTTATGATAATAAGACTTTTAATTTGTATTTTTTTAACAGTGAAGATTAAATTTTTTATGTAAGAGAATTATTTAAGGCAATTATTCTGATATGTACTATCAAAATAAGAATTTTATATATCATTGTTATTTAAAATTTCATTAATTTAATGTAAAATTCTACCATTATAAAATTGATTTCCATAAAGAAAAAATTATTTATTTTTACATTTCCATAAATCTATATAATAATTATGAATTTGTTTTGATTTAAATATTCAATCATTAATATTTACAATATTTGTTAATAATATTAAATTTGAAATTTATCGATTAGTTTATTATAATATCTTCAAGAGCAACATTTTTAATATTTCTTAGTTCTAAAAAACCATTAATTGTTAATACTTTTGAATTCTATTTCATTAATAGTATTATAAAATATCAATCCATGATCAATATTTTAGTAAATTTTAACATTAAATATTCTTTGTTTTTCTAAATGGGTAAATATATGAATCAATTTACATTTTATAAACTATTCTCGAAATGTTTAGAAAGTATATATAATAAAAAAAAAATAAAAATAAAAATAAAAATGCTTATATATCTTAAATATATAAAAAAAATTCCTTAAATATTCTTAAAAATAAAAAAAAAAATAAAATAAAATAAAATAAAATAATAAAAAAATTTAAAAAAAAATAAAATTAAAAGATTTATAAAATCTTTAAATATATAATTCTTTAAAAATAAAATATTCCTAAAAAATGAATATTTAAATAAAAGTTGAAGGTTGAAAAAAATTTTTTTTATATAAACTTTTATTATATATTATTATAAAGTTTTTTAATTGTATAGTATTCATAAAATTAATGATAGAGACATAAAAGTTAATAAAAATATTTAATGTTATTTATATATATATATTATTATTATTATTCATTTTAATAAGAAATTTTTGTTTTATAGTAAAAAAAATATATATATATATATATATATTAATGAAAATTTAAAAATAAAAATATTTAATTGAAAATTTGTTTTAATGTATCAATAAAAATAATGTTAAAGATATAAAAATTATAAAAATAAAAGTAATAATAAAATAATTATTTTGAAAATTTTAAAGATAGAGATATTTATATTAATTTTTTTTTTTTTAAAAAAAATTAAAATTTTTGTGAATTTGCATAAATAAACTCTCCCTTAATTACATATTATTTACAAATATATATATATATATATATTTGTATATTAAGAAACAAGACAATAAAATTATGGCATTCAATAAATATAAAAAGTTTCAGTACAGTAAAATAATCAATATCAATATTATATTTATTTTTATCTATCCATTTATTTATTTATTTATTTATTTATTTATTTATTTATTTATTTATTTATTTATTTATTTATTTATTTATTTATTTATTTATTTATTTATTTATTTATTTATTTTTTAAATAATATTTTTAATTGTTTTTTTAATTTATACTTTTTTTCGATTTTTGAACTTATTACTTCAATATTATCTTAATAAAAAAAGAATCATATATATATAATGCTCCTTTACTTATCAATGAAAAATTATTAGTAATAATTATCTATGTACAATATGAAAAAATTAAAATTTGAACTATTCACATGATTTGCACAATTTTTATTATTTTTTTTTGTTATATAAAAATCCTTTTTTTAGAATAGACATAACGTTTCGGCGTTGACACCAACCTCTCTTTAAGCAAGGCTAAAATGAAAGACATTCCTTATACACTACTTTATATAACGGACTTCTTTTCAGGAATCTCTTGAACCATCATTGAGGGAGAAACAGCTTCACTAATCGTCTTACATATCAAATGCTCTCTATACTACCAATTATATCGTCTAGCAACAGGAATATTTACCATATGGTGAGCGAACACTAACATTATCTATAAGTAAAAACACCCTGGGATGATAAAAACGTTTCATATAAATTCAGAAGATATTCACAGGGTCGATCCAGAAATCTTATGTGTTTGTCCGGATTACTATCAACCAGGAAAAAAACAGGAAAAAAAGACTTTGTTATTAAATAATAGATGTAAAAATGTATAAAATTAAAATTGATATTTATCTATATTTATCTTTTAAGGAACAGTCTACACATATTTTGATAAATATTTAATATTTTATTATGATATATATATATTAATATTAGATATTCTCCTTTTTATATATATTATCAAATAATAATAATAAAAATAAAATATATAATACTAAAAAAATTTATAATACTATTAATACTATTAAGGAACAGTCTACACATATTTTGATAAATATTTAATATTTTATTATGATATATATATATATATATTAATATTAGATATTCTCTTTTTTTATATATATTATCAAATTATAATAATAAAATTAAAACATATAATACTAAAAAAATTTATAATACTATCAAATTTCAAATTAATAAATATTAACTATTAAATCTTATGAATGCATTTCGCCAATTTTTATAATACTAATTTTCAATACGCCATTTATTTTTTAATGGCTTTTAAAATTTTTGTTGAACGCCATAAAAAATTTTAATACAATTATATGTAAAAAAAATAAATGTATAAATAAATAAACAAATAAATAAATAAAGAATGTAATAATATTAAGTATATAAAATAAAATAAAATAAATAGTAGAATATAAATATAAAATTTAGATTGAATAAAATAAAATAAAATAAAATAAAATAAAATAAAATAAAATAAAATAAAATAAAATAAAATAAAATAAAATAAAATAAAATAAAATAAAATAAAATAAAATAAAATAAAATAAAATAAAATAAAATAAATATCTAATATTATTTTTTATTAAAGAATATTATAGATCAATGTTTTAGAAATGAAAATTTTTTACATTTTAATTAAATACAATTAATGATATAATTTAATATATAAAACAATATTAATGATTGTTAATAATCTCATTAAATATAAATGATTTTTTTGCTTTCTAACATATATAATTAAATAAAACATTTTATTTTTAAAAATAAATTGTCTTTAATATTCTTTAATAAAAAATAATAATAAAAATTTATTTTATTTTATATACTTGTACTTTTATATTATTACATTCAATATTTATTTTATTTTATTTTATTTTATTTTATTTTATTTTATTTTATTTTATTTTATTTTATTTTATTTTATTTTATTTTATTTTATTTTATTTTATTTTATTTTATTCAATCTGTACTTTATAGTTAAATTTCTACTATTTATTTTATTTTATTTTATTCAATCTGTACTTTATAGTTAAATTTCTACTATTTATTTTATTTTATTTTATTTTATTTTATTTTATTTTATTTTATTTTATTTTATTTTATTTTATTTTATTTTATTTTATTTTATTTTATTTCATTTTATTTTATTTTATTTTATTTTATTTTATTTTATTTTATTTTATTTTATTTTATTTTATTTCATTTTATTTTATTTTATTTTATTTTATTTTATTTTATTTTATTTTATTCAATCTGTACTTTCTTATTTAATATTCTACTATTTATTTTATTTTATTTTATTTTATTTTATTTTATTTCATTTTATTTTATTTTATTTTATTTCATTTTATTTTATTTTATTTTATTTTATTTTGTATACTTATATTATTGCATTCTTTATTTATTTATTTATTTATTTTTTTTTACAAATAATTGAAAAACTAATTTCTCAAAATTAGTATTAAGAATAATATTGGATAATTAATATAATAATTCTAATTACATAATTAAAAAATATTTATAAAAATATAGAAATGGAAGAAAATATAATTATTGATGTAAGTGAGTCTAACAAAGAAAAAAAATAAATTATTATTAATAAAAAATATTAAATTTAATTTTTCATATATAAGAAAAGATAATTCCGAAGTTTATAAATGTACCGAAATAAATGTAAATCTTTTATTTTTTTAAATGATAAGAAAGAAATATTAAAATATGATAGTTTACATAATCATCCTGAAAAAGAATACGATGTATCTCTATCTATAATGAAACATAAAATTAAAGATGGAATTGAAAAAAGTTCAATTCCTTTTGGTATAAAAATAAAACCTCTATATAATAAAATTTCTAAAGAAATGAGATTTATATATTCAGAATATAATTCAATTAAATCCAAAGTATCAAGAAATTAAAATAAAAAAACTATCATCCAATGTAACAACATTTGCTGAAATTCCTAATGAATCTAAATATTATAAAACAAAGAGAGGTGAAAATATTATGATATTCAAAAAAATTCTAATTTAATAATTTTTCAATCCCCTTTTCAAGTAAAATTATTTAGGGAATATAATGATGATATATTTGTTGATGGTACATTTTTTATTGCCCCTAAATTTAGTTATCAAATATTTATTACAAGAACTTACGCTAAAGGATTAAATAGTTTTTACACTACTTCTTTTGCAATATTAAAAAATAAAGAACAAGAAACATATAAAATATTATTTGAAAAATTAAAAAAAAAAAATGCTAATACATGTAACAATAATATTATAATTGCAGAATTACTCAATTGTTATTTAAATAATTTATTTCCAACAAAACCATCTTATTATGAATTAATAGATAAATTAAATGAACTTGAACATTTACCATATTATGATTATCAAAGAAAAATAAGAGGAATTTGGAAAATAAAAAAAAAAAAAAAGAGCAATAAATAAAGCTAATGAAATCAGTGTCTTAATTGAACGCTATAAAAATATTGAAACCAAGTTAATTGATGCTAAATGTGATAGAAATAATACTATTAATTTGTGGTTCGATTGCTTAACTGATTTAAATAATAAATAATATAATATAAACTTTATTCCATAATAAATAATTAAGAAATGAGGAATGACCAAACGAAATATTCAGAATTCTGTCATTCAAAAATTTAATTTATAAAGTTTATTAAATTTATACAGTTTAAATAAATATTCAAATACATCTCTATAATTAATATTTTATCATTATAATTATTATTTTTTTTAATAACATTTAAATAAAAGAATTATTAATAATATTTATATTTTTAATAACATTTATATTTTTATATAATTTTTTTATTAATAGCATTTAAATAAAAGAATTAAAATCATAAAATCTAACCATTATATGATTTATTTAATTATTCACTTAATAATTAATTTAAAAATTGAAATAACAAAATAATACAATAAAATAATATTATGTAGCATAATATAGCTATAGCCACATATTTAGATATATCACGTGAAAATTGGCGTAATGCAGTCTCCCTAATCTTATATACATATTTAATTAATAATATATAATAAAATGAACGTATAATTTTTATGATTTGTAAACAAATAAAAACATTTATAAATATACTTAGATTAAATATAAATAAAAAATATTGAAAATATCAAATACTATTTTAATCACTAATATGATTATATATATATATAAGTTTATATAATTAATATATAATTAACGTAATTATTTTTTCTGTGTGTATTAATATGTTCAAATTTATATGAAATATTTTTTTTATTAGTTTTATTATTTAGAAAAAATTTATATTGTTCCAAATATTTCAAAGGATTATGTTAATATAATGAAAAATTTTTAGGAAAAAATTCCATTTCAATTTAATATTGAATTAAGGGTTAGAATATATTGAATTAAAATTTTTTTTATCAATATTAATATGCTCAAGTCAACATTAGTATTTTTTTTTAGTAATTTTTAAATATTATAATAAAAAAAAAAAAGATTGAATATATTAAAACTTTTTTAAATATTCTTAAATATTAACATATTAATATATGAATATGTAAAAATCTTAATAATTTTATTGCTAGTCTATATGACTATATTTTAATTTTAACCAATTAAAATATATTTTTTTTTATTAATGGATGTTTTTAATAGTAAATTTATATGGAATTATGAAAAATCATTAGGAAAAATTTCCATTTACATTTTAAAAATAAGGGTTAGAGCATTTCTAAATTCCTTATTAAATATTTTATAAATCTCGTATATTAAATATTAAATAGATATTTTTAAGAAATTACATAATTTTAAAAAAAAAAAAAATTGATCTTAAAAATTTATATAAAATAATTAATATAATTTCATTTAATTAAATACAGTAATTTTATTAAAATAGTATTTATTTTTTTGATTAAATATACAAAAATATAATTATAGCATCACAATTAAAATATCACTATTAAAATATTATTACATTTAATACAAAAGTCTTAGACAAAAGCAAATTTATAACAATTAATATATTATTATTAGAAAAATATTATAATTTATATAATAATATAACAGTTATTTTAATTAATGTTATTTGTTATTTATAAATTGAATTAATTTTTCTTCATTATTTTTTATTCTAATTTTTTTTTTGTATGATATTTATATATTTTTATATTAATTTAAACTTATAATGATTAATATATTTAAAAATTATTAATACTTTTTTCGAATATGAAAAATAATACAATAGATATAAATAGTTAGATAGAATATTATATAGTAAAGCATATTAAAATGTATAATATAAAAATTTCTAAATATATAAAGTGGTTCTTATAAATTTATAATTTAATATAAATAATTATGTGTCCTTTCTTAAAAATTAATATTTACATTTACATAATTAAAATAAAGATTTTCTATTTAAGATAACAAGATAAACTTAAATTATATTCAGATATAAAATTTTTCATTTTTATTTAATATTATATTAATTTAGTGTATTGTAAATTAAAATTTAACAAAAAGTTATAATAAATGGACTGAACTACTATTAATTATATTAAAATATTAATAATATTTTTATTTATTATTTATTATTTATTATATATTATATATTATTTATTATTTATTTATTATTTATAATTATTAAATTAATATTATGCCAATTTAAAATATTAATAAAATATTATAAATATTCATTAAATTATATGTAATTTTGTTATGTAATAAAATTTTATTTAAGGATAATTAATATAATTCCTGTTTTATCCACATATTCATTTACTATATTTATATTTCAAATTTTTTTTTATTAAAATTATTATATAATAATAATAAGCAATAAAAATTTTTTGATTTATTATAAAATAAAGTTTGTATATAATATTTTAATTAAAGGTTTTTTTCACGAAAAATAAAAAAAAAAAAAAAAAAAAATTTCAACGGCTAATTTTAAAAAAAATTTTTGTTAATATATTAATATAAATATATATAATAAAAAAATTTAGTGAAGAATTCCTAAATGTATATTTATATAATTAAATTAATTTTTTTTTTTTTTTTTTTTTTTTTTTTTTTTTTTTTTTGCATATATAAATTGAACAAATTTTCTTTAAAAAAATTTTTTTTGTCATTATTCGTTATATTATAATTTGATTTAAAATATTAAGAATTAAAAGTAATTCTTTATACCTAATAAAAGAAAGATTCTATAAGTATTTAAATAATATATAATACAAATTTTTAATTTTCAATAAAAAAAAAGTAAAAAAAAAAAAAAAATAAAAAATGGAAAGTTTAACATTAACTCAAGTAAACAACGCTGTTGTTAAGTCTGTTTCAGTTTCTGCTGTTGCAGTTTCTAAGGTATCAGGTTCTAGAGTCGCTCGTTCTCTTCATACCTCTCCAATAAAGACTACTATTGGCCTTAGTACTAAGTCTTCAAAGAAATCATCCTTACAATCCGTTCAAGCTAAGAATTACTCTACTCAAGCTCCATGTATTACTAATGATGCCGCTGCTAAAAGTAATATTGATGTTGAAGGTTGGATTAAGAAGCATTATACTCCTTATGAAGGTGATGCATCTTTCCTTGCTGGTCCAACCGAAAAGACCAAGAAACTTTTTGCTAAGGCCGAAGAATACTTAGCTAAGGAACGTGCTAATGGTGGTTTATATGATGTTGACCCACATACTCCATCTACTATTACTTCTCACAAGCCAGGTTACCTTGATAAAGAAAACGAAGTTATCTATGGTTACCAAACTGATGTTCCACTTAAGAGAGCTATTAAGCCATTTGGTGGTGTTAATATGGTTAAAAATGCTCTCAAGGCTGTAAATGTTCCAATGGATAAGGAAGTTGAACACATTTTCACTGACTACCGTAAGACTCACAACACTGCTGTCTTTGATATTTACTCCAAGGAAATGAGAGCTGGTCGTTCCAACGCCATTATGACTGGTTTACCAGATGGTTACGGTCGTGGTCGTATCATTGGTGATTATCGTCGTGTTGCACTTTACGGTACTGACCGTCTTATTGCTCAAAAGGAGAAAGATAAGGTTGAATTACAAAAAGGTCAAATGGATGAACCAACCATGAAATTAATTGGTGAAGTTGCTGATCAAATCAAAGCACTTAAGCAACTTACTCAAATGGCCAAGACCTATGGTATTGATATTTCAAAGCCAGCTAAGAATGCTAGAGAAGCTACTCAATTCGTTTACTTTGGTTACTTAGGTTCTATTAAGGAACAAGATGGTGCTGCTATGTCTCTTGGTCGTGTAGATGCCTTCCTTGATTGCTTCTTTGAAAATGATTTAAAGAATGGTGTTATCACTGAATCTGAAGCACAAGAAATTATTGATAACCTTATCTTAAAGTTACGTTTCGCTCGTCACTTACGTACTCCAGAATACAACGACTTATTCGCTGGTGATCCAACTTGGGTTACCATGTCTCTTGGTGGTATGGGTAGTGATGGTCGTACCTTAGTAACTAAGACTTCCTACCGTGTTCTTAATACTCTCTACAACTTAGGTCCAGCTCCAGAACCAAATATTACAGTTCTCTGGAATAAGGCTCTTCCAAAGAACTTCAAAGATTTCGCCACTAAAGTTTCTATTGATACCTCTTCCATTCAATATGAATCGGATGCTCTTATGTCTGCTAGATTTGGTGATGATTATGGTATTGCCTGCTGTGTTTCTGCTATGAGAATTGGTAAGGATATGCAATTCTTTGGTGCTCGTTGTAACCTTGCCAAGCTTATGCTTTACGTTCTCAATCATGGTAAGGATGAAAGAACTGGTAAACAAGTTGGTCCAGACTTCGGTCCAGTTCCAGAGGGACCAATTCCATTTGATTGGATGTGGGAAACCTACGATAAGGCTATGGATTGGATTGCCAAGCTCTATGTTAATACTATGAATGTCATCCACTTCTGTCATGACCAATACTGCTATGAATCCCTTCAAATGGCTCTCCATGATACTGATGTTCGTCGTCTTATGGCCTTTGGTGTTGCTGGTCTTTCTGTTGTTGCTGATTCATTCTCAGCTATTAAATATGCTAAGGTTACTCCAATTCGTGATCCAAAGACTGGCTTAACCGTTGACTTTAAGGTTGAAGGTGAATTCCCAAAATTCGGTAATGATGATGATCGTGTCGATTTCTTCGCTCGTACTGTTACTGACAAACTTATAACTAAATTAAGAAAGACCCCAACCTATCGTGGTGCTATGCATACTCTTTCTATTCTTACCATTACTTCTAACGTTGTATATGGTAAGAAGACAGGATCTACTCCAGATGGTCGTAAGGCAGGTCAACCATTTGCTCCAGGTTGTAATCCAATGCATGGCCGTGAATTCTCTGGTGCTGTTGCTTCACTTTCTTCTGTTGCTAAGGTTAGATATGATTCATGCATGGATGGTATCTCTAATACTTTTTCAATTGTTCCAAATACCATTGGTAAATCATTAAAAGAACGTCAAGGTAATCTTTCTGGCTTATTAGATGGTTACTTCACTAAAGGAGCCCATCATCTTAATGTTAATGTTCTTAAGCGTGAAACCTTAGAAGATGCAATGGCTCACCCAGAAAACTATCCAAACTTAACCATTCGTGTTTCTGGTTACGCTGTCAACTTTGTTAAATTAACTCCAGCCCAACAGAAGGAAGTTATTGCTCGTACCTTCCATGAAAAGATGTAAACTTATTTACATCAAAAAATAAACAAACAAATAAATAAAAAAAATGAAATATATTTTATATACATATTATAATAATTATTAAAAATATCAATAATAATTATTATTTAACTATCTTTTTATTTTTATTTTTTTTTTCTGATTTGCTTTATTAAATAGATCAGATAAAAAAAAAAAAAAGATAAAAATTTGAAATAATAATAGTTAATTTATATACATATATTATATCCTATTGTGTTGAAAATATTGAAATAAAAACAGTTAATTTATATTCTTATATTCTTAATTATATCAAATTGTATCAATAATTATAAAAATCGTTAATTTATATTCTTATATTCTTAATTATACCAATTGTATCAATAATTATTAATAATTATTAATAATTATTAATATTATTAATAAAAAAATAAAATTCATAAAATATTATTATTATATTTTTTTTAAAAAAAAGAAAAAGAGTAGCTTTATTATATTTATTAATAATGTGTTATTTAAATATTGAATATGAGTATTATTATTATTATTATTATTATTTATTATTATTATTATTATTATTATTATTATTATTATTATTATTATTATTATTATTATTATTATTATTATTATTATTATTATTATTATTATTATTATTATTATTATTATTATTATTATTTTGAACTGCTACAATTATAATTAATTTGTTTCAATATCGTTTTTTAATGTACCTATTTTTTTAAATATATAGTTAAATATCATAGTATTATTATTATTATTATTATTATTATTATTATTATTATTATTATTATTATTATTATTATTATTATTATTATTATTATTATTATTATTATTATTTTGAACTGCTACAATTATAATTAATTTGTTTCAATATCGTTTTTTAATGTACCTATTTTTTTAAATATATAGTTAAATATCATTAAAAATAATTATTAATTATATAATCTTATACAATATTACTTATAAATTATTATATTTACTACTTTTTCTGTATCTAATTTTTTACATAAATCATATAACACCATTGGAAATAATTCTTAAATATATAATTTTATCCAAGATTATTTATAAATTTTCATTATATTTATTACTTTTTCTGTAATAAATAAATATAATGATCATTATATATTAATAATCATTAATATATTTTATTTAGTTAATAAATATATATAATGAATAATGAATGATACATAATAATAATAAATAATAAATACTAAATAAAATAATATATAATTATCATCACTATATATTTTTATGTAATTATATTTTTGTTTGTTTCATTAAGTTAATAAATATTAAATAATAAATATTGTAAATAAAAATTAATAAATATTAAATAATAAATATTGTAAATAAAAATTAATAAATATTAAATAATAAATATTGTAAATAAAAATTAATAAATATTAAATAATAAATATTGTAAATAAAAATTAATAAATATTAAATAATAAATATTGTAAATAAAAATTAATAAATATTAAATAATAAATATTATAAATAAAAATTATATATAAATTAATATATATATATAACAATTAAATATAAAAAAAACATGTAATTTTATCTGTACTTAAATCTTTGTTAATCATTTATTTATATTCTATAAATTATAAAATTATATTAATTAATAAATAATATTTTATTGATTAAGAATCTCATTTGAAAATGACTGACAATACTGAATGTTTCGTTTACAAGGGTCCCAATCTCAAAATGTGGAAAAAGTTAACATGCTAACATTTTGAAAGCTAAAGACTTCTCTAACTACGTCTTTTTTAATGTTTCTAATGATGCCAATAAAAATGATGAAAACTTTGCAGAAATTGATAAAAAATAATTCAAAGGTTGGGGCTATTATTATTAAGTCTGTCGATGAATCAGTTTATAAAGATATCAAAGATTTGGAATCTGCTCATAATATGATCAAGAAATTGGTAGAGATTAACTAAGAAGATGAACAAACTATTGAAAAATTAATCGAGTAATTGTAAACTATGAAGCCATGTAACAATATGGAAGTTTTAAAATATTTATCTGATGTGTTGAACATTTTTTAACATACCAAAAAATACTAATTATGATATAAGTGAAAACGACAAGGTCCAGCATATGCTTATAGGATTATCAAAAGAATTACATATTGCTTTCTTGCCAAAGCAGATATAAATTATTATGAATTTTATCAAATCTAGATAAACAAGCCACAATATAATAATTAATTATATATTAATTATAATTAATTATAGTAATTATCACAAATTATATTTAGTATTTAATATAAGGTACACAGAAATAAGCCACAAACAAAACAATTTCCAAAGAAAAAAGAAATCCTATCAAATATTGCCACATCTGTAGATAACAAGGTCAATTAACTAGTATTATTACGACGGAAGAACGAATGGAACCATGAATATATCTAAGTTTAACAATAATAATAAAAAAGCTATAATAATAAATTTAATAATAATAATTATAATAATAGCAAAATCAAAAATTATGATAATAATAAAACTAAAAAATTATAAAAATCGTAATAATTAGATTAATAATATTGAAAATAATAAATCAAAAATGATAAAAATAAATTAAATAAAAATTTCAATAATTATAATAATAATAATTAATAATAATAAATAATAATAATAATTTATGATAAAAATAATAATAAAAATTATAGAATAAAAATTATAATAAAAATTGTAAAAATCTTAATAATTATATTAATAATAATGAAAATAAGAATATAATAAAGACGTAAATGTATTATATTTTCATATAGAATAAATTATGAAAATTGAAGTCTAGATATCATTGAATTTTTAATAATTTAAATAAATCTATTAATAATCTAAACAATTATTAAAATGATAGAAATAAAATTAAATAAAAATTTCAATAATAATAATAATAATAATAATAATAATAATAATAATAATAATAATAATAATAATAATAATAATAATAATAATAATAATAATAATAATAATAATAATAATAATAATAATAATAATAATAATAATAATAATAATAATAATAATAATAATAATAATAATAATAATAATAATAATAATAATAATAATAATAATAATAATAATAATAATAATAATAATAATAATAATAATAATAATAATAATAATAATAATAATAATAATAATAATAATAATATAATAATAAAATGAAAATAATGATTAAAAAATCTAACCATGATATTAATTACTATTAATTACATAGATAATATTAATTGTATTAATAATTATGATAATAATAATAATAATAATAATTGTACAACTCAAAATGGTAATACAGAATCAACTTGAAATTATGGTTTTGGTGCAATTGTGGAAGTTTATTAACAAATTTAAAAAAATACAAAATCAATTTAAATTGTACTACCAATTTGGCATTTGGAAAGACTCTATTAATGGTTATAACTGCTATTATATCTAATCTAGAAACAAAATTTAATAAATGAATAATTTAAAAATATAAATAATAATATAAAACAATGATTTAAATCAAATGTATAAATTAATGTATAAATTAATTTTAGTCTAGAACAAGCCACATAATTAGTATAAATACATGTAAATTTTCTCTTTAAATCTTTGTAATTACCTTTATATATTTTCATATATAAATAAATAAATAAAATATATTTTAAATAAAATAACTTTAATTAAATAATAGATTAAGAGTCTCATTCTGAGATTAAGAAAACATTTTTATTTTTCTGCAAAACAATGACTAAATACGATTTGGGAATTAAGCTTAATGGAAGAAACTACAATCAATGGTTTCTTCTTCTTTCCAGCCACTTACGCTCTGAAAGACTTAGTGACTACATTACTATTGATGTAGTCAATAACGCAAGAAGTGACCTCCGCGATGCTGCGAATGAAGCTGCTCGATTGGCCCAGTTATCTCAAGATCAAAGGGATGACGAAGCTCTTGCCCGTCAGCGAAATATCGTCCAAGGAATACGCCAAACAGTGGAAGAGGCAGAAGCCAAAGAGGCCACTGTAAATTCAATTATTATCTCCAATGTGACTGAAAAAGTACTTACGTACATTCAGAACATTAATAATCCCCGAGAAAAAATCGAGAAATTAGAATTTCTCTATCATCGGGATGAAGAGGAAAAATATAGCCTCTTATTAGCCAGAATATATAATCTCAAGGCTAAGAACGTTCAAAACGTAATGGACGTTCTAAATGAAATTGTTGAAATTTTTAATGTGTTAGACGACACAAATCTACGTATTAATAATCTTGAAAAATTAATTATTATGCAAGAAGCCTTTCCAAGAGATCTTGCTAAAGAATTCAAGCCTAGAGCTAATATTGACCCGACTGCATTTTATAATGAAATTAAGGACACTGTTACTTTTTACAACTACAAATCGAAAAGAAACATCAATAAACCTAAAAATAATCCGACAGTTAACGAAGTCAGGGTCGACCCAATGGACCTTGATAATATCAATGATTACAAAAGGAAGTTTTGTTATATCTGCGATATAACCGGACACACCACCAAGGAATGCCGTTACAATCTGAAGACCAAGGGAAATCACTCCAAGAAGAAGAAGAATTACAAGAAAAATCTTAGCAATATTGAAAAATCCAAGAACCTATCTTATGAAGACATTAATAACAAGTTCAAAGACGACATGGATAGTCTCGAACCAGCCACCATGGACAGTCATTTTATGGATCACGAACATAATTTTAAGTTTGCACGTGACCTTCTAGAAACTTCTGAGTTTAACATTGGAAACGTTTCTCCAGGACAAAACTTAAATGTTTTGTGTCAAAATTGTGACCAATATTCACGTGATCCAATTACACAAAATGGTATTGATCATGTGACAAACACCAAGTCATCTCTATGGACCCTTGACACCGGTGCTTGTGAACACATCACAAGGGATAAGTCTTTACTTTCTAATTTCGTTCCAAACAAGATGGTTCTACGATGTGCCAACAACACCACCTGTACCTTTGAGGGTTATGGTACTTTTCATGGTATCATTAACAATTTTCCGGTTACCTTAAACAGAGTTCTTTATTCCAAGAATGTAAATAAGAACCTTATTAGTGGAATTAAATTAGCCTCCGAAGGTATTCTCTTTAGTACTGGAACTATAGATAATAAAACCTTCGTTAAATTATCATCCTCTAAGGATAACTCAACCTTAGGTTATTTTTATAACCAAGATAATATTATTAGAATCCCAATTTTACAGGGATCTAATAATTTATCAAACCTTGAGGACAATAATAATAGTGATCTGCAGTTATGGCATAACAGATTAGGCCATTTCTACAATAAAGATATTTTCACATATCTTTCAGATCACAACACTCTTGTAAATAACTGCCCTGAGTGTAGTATTTGCAAATTAAAAAGAAGCCCCCATAATAAAATTCCTCCCCGGGCTTCTGATAATCTTGAGGTCATTCATTCAGATATAGTTGGACCTCTTGAAACCTCAGTTACAGGAAAGAAATATTTCATTTCTTTCATTGATGAACATTGTAGAAAATCTTGGACTTTCCTTCTTAAGGAAAAATCTGAGGCTACAAATGTTATCATTTATTTTTTTAAGTACCTTTTTAATCACTTTAATAATTATAGCGTTAAATATTTTAAATCTGACAACGCTAAAGAATATAAAAATAAAAAGGTACTAAAGTTTTGCAAACAAAATGGTATTATTAAATCTTTCTCTCCTCCATATAATCCTCAAAATAATGGAATTGCAGAAAGATTTAATCAAACAATTATTAATTGTATAAAAACCATTTTGTTCAAAGCTAATTTAAATATTAAATTTTGGGATTTTGCTCTCGTTTATGCTACTATTTTATACAATATTACTCCTCATAGTAGCATCCAAAATAATATCCCAAATGAGCTATTTTATTGTAAAAGAGTTAATTTATCTAAAATAAAGGTCTTTGGTTGTATTGCTTATCATAACAACCTTCAAGATAAGGCCTCCAAACTAAATGAAAACTCCGACAAAGGTATCTTCCTGGGCATCGATACTTTCTCAAACTCTTACATTATTATTAACTGCCGCTCCCATAAAGTTGTTTCAACAAGAGAGGCAACTTTCTTTGAAGATAAATTTACGGATCTACCTGAGTTCTCCAGAGACTCTGATCATACACTCTTTGTGAATCTTCCCTTCGACTTGAACTCCCCTTCGGAACATAATTCTATGTTTGGTGATGCATTTCCTGTTTACGAGTCACGTGATGAAGTAAATATTAATTCCACGAAAGTTTCTCAAAATGACGTGGAAAAGGGGTTACACAACATTTCCATACCCTTTGATATTCAGTCACGTGTTGTGTATAATTTGGATTGGACACGTGCTCAAAGCTCATTTCATGACAGTGATATGGTCTTATCAATCACCACCTCTCCACCACTCACCTTCCGAATGGCCATGAATTCAGCTGATAAAGATAAATGGATCCAAGCCATCTATGATGAGCTGGATAACCTTTACAGCAATAATATCATGACGTTCGTCCAAAAGGTACCGGAGGGTAGCACTGTTATAACCACTAAATGGGTATTCAACATAAAGCTTAACGACCAAAACCTTATTGAAAAATATAAGGCTAGATTGGTCGCAAGAGGCTTCAATCAAAAGGAAGGAATAGATTATGAATTAACCTATTCCCCCACCTTAAATAGCGATAGCATAAAATTGATTATCGCTTTGGCCGCCAAATTAAAGTGGAATATCCATCAATTGGATATTAAAGCGGCCTATTTAAATGCAAACCTGGATAAAGTAATATACACAACTATACCTCCAGGTGACGCTAATTATAAGAAAGGTTTTTGGCGCTTGAATAAAGCACTTTATGGTCTCAAACAGTCTGGAAGACAATGGTATGAGACTATATCTTCTTTCTTAACCCAAAATGGTTTTGATAAATTAAAATCAGAACCATGTATCTTTAAAAAATATTCAAAGGCCAATTTATTATGCATAATTGGCTTATATGTGGACGATATGTTGATTACTGGAACTATTCAAGAGATCAACGATATCGTCAATAAAATAAAATTAAAATTTAAAATTTCTAAATCAGGAAATATAAATTATATTTTAGGAATTAAAATTGAATTTTATAATAATTCATATTATATTTCTCAAAAAAATTTTATCGAAAATTTATTAAACAATTATAATATAAAAAATATTAAAAAATGTAAAACACCATGTACTGGAGTTAATAACAAATTAAATAATGATCCAAATTTCGACATAACAGTATACAAAAGTGCTATTGGATCATTAATATACTTGGCAAAATCAACAAGGCCAGATATCTCATTCGCAGTGCATTATGCATCAAGAAACTGCGAAAATCCAAAATTATCTGATTGGAAAAAAGTTTTAAATATTTTTAAATATTTAAATTCAACAAAAAATTTTAAAATTAAATATGATGGGTTAGGTGATATCAATGCATATTGTGATGCAGATTTTGCTGGTGACACCAAGGATAGAAAATCTACTTCTGGCTGTTTAATCCTCATGGGAAAATCTGCTATTTCGTGGCATAGTAAGAAACAATCCGTTGTGGCAACGTCCACAGCTGAGGCTGAGTACATTAGCACGTCCGAATGTACGAAGAAAGTCTTGTGGATTAGAAATATCTTAGAAGAATTATTCAACTACAATCATTCCGTAACCATATTTACAGACAACATGGCCAGCAAGAAGAGTATCGAGAATGGTGAAGTGAATACCAAATTAAAACATATAGCTATCAAATATCACTTCAATAGAGATAATATAATAAATAGGAAGATCAAGTTAATGTACAAAAACACTGAAGAAATGCTTGCTGATGTTTTAACCAAAAATGTAAATGGTCCCAAAATGAAGAAGTTTACGGATAAAATATTTTCGGAAAATTAACGATGGATACTTATTAACCAAACTTAATTTTATTTTGTAAAATTTAGTTTGAGGGGGGAATGCTATTATATCTAATCTAGAAACAAAATTTAATAAATGAATAATTTAAAAATATAAATAATAATATAAAACAATGATTTAAATCAAATGTATAAATTAATGTATAAATTAATTTTAGTCTAGAACAAGCCACATAATTAGTATAAATACATGTAAATTTTCTCTTTAAATCTTTGTAATTACCTTTATATATTTTCATATATAAATAAATAAATAAAATATATTTTAAATAAAATAACTTTAATTAAATAATAATAACATTACCTTAAAAAAAAAAAAAAAAGGATTCAATTTACATATACGGAATTAATTTTAATCAATATGTTAATTGACAATGAACCACACCTTATTAACACAGATAACTAAAGATCAATTAATGGACACAATGCATTCACAATTAAAATTAATATTAAATATAATAATTTAACTCTGAACACTGAGAACGATAATCTTTGGCATAGTAGACTTGGTCATTTCTACCATAAAGATTTATTTATATTTGTAAAAGAATATACTACCAGTAATATTAATAATGATAATAATTATATTATCTGTGGTATATCTAAAATGAAAAAATTGTCTTATATTAGATTAACTCCTAAGGCCACCAAACTACTAGATATACTAGATGCTACACACTCCGACATTGTTGGTCCTTTCCAAGATTTATTTTATGGTTTAATTTAAATTCATCGCTACTTTTATTGATGAATTCTCTAAGAAGGCTTGGATATTCACTAATTTCAAATCGGACCAAGAAAAAGAATACTGTAATAGGAAAATTAACATAATTTCCAAAAAGAATGGTATTAAAAATTATATTCACCTCCAAGAAATCGACAGAACAGTGGTATTAACGAATGCTAATCAAACCATTCTCTGTTCATTAAAGTATTGGCATTAATAATAAATTAAATTGCTGATTAGATTTATGTTTTATCAATAAATTATTAAACAAATTAAACTAATAACATAAATAATAATAATAAAATAATATTTAATAATATTTAATTTATTTATATTTTAATAATTTTTTGTTAAAAAAATAATAAAATAATATTTAATAATATTTAATAATATTTAATTTTTAATGATATATTTTAATATTTTTTTGTTAAAATAATAATAAAATAATATTTAATAATATTTAATTTTAAATAAATAAATTATATTTATATTTTATGTTTTATTTATAATAATTTGTTTCTTTGCTTTATTTATTTCACTTTTTTTTCCATTTTTTAATATCCCAAAATAAAATATATTTAATTTTTTATAATTTATTATTTATTTATTTAAATTTTCTATTATTAATTTTATTTAGTATGTAGTTATTTAATTCATTTTTTTTAAAGAAACAATTAAAAATAAAAAGTTAAGAAGAAAATTTTTTTAATATGTAAAATCTTAAAAAAAAAAAAAAAAAGAAGGGAAAAAAAAAATAACCCAATTTATTTCTAGTTTTATTTATTTAATAATTTACAATTATTTAAAAATAATTAAAAATGTGGGTGTTAAATTTAGAATTAAGTTATTATTTATAAGCCACGTTTCGAAATTCAACACAATTCATTAATCAAAATCAAAACACCATTACACTAACCAATAAAAATTTTTCAAACAGAGGAAATTTTTTTGATTTAAATACAAAAATTTTCAAATGATGTATAAAATTTTTATAATTAAAAATTTTTATTTCATTGAAATTTTAATTTAAAAAATAATCAAATTTTATTAATAAAAATTTTTTATCAGATGAATATAATTTTAAAATAATATATATTAAAATATTTATAAAAATAATGAAAGAAAATCTAATTTTACTAATAATAATATTATTAAACATTTCAACCCAAATACTAATCATAATCATAATAAAAAAAATCTTGAATATAAAAATTAAAAATGATATTAATAATTTTATTAACAATAATTCAAATAATAATATTTTAAATATTAATAAAGATAATAAAGGAAACTCTAATTTTACCAATAATAATACTAAACATTTCAAACCTAATACTATTCATAATAATATTAATATTTACTATAATAATCATAATTACAGTCCTAATAATATTAGTTTCAATAATAATAATCTTAGTAATATTAATTTCAATAATAATAAAAATCCTAATAATTATATTAATATTGATAATAAAAATTTACTTGTTGAAAATAAGACATAAATGCATTATATTTTCATAAAGCATAAATTATTAAAATTTAAGTCAATCTTAATAATATTAATTTCAATAATAATAATCGTAATTAATTTCAATAATAATAATCTTAATAATAATATTAATTTCAATAAATAATAATCTTAAAAATATTAATTTTAATAATAATAATAATCTTAATAAAATTAGTTTCAATAATAATAATCTTAATAAAATTAATTTCAATAATAACAATCGTTATAATATGATAACAATAATATCATTAACAAAGATAGTGAAGCAAGCAAAAATAGTATTGAAACAGGCCATTTAAATCCAAAGCTTAGACACATTAGTGGTAGTTACCATTTCAACAATTAAAATAAATCAAATAAAAATGCTCAATTATAGAATATTAATACAAATGATATGCTGGCCGATCCATTACCATAAACCTTTTTGGAAACAAAATAAAATTTTTATAAGATTAATTAACTTTATTATTTATTCATATAAAGTTATATTAAGTATAATAAAATATTAAACTATATTAAATATACAATTTAAATATAATTTAATATGTATATGAAACGAGCCATAATTAAGTCTATTTAATTTAATTTAATTGGTATTTTATTATTTATAGAATGTAAATAAATGCTTAACAAAAATTTAAACAATTAATCATTTATTTAAGTTCTATAAATTATAAATTTATATTTAATAATAAATAATAAATAATAAATAGTAAAAAATATATAATAAATTATAATTATAGTATATTAATAGTTCTTGAAAAAAAATTAAGATTAATATTATGTATTATTATGTATTATAAATTCATTAATTTTTTTTTATAATATTATTAATTTTTAATATCAAAGCAATTTCATTTTACAAGAATTTATGTAGTAAAAATAAAAAAAGAATCTAAGATTCTTATAATATGTAAATTATAATAAAATAATAATAAATAAAAATTTAATTATTGTTGTATCTATGCCAAGTTTAAAACTTTATTTTTATATATATATATTTTTTGAAAATATTAATAAATTTCTTCCATAATAATTTAATAATTTGTATAAATAAATAAATAAATAAATAAATAAATAAATAAATAAATAAATAAATAAATAAATAAATAAATATTAATAAATGAAAAATAAAATAAAACTTTAAAACATTAAAAAAAAAAAAAATAAATTTTTGTCAAAAATAATTACATTTGCATATGAGTATAGAGTACCCATTAATATATTAATTTTTATGTTCATATTTTAAAAATCCGAAAATTTATATTTAATTATTTGAAAAAAAAATAATTTTTTATTGTAAAATATTATTAATATTTAAAATTTATGTATAAAAAACCAGCTATCCAATAAAACATTTAGAAAAACAAAAGAATTATAGTAATATGACTTTTTCTATAATTTTATTGGTTAAGTTTTAAACTATTATGACAGTAAATAGATGAATAAATTATTATATAATTAAATAAATTACTAGTAATATATAAGTAAATATATAAATTAATAATTAAACCATAATAGGCATAAAAATTTATTGTTTATTTTTAATAATTTAAATTATTTTGTACAATTTCATTTATAAAACAGTAATATCATAATATCTTACCATTGTTTATATTAAAAAATATAATATATGGACTAATAACAATTAAAATAGATAGATAAATAAATAATAAATAAATAGCTAATAAATAAATAAATAAATAATAAATAAATAATAAATAAATACATAGATGAATAAATAAATAAATAAAAAATAAATAAATGATTAACTAATTAAATAGATATATAAATAGGATTCATTTTTAATTCTAAAAATATCATGTCAACCAATAAAGCACTATAAAATTATGTATTATATATTAATTGTGTTTAGTTGAATAGATTAAAAAGTAATATTTTCAATAGAAAAAAAAGTTATATAAAATTAAGATACATTGAAAAAACTACATTTTTTTTATTTAATAAATAAAATAAAAAAAAATATGTACTACAAATATCAAATAAATTCAATATATTTGATCATAAAAAAGAGGAAATATTTCATTTTAATTATTTAAAAGAAAATTAATATTTTTTTTTATTAAAATATATATTGTATCATTTATTTATATAGAATTCTAAATTATTTAGAAATATATACTTTAAATTAATAATTATTATTGATATATTATTTTATTTTTTATTTATATTATTAATTATTTATGATTTCTATCTGATTTTTTATTGGATATGAAATATTTTGGGAAAAGAATCGTTATTTTATTTTTATTGGATATGAACCATAGTGGTAATTATTTCATTATCAAGTTTTTTTTTTTTTTTTTTTTTTTTTTTTTTTTTTAAATTATGATATACATATAATATAATTAATTATAATAAATTAAGTGACTGCCATGTATATATATACATATTTTTTTTATTAAAATTTTAATTTTGAATATTATTTCTACAAAAAAAAAAAAAAAAAAAAAAAAAAAAAGAATTTGAGAAATATTTAAGTAATAGTAGTTTTTATATTGTTGACTTTTTAATATTACTGGTTAAGACTTTGTGTTTTGAATCTTTTTATTATTTATTTTCTTCCACTTAATAAACTTTATCAATAGATATGAAAGTATTAACAATTTTTATAAATTTCATTTATTTTTATTATATTAGGTTGATTATATAAATCTATATTTTATTTTATTTTATTATTATTTATTTATAAATTTCATTTATTTTTATTATATTAGGTTGATTATATAAATCTATATTTTATTTTATTTTATTATTATTTAAACTTTAGCATATGTTCTAAAACTTAATTTTTAATTTTTTTTAAAAAAAAAAAATTATTAATTATATAAATAATAAATAATAAATAATAAATAATAAATAATAAATAATAAATAATAAATAATAAATAATAAATCAAATCATAAATCACAAATAATAAGTAATAAATATTAAATGATAATTGAATAATTGAATAATAGAATATAAATAATAAATAATAAATAGATCTATTTTTAATATTACTTATAATTTTAATAATAAATATACTACTATTACTAACAGTAAATAATTCTTTATTCAGAGTTTTATTACTCATAATGAATTATAAAAAGTAGAAAATGAAAATAATTAGATAATTTTTAAAATTTGAAATTAATTTCATTCATTATATTCTTTTAAAATCTAAATTTGTATAATACTGACTTAACAATACTAATTTTTTTTTTTTTTTTTTTTTTTTTTAAATTTTAATACCTTCTTAAATATTAAAAAAATATAAAATTTTTAATATAAGAAGTAATCATATTTTAAAAATTTAATAATAATTAAAGTTTTGATGAAATGAAAGTAATTAAAATGATTTATAATAATAATTGAAAAAAAAAAAATTTTTTTTTTCCTTTATCCTGATTTAATAAAATTATAAAATATAGAATATTTAATATATCAAAAATATATTAAACAATGGTAATAATTTTATTATTATTCATTATTAAAAGATATGTTTCATGTATACCTATTAATATTATTACTATAAGTTTTTTTTTTTTCTTATATATTTAAATATATAAAAAATTAATATATATAATTATAATTATGGATGAAAAAAATATATAAAGTATTTTATTTCTCATATTTCTTAATTTTTTTTGCTTAAAAAAAAAATAAGAAAAGAAGAAAAAGAAGAAAACTTAATATAAGTACATTTAATTTATTAAATGTATTTGTATTTAAAAATTTTAAATGTACATAACAATATTAATATAATACAGAAATCAAAATTAAAATAAAAAAAAATAATAAAATAATAATAAATAAATTAAAAAATCAAAATGAAATTAATTCAATTAAATATATTATCTTTATTATTTGCGTTTAGTCATGGTATTAATTGCTATATAATTACTAAGATACATTTACATTAATCATTATAAGAAAAAAAAAATAAAAACTAAAATCTTTTTATTTAATAATATTATGAATATTTTTAAATTATTCCA
This sequence comes from Neocallimastix lanati (nom. inval.), assembly GCA_016946835.1. NCBI lineage: Eukaryota > Fungi > Neocallimastigomycota > Neocallimastigomycetes > Neocallimastigales > Neocallimastigaceae > Neocallimastix > Neocallimastix lanati (nom. inval.). The sequence continues at coordinate 316,038 of JACVTC010000080.1, read as the reverse complement.
GCAAGTACCTACAATTTTAATGTAGTTTCAATTTTAGGTGAAGGCTATTCCTTAGGTGTTAAATTTAATAATAAAATTGTTCATTTAGAATCTACGGTTTTTCCATGTAACTATTATTATTAATATATAAATTTAATATAAAAAATGTTATAAATATTTATTAGTATTATTATTATTTTCAATTTATATATTAAATATGTAATTTTGATGCACTAATTATATTAAATATATCAATAAGTATTTACTGGTACTGTAGAAGATAATAGTATTAATCAATACAAATATGTCGCTTTTAATAAAAATAATAAAGTTATTGAAGAGGAAACTATTGTGAGGAATTATAATGATGAAACTCCTTTAATAAATGAAGTTTATAATAGGTAAAAACATTTTTTCTATTATTAATAATAATATATAATAAAAAATATATTGTTAATATTTATAAATATTAATAATAATTTTAATAATAATTTATAACTTATGATTCTTTATAATATTATTTTATCCATTTCTATATATTTAAATATTCAAAATAAAATACAAATATATAATAATAATAATAATAATAATAATAATAATAATAATAATAATAATAATAATAATAATAAAAAGACAAAATAAGAAAGTTGATCTTCCAACACTACCTACACCATTGAATCCACAATTTAAATTAGGAACTGAAAATTATCAACCTATCCCTGATAATGTAATTTATAATATATACGCAAAATGTGATGAAACTAATTATAAAATTGTTACAGCAGATCCATTTACTGAAGATGATGATGGTAAAGATATAGTTATTAGTTGTAACTTTAATATTATTTCTCCGGATTCAGTTTTTCAAAGTGCTGGTAATATGCATACCATTGGTTATGGTAGTCGTTTATATAAGAAACTTTCTTGGAATATAAAATTTTCTGATAAAAATAAATTTTTAGGAAGAAAAAGTTTTAAGTTGAGGGGTATTGCTAATGATAAATCACTTATTCGTGAAAAATTGACTTCTAAAGTGTATAAAAGTGCAGGTGTTCCAGTTCAAGAAGGTGCTTATGCTAGACTTTTCATCAATGGAGATACTTATGGTTTATATTTGATTTCAGATAGTTTCAATAAAAATTGGATGGGAGCCTATATTCATGGTGACAAAAAGGCTAAAGTTGGATTTACTTATAAATTAGTTTCAACTACTCCAAAAGGTCCATATGCTTCCTTAAAATATTTGGGGGAAAATTATAAAAGTTATAAGAAATCTGGAACTTATATATTAGATGAATATGAAAAAGATGAAGTTGATCCAAATGATAAAGCAGCTCCTTGGGCTCGATTAATTGAATTTACAAGATTGTATGATGCATGGGTAACAACCTATCAAAATGATACCTCTGATAAGGCTATTGAAGAGCTTAAAAAATTCCTTAATATTGAGTCTGTTCTTAGAGTTATGGCGGTAGATACATTAGTTATTCCATTAGATAATTTCTGGTTAATTATGAGTAATTCTGCTCTTTATTATAATCCAGAAAGAGGTAATTACCAAATTATTCCTTTTGATTTCGATGAAACTATGAGAGGCTCATGGGATGAACAATACTTCAATCCAAATAATTATATTAAGGATTGTATAACTTGGCCAAATTATAATGAAAGTTTATATGAGCACTATTTTACCAATCATTTATTAGAACATCCACAAATTAGAAAGAGATATGATATCATTTTGGCTGAACTTAGTCATAAAACTTATGATTCTGATATCATATATAATTACATTAATGCAATAGCTAGTCTTATTAGAGAGGATGTTCAATGGAATATTGATGCAGTTAATAATTTAAATATCCCATATAATGGTAAAGTTCAAAGTTTCACAATGAATCATTTTGAAAAGAATTTAAAGATATCAGTAAAGCCTACAAGTTCTGTTAAAGATTCTTATGATCTTCGAGACTTTGTTAATCTTAGAGGTGGTTTTTGTAGAGATTATACTTCTAACATTGATACTTCCGATAATTCAAATATTTCAGATGACTTGAAGTTAGAAATGAGTGAAATTATTCCAACTCCAGTAACCTCTTCTGAAGAAGATCAACAAATTTTTAATTTCAATGTTGTTTCTCTATTTGGTAAAAGGTATTCCTTAGGTGTTAAATATGATGAAGAAATTGTATCATTAAATTCTACAGCTTTCCCATGTAAGTAATAAATTTAAAATAATGTTTTTTTTTTTTTTTTTTTAATATTTAATATTCGAATTAGTTATAATCTTATAAAAATAATGTTAATACAAGTCTTCATATATAATATTTTTTTGATATATTAAAAAAAAAAAAAAAAAAACCATAAATTAAAAAAAAAAAAATTTTTTTATAAACATGTTTAATATGTTTAATGTAATAATTAGTGTATTCTGGTTCAATAAAAGCTAAAAATATAAATAAATATAAATATGTTGCCCTTAATGCTAAAAATGAAATTGTCGAAGAGGAATCATTCTTTAGAACTTACACCAATGAAACTATTGTAAATGAAGTTTACAACAGGTAATTCATAATTTTATTGTAAATATAAATATAAATAAATAATTTAGAATTAGGAATCTTTAAAATTTTATAAAATAACTAAAGGAATTATAAAATTATAAAAAAAAAATTTTTTTTATTTCTACAATTTTTATAAAAAATGATAATAATATATATTTATAAATGATACTAATCAAGATTATATAATATATAAATATATATATATTTAAATAATTATATTATAAAGAGTTAATAAGAGTGTTAGTCGTACTGAAATACCAGATCCATTAGAACCAATATTCCCAATGGGAACTGAAAAGTATCAACCAATTCCAGATAATGTTATTTACAATGTATATGCTAAATGTGACGAAGTTGGTTATGCTAATGTTACTACTAATCCATTCTTTAATGGTAGAGAGATTCGTAATGAAATGAAGGTTCCATGTTCTATCACAATTATTTCTCCAGATTCTGTTTTCCAAAGTGAAGGTACCGTTCGTTTAATTGGTTTCGGTAGTCGTTTATATAAAAAACTTTCTTGGAGTATTCAATTTACAGATAAAAAATTCTTTGGAAGAAAAACTGTAAAGATGAGAGGTATGGCTGGTGACAGATCTCTTATGCGTGAAAAACTTGCAACAGAATTATATAAGTCTGCTGGAGTTCCAGTTCAAGAAGGAGCTTATGCTAGATTTTTCATTAATGATGATATTTATGGATTATATTTAATTACTGATACTCTGAATAAGAAATGGCTTGGTGCCTACGTTCATGGCGATGAAAAGGCTAAAATAGGTATGAGTTATAAATTACTTTCAACTGTTCCAGATGGTCCATACTGTGATTTGAAATATATGGGAACTAGATATTCCAAATATAAAAATAAAGGAATTTATGAAGTTGATGAATATGAAAAAGAAGATGTAGATCCTAATGATGAATCTACTCAATGGAATCGTTTAATTGAATTTACAAAATTATTTGATAATTGGGTCAATACCTATAAAAATGATTCTTCTGATAAAGCAGTTAAAGAACTTGAAAAATTCTTAAATCTTGAACCACTTCTTAGATTAATGGCTATTGATACTTTAATTCTTCCATTAGATAACTTCTGGTTAATTATGAGTAATGTAGAACTTTATTACAATCCCGTGGATAATAAATATTTAATCCTTCCATTCGATTTTGATCAATCCTTATATGGATCATGGGATATTAGTTCACTTAATCCTGATAATTATATTGAAGATTGTATTACATGGGCTAATTATAATGAATCCATTAATGATCACTACTTCCTTAATAATATAATGAAACATCCACAAATTAAAAAGAGATATGACATTATTTTAGATAAAATTAGTAATCAATCCTTCGATCCAGTTACCGTTAATAATTATCTTCTTAGTATTGTTGAGCTCATTAAGGATGATGTTCAATGGAATATTGATTCAGTTAAAAGTTTAAATATACCATATCAAGGAGAAGTGAAAAATATGAAGCTTAGTCATTTTAATAGAAGTTATAATATAAAATATAATGATAATAGTAAAAATGGTATCAGCGATTCATATGAACTTCAAGAATTTGTAAATGTTAGAGGAGAATATTGTAGAGCCTACACAAGTACTGTTGATCTTAAGGAAGATGAAAATGAAGAAAAAAATAAAGATAATGAAGGAAATAAAGATAATGAAGAAAATAAAGATAATGAAGGAAATAAAGATAATGAAGAAAATAAAGATAATGAAGGAAATAAAGATAATGAAGAAAATAAAGAGAATGAACAAAACAAAGAAAATGAGGAAAATAATACATCTGGTTTTAAATTTAATGTAGTGTCAATTTTAGGTAAAGATTATTCTATGGGAGTAAAATATGGAAACAATATTGTTGTTCCATTAAATATTTCAACCTATCCATTATATACTGGTACCATAGAGGACGAAAATTTGAGTCAATATAAATATGTAGCTCTTAATAGTAAAAATAAAGTGGTTAAGGAAGAAATTATTACCAGAACTTACAATGATGAAATTATTAATGAAGTCTTTAATAGGTAAGTTATAAAAGAAATTTATTTTATCTTTAATGTCTTTTAATCTTTTTTTTTTTTTTTTTTTTTTTGATTCCATATAATAAAACTAATACTAATAGTAATACTACTAAAAATAATAATACTAATATTTTATCATTAATTTTTATCAAAATTTAAATATTATATATATAAATGTGTATATAAAACTTTAATAATAGAACTAATAAATATGATTCTATTCCAGAACTTTCAAGTCCATTAGAATCTTTATTCCCAATGGGTTCTGAAAAGTATCAACCTATTCCAGATAATGTAGTCTACACTGTATATGCTAAATGTGAAGAAGTAAGCTATACTAATGTTACCACTAATCCATTCTTTAATGGTAGAAGTATTGAAAATAATAAGAAGGTTCCATGTACCTTTAACATTATTTCCCCAGATTCGACCTTCCAAAGTGAAGGTACTATGAATTTAATTGGTTACGGAGCTCGTAAATACAAGAAACTTTCCTGGGGTATACATTTCACTGAAAACGAGTTCTTTGGAAGAGAGTATGTTGAAATGAATGGCATAGCTAAGGATAAATCTCTTATGCGTGAGAAGCTAGCTTCTAAATTATATAGCAGCGTTGGTGTTCCTGTTCAAGAAAACGCATATGCTAGACTTATCATTAATGATGATATCTATGGTTTATACTTAATTTCCGATGTTTTAAATAAGAAATGGATTGGTGCCTATATTCATGGAGATGAAAATGCCAATATTGGAACAAGTTATTCATTAAATTCTGATACTCCAGATGGACCATATTGTGATTTAAAATATTTGGGTGATAGTTACTCTAAATACGCTAAAAGTAATACTTATGAAATTAATGAATTCGATGATGATGAAAACGATGATGATGAAGCTACTAAATGGTCTTCTTTAATTAGATTTACCAAATTATTTGACCAATGGGTTAAAACTTATGAAAAGGACACTTCCAGTAAAGCCATCCGAGAACTTGAAACTTTCTTAAATCTTGAATCGGTTCTTAGATTAATGGTTATTGATACCTTAATTCTTCCATTAGATAATTTCTGGTTGATTATGAGTAATACGGATCTTTACTATAATCCAGAAGATAAGACCTATCATTTTATTCCTTACGATTTTGATGAATCTTTAGTGGGATCCTGGGAAATTAGTTCACTTGATCCTTCAAATTACATTAAAGATTGTATTACCTGGGCCAATTATGATGAATCTATCAATGATCACTATTTCATTAATAATTTAATGAAACATCCACAAATTAAGGAAAGATATAATACGATATTAGAACAAGTAACTCAGAATACCTATCAAACCTATAATGTATACAATTATATTAGTGGTATAGCTGATCTTATTCGTGAAGATGTTGAATGGAATATTAATGCCGTAGACAATTTAGCAATTCCTTATTCCGGTAAAGTAACCTCCTTTAAAATGAAGCACTTTAATAGAAATTGTGATATTAACTATGGAGATGATAACGATGAAGTTAGTGATTCATATGAACTTTTAGAATTTGTTAGAGTAAGAGGTAATTATTGTAGAGCCTATGTTGATAAACTGAATTAAAAAAAAAAAAAAAAAGAATTTATTATTTATAATCTTTCCTTATTAATATCCAAATAAAAATTTAAGAAAAGAAAAAAAAAAATTAAAAAATTTAAAAAATTAGAATAATAATAATAATAATAATAATAATAATAATAAAATCAATAAATTAACACCTATACACACACACACACACAAAAAAAAAAAAAAAAAAAAAAAAAAAAAAAAATCAATAAATACCTTACACAAAAAATAAAAAAAAAAAAAGATTTTGATGCTGATTAAATAATTGTAATTAGAAGTCATTTAATTATGTTAATTTTTATTAGTGAATAATTCTTATTATTATTATAAAAAGAAGATAATAATTCTTAACATAAAAAATATATATAATAATTAAAAATATAAAAAAATATATATAAAAATTTAAAATTAAAAAACAAATATTTATAAAAAATATATAAAATTTTATAAAAGCAAATATTTATATAATATATAAAAATAAAAATAAAATTTAAAAAAATAAAAATTTTAAATTAATATTATTATATAATAAATAAATAAATAAATAAATAAATAAATAAATAAATAAATAAATAAATATTAAAATAATATAAATTTAAAATAATATAATTGAAATTTCTTTAAAAATTAAAATTATATATTGAATTATTAATCTATTATTACAATTATTTTTATTAGTATTGATATTATAATTATTATTGATATTATAATTATTATTGATATTATAATTATTATTGATATTATAATTATTATTGATATTATAATTATTATTGATATTATAATTATTATTGATATTATAATTATTATTGATATTATAGTTGTAATATTATTTTTTCGAACTTTTGCTTCAAATAACCCCCATCCGGGTTTGGCTAGCAAATAATAAAAAACATTTTTTTTATAATATAAATTAAATATAAATTAAATTTTAGAGGTTAATGAAAAAAATAAACTTTATTTATTAATTTTTTTTAAAATTTATTTATTTATATATTTATTTATTTTTATTACTTTATTTTATTTTATTTTATAATTTTTTTTTTATAAAAAAAAAAAAAAAAGTAAAATTTCTTCGAAATTTGAATTATTTAAAAAAATTAGTAAGAATAATAATAAGAATAAAAAAAAAAAAAAAAAAAAAAACATTATTTTAAATAATAACAATAAATAAAAATGGTTTCTGGTAAATAGTTTATTTTGTATAACATGTATTTTATAATGTATATATATTGTTAATTATAAAATAAAAATAAAATGTTTTTAATTGATTGAATGATATATATTTTAATGTAATAATATATATAAATTAAAATTATTTTCTTTTATACTATTTCATATTTTGTTAACAAAAAAAAAAAAAAAAAGATATTGAAATTGGTATGTTAATTGTTTCTGCAGGTAGTAGTAATGGTAGTATTTGTCGTGATAAAGATGGTAATTTTTTATCTATAAATGGTTCAAATAATGGTGAAAAGAGAACTATTGTAGATATTATACCAACACTACGTAGTTTTTATGCAAAAAATCGACATCTTCCTAATGTTGATGAACTTGTTGAAGCCAAATTTAAAAAAATGTATGAACAGGCTATAATAGTCAGTGAAACTTATAATGATATTTATAAGAAATTAAACCCAGAATTATATAATAAAATAATGGATATTAAAACCGAAGATCTACGAAGTTTATTATTATCCGAAGAATAATGAAAATTAAAATGAATAATATAAGTAAATTAAAATAAAGTGAAAATACATAACTAAAAAAAATAAACAAAACGAAACAAAACAAAAGAAATTTTTTTAAAAAAAATATGCAATATCTCCCTTTTTAAAAAACAAAATAAATTCAGTGAAATTCATCAATATAAAAAAAAAAATAAATATAAAAAAAAAGAAAGAAAAAAAAAAAAAAAAAAAAAAATAAAATAATATATATTTATTTCTATTATCAATTAATTATTATTATTATTATTATTATTATTATTATTGAATTTTTTATATAAATAAAACATAATGAAATCATATAATGTTAAGAAATCCTTTTAATTCATATATATATACATTCATATATAAAATTTTAAGAAAATATATATATATATTAAACGTTGCATTTTATAATAAAATATATGAATCATAGACTTATTTTTTTTTTTAAATTAAATTAACAATGAAAATATTCATATATATATAAAAAAAGATATGAAAATAATAATAATAATAATAATAATAATAATAATAATAATAATAATAATAATAATAATAATAATAATAATAATAATAATAATAATAATAATAATAATAATAATAATAATAATAATAATAATAATAATAATAATAATAATAATAATAATAATAATAATAATAATAATAATAATAATAAAGAATTTCAAATTAATATAAAAAAAGTCTAAGAAAAAAAAAAAATATGGTTATTAAAAGATTTACAAATGTTAAAATTCAATGAAAATAACTAATTCAAAAATTATAAAATAATAATAATAACAAGTAATTATTAATTAATACAAATCAAAGAAAAATTAATAGTAGAAAATAAACTTTTTAATTTTTTGCTATCTTTTTAAAAAAAGATCCTGTATATTTTAATTGGATTATTTAAATAATCTTTTCAATTAAAATTTATACTGCATATAATAAAAATTATAAAAAAATAAAATAAAAAATAGTACTAAATAAATAACTTAATAAAATAAAAAATATAAATAAAATATTTTTTTATTTTTTTGTAATTTATATTTATATTTATTATTATTATTATTATTATTATTAATTTTATTTTTATATTTACATTTTATTTTAATAATGCTTTTTTCAGATTTATTTAGTTTTTTAGTAATTATTATTATTATAATTATTATTTCTATTTTTATTTTAATTCATTGTATTATTATTATTTAATTATTTAATTATTTAATTATTTAATTATTATTAAAAATTAAAAAATAATAAAAAAAAAAAAAAAAAAAGGAAAAAAAAGAAAATTTAATAAAAAAAAAAAAAAATATTAAAAAAAGTTTTAAAAAAAAAAGTTTAAACAATTAAAATAATAAATAGTTTTAAATAAAATTATTTTATATATTATATATTTTTTGTTTTATTACTATTATAATAAAATAAATTTAAAGGAATCATTAAGTATATTTATTTTTTGTTTTGAAAGATTTATAATAATAATAATAACAAACAAACAAACAAATAAATAAATAAATAAATAAATAAATAAATAAATAAATAAATAAATAAATAAATAAATAAATAAATAAATAAATAAATAAATAAATAAATAAAAGAAAATGAATAAATAAAAGAAAATAATATGAAATAGCATTAATTTATAAATAATTGTGATTATAGTTAAATTAAATTATACGTATGTATATTAATTTTAAGGTGAATTAAATTTTTGGAATAATATTATTTATTAAAATTTACCTTTTATTAGTTTTTACTTTATATTTATTTTTTTTAACTTATTTAATTAATCATATTAAATCATTTCATCTTTATACTTATACATATTTTTTTTTTTTTTTTCCCAAAAATATCAAAAGTTTAAAAGTATTTAAAAAATAGAAATATAAAAAAAAAAAATTAAGATTATTTATATAATTTTTATTATTTTTTCTGTTATTATTATTAATAGAATTTATTTTAATATATTATAATTAAAATTATTTAATTAAGATTTTTATTAAGGAAGATTAGATAGCTATTAATTCAAACTTGGTATTAAGTTATTTTTTGAATTAAATAGAAATAAATATTATATTATGAAAATTAAAAAACAAAAAAAAAAAAAAAAAAAAAAAAAAAGGTTGAAAGAAAGAATTTAAAAATTATTTAAAACAAATACACAGATAAATTAATATAAAAAAAATTGGAAAAAAGAATTTAAGAATAATTTAAAACAAATACACAGGTAAACTAATATAAAAATAAAGCAAAAAAAAAAAAAATTCAGCTTTGTTTTTTTCAATAAAAAAATATATATATATATATATAATTATAAATTTATATTAATAATTGAAGATCGATAAGTATTAACAAAATCAAATGTATATATATATATATATATATATGAATAAATATTTTTATTTAACCAAAAAAAAAAAAAAAATTTAAATGTCCATAATAATAATAATAATAATAATAATAATAATAAATAATAATACTAATAAATAATAATGAAAATCATACGAATCATAGTTAATCATAATAATTATAATCATGATAATAACTGTAATCATAATAATAAAATTTCATAACTTTATTCGTTATAACAAAAAAAAAAAAAAAAAAAAAAAAATAGAACTTATTATAATGTTTATATTTTTATTTTTATACATTTTTTTTTATTTCCTTTTTGTAAAAAAAAAAATATTTACTGAATGATTTGTTATAGAAATTATACATATATATTATATTATTATTATTATTTAAAAAAAAATTATTAATTATTTTAATAATAGAAGCAGTTAATTAATGAAATATATAATCCTAAATATATTCTTGATTTTACTGTTGTTTAACATAAGTAAATATAATCTATTAATATCAAAATAAGAAAATAAAGTTTTATTGTTTTATGTATTAATGATAATAATAATTAATATTGAATATATTTTAATTACATACTAATCATTTTTATATAATTAATAAATATTATTAATTATAATATATTTACATAATAATCATTTTTATATAATTAATTAATATTAATTATTATTATCATTAATTTATAATATAATATTATATATATATATATTTAAAAATATTTAAAAAAAAAAAAAAAAAAAAAAGATGTAATCATTGGAAATATTACAGAACTAAAAGTTATTGCTTATGCAGTAAATGAAGAAACTCAACCCTATTCTTCCATGATAAATGAATTTAATAATTATTCAAAAAAAAATAATTTAAATATTACCCTCAATCTTAATATTTATACCAATCTGAATATATCTCGTAATGTTAATGACTATGCATCATTAGTAGAATCATTATTATTCAAAAAATCAAATAAATATGATATATATTACTATGATAATGCACTTACACAAAAGTATGGATCACATTTATTAGACATAAAAAACCTTATACCCAAAAAGTTTATTGAAATGTTTCATCCTGATCTTATTTCGCAATCCTGTCAATATGAAAATAAAATCGTTGGAATGGTAAAAATTTAAATTCATAAAAAATAAAACAAACAAACAAACAAAAAAAAAAAAAAAAAAAGAAAAAATTTTTTTTACTAAAATGCTAAATAATTTTTTTTTATGCTATATATTATATATTATTATCAATATTTAAATATATATACTTATATTATTAATTAAATTGAAAATAATTCTTAATCATTTATATATTCATTAAATATTTATATAACTATAAATATATAATATTTATTTGAAAAATAGCCTTTTTCAATTGGTTATTCCATGCTTTATTCCAATAAAGCTTTATTACAAAAATATGGAAAAACTATTCCGGAAACCTGGGATGAACTAATTGATACCAGTAAATATATTTTGGAGAAAGAAAATAATACTAATTTAATAGGATATAATGGATTATTTGATGGTACCTACTTAACTTTATATAATATATATATATATGTATATATTTTTACATATATAAATTCAAATAATTATAATTTTAAATAATGAAATATTACTATACAAATAGTGATTAAAATAGTAATAATAATTATAATTATATTAATGTTAATAATTATTTTTATATAAAAATATTTATATTAACATTTATTTTTATTATATTTATATCTATATCTATATGTATTTAATTTTCTATTTCATTCATAATTTTTTTTTTTTCCTTCTATACATATGTAAATAGATTCTGAACATGGACTCTGTTCCTTAATTGAATTTATTTATTCCTGTAGAAATTCTGTGGATTCACCTTTTCCTGATATGGAAAGTGAAACATCAATTAATGCATTTCATTTATTGAAAAAAATAAAAAATGAAGCTTCTTCAGGTAATACAAAAAAAAATATATATATAATAATAATAATAATAATAATAATAATAATAATAATAATAATAATAATAATAATAATAATAATAATAATAATAATAATAATAATAATAATAATAATAATAATAATAATAATAATAATAATAATAATAATAATACTAATACTAATACTAATACTAATACTAATACTAATACTAATAATAAATAATAATAATAATAATAATACTAATACTAATACTAATAATAATAATAATAATAATAAATAATAATAATAATAATAATAATAATAATAATAATAATAATAATAATAATAATAATAATAATAAGCTCAAATAATATAAACTCTACTAATAATATCAACTTTTTTAATTTCATATCTATTTCATATTTTTTATTATTTTATTAAAATTATTTTATTTTTACTTTATTTTTTTTATTCTATTCATAACATATATTCTTTTTTTTTTTTTTTTTTTTTTTTTTTTTTTTTTTTTTTTTTTTTTTTTTTTTAAAAAAATAAAAAATAAATTAAATTAATTAATCAATATTAGATGAGATATTTCACTCTGATATGGATTTTGCCTTGAATTCCTTATTTGGAGGTAATGCTTTATTTATAAAATTTTGGACGTTACCGAATTCAATGCTCGAGCTTATGGAATATGATATGGCCCCCTTGCCTGGAAAATTGAAAGGAGTATCTGGTACCTCTATTGCCGGCTATAATATAGGAATTGATAGTTCCATATCAAAAAGAAAAATAAATGCTGCTATTGAAGCCCTTAAGTTTTTATCCTCGAAAGAACTTCAAAAAAAATATTTGTTAAATGATGATTTAATTTCTGGCATTACCGAACTCTATAAGGATGAAGAAGTCTGTAAACATATTCGCTGTGATGCTTTCCTTAAAGTTCAACCAATAGGTCGACCAACCACCAATCTTTATAGTAGCACAGAGTATTATCAACGAATTATAAATTATGCTCATCAATATTTATATGGCAATGAAACAGCAAGTAAAGCCTTGAAACAAATCAGTGATCTCACCGCTATTCATTTTATTTCCATGACCAAAGACAGACCTTCAAAAATATATGCCATTATCTTTTTTATTATTGTGAATGTGCTATCCTTTATCTTCCTGACCTCCATAATACTACTCTTCACTAAAAAATATAAAGTTTATTTCGACTATCTATCCCCATCATTTTGGATTGTCATAATTATCGGGTTGATCATTATCCTTAGTAGCTTTTACACCACCATAGGACCCTACACCAATATGAAATGTAAACTTCATAATATCCTACTCCTTTTCGGTTGCACTATGAATATCTCACCATTTCTTCATAAACTCATTGTTGATTGTCCTGAGAGGAACAAAATATCAGAATGGGCTAGTAAGCATAGCAATTTATTTATACTCATTTTTATGGTGATTGATTCCATTTTATCATTAATAACTTTAATCAATCAAAATCCAGAAGTTGAAACCGTTATCTTCAATGAGGGGGAAAATTTTAGAAAATGTAGTGCGAAAGGGAAGATTAGTTTGGTTATTATGGGTTTAGTGCTATTTTATTATTTTTTTATAGTGATTTCAATACTATTCCTATGCTATATTGAGTGGTGTGTTAAAACGTATATTTATGATGTACGAACCATTACTATAGCTATCTATTTTAATGTATTTTCAGCGACACTACATACTATATTATACTTTACCAATTTTAAAAATTATATTTTTTACTTTATCATTAATAATGCATTTATCATAATGTCAGCGGTTACAAGTTACATCTTTGAATTTGGATTTAGACTATTTATACCATTCAATAAAAAAAAAGAAAATGAAGTGATCCTCTATATCAATACAATCTATAATTTAAGAGGAAATAAAAACAATATGGATAATAATCAACAAACGTTCTCTTCTAATATTTTTACAGATATCAGCAGTTCTTCCAACAATACTGAGAGATCCAATGAAATAAATCGAAAATTCAGTCATGCTTCCATAACGCCATCAATCCCCAATAATTCTTTCTTCTTAAAATTAGTAAATTATCATAATCAGCCTATAAATATGAGATCTAGCATTACTCCATCTAATGAAATATCATCATCTAAAAAATCTAATGTGATATAGTATAATACTTATAATTAATATCAATAATTTTTTCAAATAAACAAAGAAATAAAATAAAAATTGAATTGAATTATATAATTTTATCTTGTTATATCTTATTTTATTTTATCTTATTTTACTTTATAGTATTTTATTTCATTTATATATATATATTTATTTTTTTTTTTTTTTAATTTTTAATTTTTATTTTTATTTTTTTTATTGTAATGATAAATAAGGATTGTATTATATATATATATATAAATTATGTAAGCTTTTTATTTAATAAATTATTTTCAATATTATCAAATATTATTAGAATTTTAAATATAATATAATATAATAAAATAAAATAAAATAAAATAAATAGTAGAAGTGTTAATATAAAGTACAGATTGAATAAAATAAAATAAAATAAAATAAATAGTAGAAGTGTTAATATAAAGTACAGATTGAATAAAATAAAATAAAATAAAATAAATAGTAGAAGTGTTAATATAAAGTACAGATTGAATAAAATAAAATAAAATAAAATAAAATAAAATAAAATAAAATAAAATAAAATAAAAAAAAATAAAATAAAATAAAATAAAATAAAATAAAATAAAATAAAATAAAATAAAAATAAAATAAAATAAAAAATAGCAATAAATAAAAAAATAACAATAAATAAAAAATAACAATAAATAAAAAAAAAAAAAAAAGAGAAAAAAAAAAGTAATAAATAAATATTGACATAAAATTAGAAATGATAATAAATTAAAATATATTAAATCTAAGTAAATGAAGTAAATATGCAGAATAGACTATACCCACTGTTCGAATGGTACCTGATCCCCCTCAATATACTTTGCGTTTGTATTAACATTGGTCTGAGATAGAGATAATAAGGTACAACTGCGCTGTGTGCTACCAGAATGACTCAGGGATACACATTAACTCCTTTCTTCTCATATATCACATATACACCAAACATTTTTTTTTTTTTTTTTTTTTATTTTTTTATTTTATTTTATTTTATTTTTTATAAAAAATTATTTTTTATAATTTTAGATTGTTTAAATTATTTTAATATATTATATATTTAATTATTATTTTTTTTAATATTAATATTTAATAAAATATTTAGTTATATACAAAATTTAAATAATATTAGAATACTTTTTATAATTAATAAAACAATGAAAATGATTTTTTTTTTCTATTCTAATTATACATATATAAATAATAATTATTAAAAATAATTTATAAATAATAAAGCAATGAAAATGTTTTTTTTTTTTTTTTTTTTTTTTTTTTTTTTTTTTTTTTTTTTTTTTTTTAATTATACATATATAAATAATAATTATTAAAAAATATAAATTAAAATATAAATAAGATTAATATATGTAAAGTCCATTAAAATATTTCCTTTTTTTTTTTTTAATTATTTTTGTTCAATATGATAATAAAAGATTTGAATAATTATACAAATCTATATCTATATCTAAATATATATATAAAATTCGTTTATATTTTTTTTTTTTTTTTTTTTTTTTTTTGTGTAAATAAATAAAAATATATCTATGTATTTAAATATATTTTAAAAAAAATTTTTTTATTATTATTATTTAATTTTTTATACTCTTCAATATTTGGTATTTTATGAAATAAAATATTGTAGTTTTATTATTTTTACTGATATTCATTAAAAAAAAAAATTATAATTAATGTTTTAATTCAAATTTAGTGTAATCCTAATTTTAGATTTATCTTCTAAATTTTATATTATTTTATTATCTTAACATATATATATATAGATATAAATTTAAAAAAATTTTAAAACTTTAAAAAAACTTTAAATTCTTTAATTTTATTAATTAGTCCTTTCATTTAAACTTTATTTATCGGCCCTTTCTTTTAATTATAATTCATAATTAATTATTTAATTTTATGTACATAAATTTAATATTAATTATAATTATAAAAAACTATATTAAAATAAATAATAATAATAAATTATTAAATGTATATAAAAGGATGAAATAATTGATTTAATAATATTCAAATAATAATAGAAGTTAGTAGTAATAAGTAATAATAGTAAAGAAAAAATTTATAATAAATAAATAAATAAATAAAATAAATAAATGCCATATTATATTATTCTTATTAATAAGAACACTAATGTTATTATTACAATGTTATTCTATTTTTTTTTTTTTTATTTTTTAATTTTGTTTAATAGTTATTCTCATTAATAATTAAATAAGTTTGTTATAAACTATTAATCATGTTATTAATTAATAAGTCCTTCTATAATGATTAATTTATTTAATGAATTATAGATTAATTAATTAATTACAATAGAAAATTGTTATAGAACTAGTGTAGAATCAATTACCTATATTTATTTGCAATTAACTATTTAATAATTAAAACTATAAGAGAACTTTTTTAACCATTACAGTATTTTCTATAAGTTAATTTTATATTCTTATTGACCTTTTCATCTTCTCTTTAAATTTTTTATTTTTATTTATTATATTTTAATTTATTTTATCCTATTATTTTTATTAATACTATTTATTCATTAATTGTACTTTACTCTTATACAATATTTCACTATCTATCCTGCTCTATCTTATTTTATTTTATTTTATTCAATCTGTATTTTATATTCATATTCAATATTTATTTTATTTTATTTTATTTTATTTTATTTTATTTATTCAATCTGTACTTTAAATTTATATTTTAGCTATTTATTTTATTTTATTTTATTTAGTCAGTAAAAAAAAAAAAATTTAGACAAACATAACGAGTACACATCTCCCATTATGATCATAGCAGATATAACTGTTAAGTGTGATATACTGGTATACCAGTACAACCCTCCACACTTCTGCCTGGGGCTGTATTTCCTAACATATATGCTACATATATCTCCATTGACCACGAGCATCGGAATAGGAACCATTCACCCCTCCAGTGGGTGTAATCATTGGTCATCATCAGTATGATTAAGTCGTAGCATAGTATCGCAGGAGGTTTGGCCAATATGCTTGCTAAGGGTTATTCAATCTGTAATTTCTCTAATTTAATATTCTACTTATTTTTATTTTATTTTATTATATTATATTCTATCATGTTTTTAATTTATTTTAATATATGTGTCAATATATTCTATCATATATTTTAATTTAATTTATATATCTTTAAATTTTTTTACTTTACTTTTATTTTTTATCATTACTAAAAATTTTTTTTTAATTAGGTATATTCAATTCAATAGATTATATATATTCAATTATATTCAATTTAATAATTTATATATATTCATTTATATTCAATTGTTATACCAGATTTTATATTAAATAAAATGAATAAAAAAAATTTTTTTAAAGCCTCCAAAAATTTAATAAACTTTAAATATTATTAAATATAAATAAAGTTTATAATTAATAATCAAAAGGATAAATAATAACAGAATGAATAATCAATAATAATATATTCTTAATAATACTATATATTAATATTTTTGTGTACAAAAATTAATATTTAATATTGATTATATTTCCTATATATATTTATATATTTATACTATTTATTATTTATATTATTTGTTATATTTATTATATATACTATGTATATTATTTATTATATATATTATTTGTTATATTTATTAATTTTTATATAATATTTATATAAAATTTATTTATTTATTAAAATTCTTTAACAGTATAAAATGGTAAAAGTATAAAAAAAAAAAAATTTACTTCTATATAATAAATGAAATAGAATAAAAAATAAAATAAAATAAAATAAAATCATCTATGTGCATTTATATATATGTCTTTATGTAAAGAATATAAATGAATAAATAAATGATTGATGATTAACAATATATTAGAATATAATAGTAGAATAAATCATATTTATATTTTATTTTATTTAATAAAATTTTAATATTAAAATAGAAAATAA
This sequence comes from Neocallimastix lanati (nom. inval.), assembly GCA_016946835.1. Classification (NCBI taxonomy): domain Eukaryota; kingdom Fungi; phylum Neocallimastigomycota; class Neocallimastigomycetes; order Neocallimastigales; family Neocallimastigaceae; genus Neocallimastix; species Neocallimastix lanati (nom. inval.). The sequence continues at coordinate 297,741 of JACVTC010000080.1, read as the reverse complement.
AAAATAAAAAAAAAAAAAATAAAAAAAAAGGAAAAATTATTAAAATTTAAAAATGAAAAATGAAAACTTTCTATTTTTAGTAAAGTACGGATCCATCCATTGAATGATTTTCTTTTAAAGATAAAACCACTCTTTTCTTTTTTTTTTTTTTTTATATTTTAGTTGTTAGTAAATATGATAATAGAAAATATTTTAATATCTAAATATTAAATTGTATATTTTCTAACTAGGTTAGCTTAATAGTAATAGTATTAAAACGTCATCAATATTAACTTTTTTATTTTTTAAAATGAAAAGTCTTATAATATAAAATTAATGATCATATAAATGCACAGAGTTTAAATAATTAATATAAAAAAAGAAAAAAATTTATTTTAATTTTTTTTTATATTTTATTATTATTATTTTTTTTTTAAATTAAACAATTCTTCCATTAATAAAAACATTCTCATACATTTTAACCAATAGAATTCAAAATATAGTTCTAATGTAATTGTAACTGTAATACATTTTATCAAATTTAATATTTTTTAATTTCAAGGTTAAAAAAAAAAAAAAAACTATGAATATTACATTATGATATATTTATCTGAATAATTATGAATACTTTTATAATATTTTTATATCATTTTTTTTAAAGCTTTATAATTTATTATACTCTTTATATATATTCTTTATATTTTCTATATCTGTTCTTCTATAAATTGTAGATATTATAAAGTTCACATAGTAGTTACATTAATCTATTACTTATAGGATAGAGTTTACTTGTTATTTATTCTATGTATTAATTATAAGTATTATTATGAAACTCAATTATATAAAAAAAAAAATACAAAAAAAAAAAAAAAAAAAACATAAAAATTATACAAAAAAAAACATAAAATTTATGGAGATATTAATATCAATATATTAGGGATAGTCTGTATATTAACTATATACCATTGAATTAATTTAATTTGTAAAGAATAAATATATATAGATATATATATCTTCTATAAACATATATAATTATATATATATTATATATTGGTATATATGCAGTTATATATATTGTTATAGAAGATATATAGCAATAAAAGATATATAGTTATATATAGAAGATATATATAGTTATATAGATATATTGTTAAAATATTGTTATATATTGCTAATTATAATATATGATGATACTATAATCTATATAAAGGAATATAAAACAGAATTTATAGAAGATATATAGCTATAAGATATATAGTTATATATATAGAAGATATATATAGTTATATAGATATATTGTTATATGCTTATTATAATATATGAAGATACTATAATTTATATAAAGGAATATAAAACAGAATTTAATATGTCCTTAGTTAAAAATTAAAAAAAAAAATTTATAATAAATTAATAATATATTTAATAGTAGTTAAATATTCATAATTATTAATAAATTATTGCTTCTTCTAAATGGTTGGTTGGTTGTTATATCATAAAATTGATAGAGAAGAGGATTAATAAATTTTACTTAAAATATTTAATATAAACAAAGTTGTTATTTACAGTTTATTATTATTATTATTATTATTATTATTTTGACATTTATATAAAGTTCAATGGCTAAATGGTTGTTATATATAATAATATTTTATATATAGTAGAATTCTATAGTTTATATTAATATTTAATATCAAGGATTAATATATCAAAAAAAAAAAAAATCATCTTAAATCTTTTCTTTATACGATTGCCATTTATTTACTTATACATTTATTAATTTATAGAAATTTTTTTTAAATCATTTATATATTCATTCATTTACTTATTTATATATTTATTGGGGAATTTTAAATTAAAATAAGTGGCTAATACAAACTTTTAAATCTTAATTAATATAAAATTTTTTTTACATTATTTTTAATTCATTCTTTATTTAATTTTATATATATATATTTTCTAATTTTTTTTTTTATAGTATTTTTGTTTGTTTATAATAAATAAATAAATAAATAATGTGTTAATATTATAATATATATTATATATAAACATAAAATATAATATTTATTAATAATATTGATTTGGAATTGAATAAATTTTAATTCTATTAAAAAATATCAATTTTGAATTTATTCAAATATATATAATAGATTAAATATATTTTAAAAAATATAATTTTTTTTTTAACAAATAAAAAATAATTAAAAAATAATTGATTAAAGTTACACAATCAAAAGTTTAATTTATTTTTTTTTTAATTTAATTTTCAACAAAAAAATTTTTTTTTTATTTTTGTATTAACTAAATATTATATGAAAAATAGATTTAATTGTATTCTAACCCTTATAAAATTATCGATTTGATTTTTTATTAAATAAAATTTTCAATATATAAGTAAATGAAATTGTCCATACTGTAAAAAAAAAAAAAAAAAAGAGAAATTATCTTTTTTATTATTTTATTTATTATAACTAAAAAGCATATTAAATATTTTTTTATTTTTTTTTTTTATAAAATTAATATTTATAATTTTTTTTTATTTAAAAAAGATATTTAATATTTTTTTATAAAAAAAAAAAAATTAATAAGAAAATAGGAAAATATTAAATAGTTTTAGAATTGTTTTAAACATTATTCAGAAGAAAAATAAAAAAAATTATATAATTTGTAAACTATTTTTTTTTAATTATAATTTTTGAACCCCAATCTATAATTTAAATTAATTTAAAATGAAAATGTCATCTATTAAGAAATTATTATTATCTGCTACCGTTTTATTATTAAGTAAAAATGTTTTTGGTAGCGACTGTTCAGAATTAGAAAGTGCTATTGGTTTATTAGGTAGTGATTTTAAGAGTACTTATAATACCAACGATTGTTGTACTTTCAATGGAGTTGTTTGTGATAACAACAAAAATGTTGTTGGAATGTAAATATCTTGTTTTATATTTTTATTTTTTATATATATATACATAATTTTATACTATATAAATATATTTATGTAATTTTATTTATTACTATTTTTTATATGTAAATAACTATTTAATTTTTTTTTTATATTATTTATTCAATTTAATATATTAAACTAATTATGTTATATTTAATTAAAATATAAAAAATATAAAAACATTATTATGTAAATAGTAAATTCCACAATGTTAATGGTAGTCAAAGTGATATCTCAGAAGTTTTTGAAAAGCTTGCTAACTTAAAATCTTTAACTTCTTTGTAAATATTACCATTTATTATTTATAAAATAATGATATATATTGAAAAAGACAAAAAAAAGTATTAAATATATATTAATTTATTTAAATGAATATAGAGATTTATCTGGTAATGGTTTTGCTGGTTATTTCCCATACAGTCTTACTAAATTAACTAGTTTAAAAAGCTTGTAAGTTAAAATACTTAAAAATATAAATATTTTTATTAAAAAAAAATCTTTTAATTTATATTATTAATATGTAAAAATGCTAAAAATATTATTGATTAGTTATTAATATTATTTTTCTTTTATCTTTCCTAATTATTATTATTATTATTATTTTAATTTTTAATTTTAAAAATTTTATGTAACAGAGATTTAAGTAACAATAAATTTAATGGTACTATTCCATTCGATGCTAAAAATTTATCCAACCTTGAACAATTGTAAGTTTGAAAAACATATATTTTTATATAACTATAAAAATTTAAAATTTATTCAAAAATTTATAATAAAGAATAAAAAAAATTATATATATATATAATCTGAATTTAATAAGAATAATAAATAAGAATGAAAAAAAAATATTAAGAATTAGAAAAAAATATTGTTATTTAATTTTATTTTAAATTTATTAATACATTTTACTATAATTATTTTCATAACCTTTATATTATTTTAAATTAAATAGGAATTTAGAAGGAAATTCTGATATTTATGGTTATGTTCCAATTAGAAACGTTACCTCTTGTAATTATGGAAATACTAATTTATGTAATTTACCAAATGCTTCATGTAAGTCTGCCTCAAAGGAATGTACTATCGATGATGTAAACAAGACCAATGAATACAATGGTTATCCAACTCACTCTTCCGCTGAAAGATCTGTTGGTGATTCTAATACTAGAGATACTAGTACTTATTATGATGATTACGTTTACGGTGGTTACAATAATTATGATAACAGTTATGGTTATGGTAATACTGGTTATGGTTATGGTAATACTGGTTATGGTTATGGTAATACTGGTTACGGTTATGGTAACACTGGCTATGGTAACAATGGTTATTATTACTATGAAGATGATTACGGATCCCCAATTAGTGATCTTTTTAAGACTTTCATTGGTTTCGGTCTCTTCTCTTTACTTGCCCTTATTTGCTGTCTTTGCTGTATCTGCCGTACTTGCTGTGGATCTAGCCGTACTCCAGGTATTACTACCACTACTTCTACCAAGCCATTTGGCCTCTACCAAACTAACAACACTGCTACAATTCACAAGCCAACAAAACCAACTACCACTACAATCAATGTTAATAATGAACAAAATCCATACGTTACTCATACCTATACCACTACTACCAATGGTAATAATCAAGATATTACTAATATTAATACTCACTCCAACTATAATGTGCCAAATGGTTATCCACAAGGTTCCTACCCACCACCACCACAAACTTATAACCCACAATACGGTAAACCATATGGTTACGGTGTAAAGCGTGAAGTTGAAGAAGTTAAGGAAGTTAAAGTTAAAACTGAAGAAAAGTAAATTTATTAAATAAATAAATAAAAAAAGAAAAAGAAAAAAATAAAAGACGTTATCATACTATATTTTTTTTTTAATTTATATATTAATTTAAGTAATTTATTAGAATTTTTTTTTATTCTATTTTAGATTAAAAAAAAATTCAAAATTATAAAAAAAAAAGAAAAATACTTTAAAATAAAAAAAATCAAAAGAAAAAGAAAAAAGAAAATTGAAATAACAAAATTAAATAGTAATTATAATAATAAAAGTTGAAAATTGGAAAAAAAAAATTTTTTTTTTTTAATAGTTATTCACTTATTTATTATTATATTAAATATACATATAAAAAAAAAGGACAAAATAAATTAAAAATTATTTTTGATTTTTCTTATAAAATTTAATCTTATGCAAAACGCAAAATAATAATAATAAAAAAACACACACACATACAAACACATAAAAAAAAAAAAAAAGCGAAAGTTAAAAAATAATTTTTTTTTTATAATTAGAAAAATTAAAAGAAAAAAATATAATTTTTTATCTACTTTTTTTTTTTTTTATTTTATAATTATAAATAATTAAACGTAATTAAAATAAAACAAGTAATAATATTTAAAATATTAAGACAAAATTTTCTAAACTTAAAAGAAAAAAAATATTTCAGACTTTCCTTTAAATTTTATTTAAAGGAGATATTTGACATTAAATATATAAAAATAAAAATATAAATGCAATAAAAAAAAAATTCTTAAAATTAAATAATTTTTATAATTATTTAAGAAAGAATTAATTATTTTATTTTAATTATTATTTATTATTTTATTTTTTTTATTTAATAAAAATAATAATAATAAAATAAAATAAGAAAATTAGAAAATGAAAAAAAAAAAAAATTAAAGTAAAACAAAAAAAAAAAAAAAAACAATCATAAAAATTTCATTGATATATTTAAGTAAATTTTTTTATCATATTAAATGTATTTTAATTTTAAATTAAAAACTTGTTTAAATATTTAAATATATTTATTAAAAAAAAAAAAAAAAAAAAAAAAAGTATAATATTATTTATCAAATAAATTTATTTATTCAATTTTTTTTTTTTTTTTATTAATATCATCAATAAAATTTTTTTAAAAATTTTTAATTATTTATATATAAAAAAATAAAAAAAATATATATATACTTTTTTTATTTTCCAATTTTATATAATTATCTTTTTTGTCTAGTAAATTATTTATTATTTTCGTATAATAATTTATTAATTATTGTGTAATTAAATAATCTAAATTTGGTCAAGATATTATCTCTCCTACTAAACAATTAGATAGATGGGCTGAATATTATAAAGATCTAGCTTCTGATCCCTCAGGTCACAGCCTTAATCGTAACTTCTGGATCCATGCTTTAAGGAATATTAGTCTTAGATCCTCTACCTGGAATATCAACGATCCCATTACGGTTGACGATATTAAAAAAACAATTTCATCTATGAAAAACAACAAAGCACCCGGCCCCGATGGTATCCCGATTGAATTCTACAAAGCTCTGTTTTGCAATGAAGAATTACTAGAAACACATCCTGCTGCTGGAAAGTGTCTTAAATTGATTTTTAATAAAATATGGAATGGGTCTTTTCCTAAAAAATGGAACTCAGCTTCTATTGTATCAATCCCTAAGAAAGGCGACCTATCAGATTGTAGTAATTATCGAGGTATTTCTCTCATTAATGTTGGACTGAAAATTGTAACAGATAGAATATCTTCTTACGCACTCTCACACAATTTCATTAGACCTGAACAATTTGGCTTTCGCAACCGTGAAGAATGCATTAGTTTGTTCATTTCCGTTAGAGAAATATGCCAAAGAAGAAAATTTCAAGGAAAATTCACATATTTAGCCTTTTTAGATCTTAAAAAAGCTTATGATTCAGTTCATATTTTTAACATTCTTACTAAATTATATCATTATGGCGTACGTGGTAGATGTTTTGATTTTCTTTGTAATTTATATACTTCATCTAAAGCTCGTGCTCGATTTGCTTCAATGTTATCAAATGAATTTCCTATTAAAAGAGGTGTTCGTCAAGGTTGTCCATTATCTCCAATTTTATTCAATTTATTCATCAATGATATACTAAATGACTGTGAAAAGTATGGTGTTAATATTGGAAGAAAAAAGTGTTGTGGTGGACTCTTTGCTGATGATGTTGTTCTAATTGCTCCAAGTGCAAAAAATTTAGAAAAATTACTAAAAAAGGTACATAAATGGGCTAATTTAAATGAAATGACTTTTGGTATTGAAAAATGTGCAACTATGGTTATAAAACCAATGAACTTCCAATCTCCTCCAAACTATAGTGACCCAACCTTCTATTTAGGAATGAATGCTATTCCTAAAGTTTCTAGTTATATTTATCTTGGTATTCCTTTTTCTGATGATCTCTTACTAGAACACATTATATCTCACATGCATTTTAAAGTTAGAAAATCCTTTCTTTCATTTACACATTTCTTCTCAAATAAACTTATCCCTATTGCATACAAGAAAAAAGTTCTTCAATCCTTTGTTATTAGTAAAGTAATTTATTATTCTCCTTTACTTGGTTCAAACAAATCCAGAACGGCCAGAATTCAAACATTAATTAATACTGGTCTATTTTGGTGTATCGGCTCCTTCTCTAAAAATGGTAAAACAAGTTCAGAAGACAATGACTATATTAGACATAATTCTACTATGAGTACTTATGCTTTATCTCGAGATCTAAGCATTCCTCCTATTGCTGGTGTCTGCGCAGCCTTACAGATTAAATCTTTTGCAAAATGGAGTAAATCAAACTGTATTATAAAGGATCTTATTAAATCTATTCCCAAAATGCCTTATTATTCCTGGACTAAAGAATCTAGAACATTGTATAAAAAAATCAAAAAATATAAATGTGAAAAATATGACGATATTTTAGAACATTACTGGAAATCAGCTGCCAAATTTCAAGGTATTAAAGGTCAAAATTACGATTGTAATAAGTTCTCAAACAATAAAGCTATAATTATGCTTAGCTTAAAGTATCCCCATTTCAACTTAGGGTTTTCGTGGATTATTCGTTTACGCTGTGGTTATAAATACAATACTACTATTGCTATTAGAATGGGTAGAGTTTCGGAAGATTGTCCCAAGTCTTGCCCCTGTTGTGGCAAAGGTAAACAATCTTTTGAACATTGGATTTTTAAATGCGATTCTCTTGCATCTTTTAGATGGAATTCTTTAAATTTCATCGATGATCTCTATGTTTTATTCCTTAGGAAGGTTAGAGTGTTTAATCCTCTTTCTTCCTATGACTCTATTTCTAATTTTGAAGATTATATCAATCATTATATATACTTGTTCCTTCTTGGTGGGTCTTTAGTTTTAAATGAGCTACATTTTCGATAGTGGGGAACAGAGACAATTGAATGAACTACTTTTCAAAGGTTCATCTGAGTCACCTGTTCCAAAAATTGTGGGCTTGGCGGAATTCTTAACAAGTGTAATACCTATCATTAGTAGTTCGTTTGAGCTATTATTTGATAGGTATTGCAAAATATCAAACTTATCCAAGAGCGTCGACGTCGTACTGATAAGGCATAATGATAATACAGGATCGTCATCTATTGCTACGAAGGATGAATCTCTCCCTAGTAGTTCAATAAATGATGAGTCCGGGGAGAGTTTAGTGGACACCACACTATCTATTTTAAAGATGTTACTTCTAGGTTTTATTTCTTTTTTATTTGATAGGAAGGGAAAAATTCCCGCATAGTACAACTTGCCGAAATACATAGTATTTTCGAGCTTTTTTATTTTTTTTTTTTTTATTTTTTTATTTTTAATTTCAAATGTACTTTTCACCTACATGTATTTTTTAAAATAAAATTTAATAAAGTTTTGGAAGTGTATTCTCTTTCCTGTCTAAAAAAAAAAAAAAAAAAAAAAAAATATTGAGTGCTCTTCTTGGCGGGTGTTCAAAATATGAAAAAATTAAAGTTAATGATAGGGAACAAAGACCATTAGTTGGCAATATTTTTAAGCAAAGTTCAACTTCATCAATTGTTCCGTATTTTGTGGGGAATGCGGAGTTTTTAACAAACGTAATACCTTTAATTTGTCGATCTTTTAGATTGCTGATGAAATGGTATTCCGTAGAATCTACCGTTGCCAAGAGCGTCGACGTCGAAATGATAAGGCATAGATACAGATTCGTTAGATAACACTAATACTACTGTTTACTTTCATTATTTAACAAAATCTGGGATGGTGATTTCCCTGAAGAGTGGAATTCGGCTTCTATAATATCAATTCCAAAAAAGGAGATCTTTCAGATTGCAATAATTATCGTGGTATTTCTCTTATTATTGTTGGCTTAAAAATCATTTTAAAGACTGTTACTAATAGAATTGCTAAATATGCCTTTGAACATAAATTTGCAAGACCTAAACAATTTGGATTTAGAAATAAAGAAGAATACATAAGTTTATATATTTCAATTAGAGAAATTTGTCAAAGAAGAAAATTTCAAGGAAATTTTACTTATCTCGCTTTTTTTGATCTTAAAAAAGCCTATGATTCAGTACCTATCTTTAATATTTTTGACCAAATTATACAACTTAAGAATTAGAGGTAAATGTCATCTGTTTTTAAGGAACCTTTATCTATCCTCTAAAGCTCGTGTTTTTTTTTTTAATGGTAATCTCTCAGAAGAATTTTCGATTCATCGTAGTGTTAGACAAGGATGCCCTCTATTTCCTATTTTATTCAATTTGTTCATTAATGATGTACTGGATAATTGTGATAAGTACGGTGTATATTTAGATTCTCAATATTGTTGTGGTGAACATTTTGCTGATGATATTGTTTTAGTTGCTCCATCTAAACAAGCTCTTAAGAAAATTTTGAATAAGGTTTATGAATGGGCTATTAAAAAGGAAATGACCTTTTGGAATTAATAAGTGTACTATTTTTGTTGTAAAACCCATTAACTTTGTTAAACCGATAAATTACGAAGATCCATCTTTCTTTATTTTAAATTAAAGTAATGATGAAATTATTCACATAAAAAAAATATGAAAATAATAATAATAATAATAATAATAATAATAATAATAATAATAATAATAATAATAATAATAATAATAATAATAATAATAATAATAATAATAATAATAATAATAATAATAATAATAATAATAATAATAATAATAATAATAATAATAATAATAATAATAATAATAATAATAATAATAATAATAATAATAATAATAATAATAATAATAATAATAATAATAATAATAATAATAATAATAATAATAATAATAATAATAATAATAATAATAATAATAATAATAATAATAATAATAATAATAATAATAATAATAATAATAATAATAATAATAATAATAATAATAATAATAATAATAATAATAATAATAATAATAATAATAATAATAATAATAATAATAATAATAATAATAATAATAATAATAATAATAATAATAATAATAATAGTATAAAAGAAATTCAAATTAATATAAAAATTAATGAAGTCTAAAGAAAAAAAAATATTTATATATGGTTATTAAGATTTACAAATGTTAAAATTCAATGAAAATAACTAATTCAAAAATTATAAAATAATAATAAGTAGTTATTAGTTTATACAAATCAAAGTAAATTTAATTTAATTTTTTATATTTTAATTGGATTATTAAATAATCTTTTCAATTAAAATTTATACTGCATAGAATACGATAAAATAAAATAAAAAATAATATTTAAAAAATAATTTAATAAATTTAATAAAATAATAAGAAGAAATAAAATAATTTTTTGTAATTTTTATTATTATTATTATTATTATTATTATTATTATTATTATTATTATTATTATTATTATTATTATTATTATTATTATTATTATTATTATTATTATTATTATTATTATTATTATTATTATTATTATTATTATTATTATTATTTATTATTATTATTATTATTTAATATTATTATTATTATTTATTTATTTATTTATTTATTTATTTATTATTATTATTGTTTCTTTTTTTTTTTTTTTTTTTTTTTTTTTTTTTTTTTTTTTTTTTTTGGATTAATTATTTTATTATTTCAGTTCTATAATTATTTGAAAAAGGAATAATTTTTTTTATATTTTCCGTGTGTACCATATTCCGTAAAAACCTCTTGACATATTTATTTTTTTTAACTTATTTAATAAACTTTATTAAATCATTTCAATTGTATATATATATATATATATATATATTTTTTTTTTTTTTTTTTCTCCAAAAATATTAAAAGTATTTATAAAAATAGAAATATAAAAAATATCAAAATTATTTAAATAATTTTAATTTTTTTCTGTTATTGTTATTAATTGTATCAATATTAATATGATATGAATTATTTAATTGAAATTTTTATTAAGGAAGATTGGATAGTTATTACCTCAAACCTTGGCAATAAGTTATCTATTGAATTAAATAGAAACATTGTATTAAGAAATTAATAGAAAAAAATTGGATGAAAGAATTTGAGAATACACAGATAAACTAAAATAAAAACAAAGTAAAGCAAAACAAAAAAAAAAAAAAAAAAAAATAAAAAAAGAAATAAAATTCTGTTTAATTTTCAATAAAAAAAATAAATATAATTATAATTCTATATTAATAATTGAAGATCGATAAGTATTAACAAAATCGAATGTATATATATATATATACATATGAATAAATATTTTTATTTAATTAAAAAAAAAAAAAATATAATAATAATAATAATAATAATAACAATAATAATAATAATAATAATAATAATAATAATAGTAATAATAATAATAATAGTAATAATAATAATAATAATAGTAATAATAATAATAATAATAATAATAATAATAATAATAATAATAATAATAATAACAATAATAATAATAATAATAATAATAGTAATAATAATAATAATAGTAATAATAATAATAATAATAATAGTAATAATAATAATAGTAATAATAATAATAATAATAATAATAATAATAATAATAAATAATAGTAAAAACATACGAAATCATAGTTAATCATAATAATAATCATTATAATAATTATTTCTATTACAATTATTATTATGATAAGATTTTGATATATAATAAAATTTCATAACTTAATTCATTATAACAAAAAAAAAAAAAAAAAAAAATAGAATTTATTATATAGTATATATTTTTATTTTTATACATTCATTTTTATTTCCTTTTTTTTTATTTTAAAAAAAAAAAGAAATAAATAAAAAAGTTTATTTATTGAATGAGTTATATATTATATAGAAATCATATATATATATATTATATTATTATTATTATTAAAAAGAATTGTTTTAATAATAGAAGCAGTTAATTAATGAAATATATAATTATAAATATATGCTTGATTTTACTGTTGTTTAACATAAGTAAATATAATATATTAAATATAATATATTAATATCGAAACAAGAAAATAAAATTTTATTGCTTTACATATTAATGATAATAATTAATATTAATTATATTATTATTACATAATAATCATTTTTATTTAATTAATATTAATTATTATCATTAATTATAATATAATATTATATATATATATATATATATATATTTTAAAAATATTAAAAAAAAAAAAAAAAAAAAAAAAAAGATGTAATCATTGGAAATAATACAGAACTAAAAGTTATTGCTTATGCAGTAAATGAAGAAAATCAAGCCTATTCTTCCATGATAAATGAATTTAATAATTATTCAAAAAAAAATAATTTAAATATTACCCTTAATCTTAATATTTATACCAATCTGAATATATCTCGTAACATTAACGACTATGCATCATTAGTAGACTCATTATTATTCAAAAAATCAAATAAATATGATATATATTACTATGATAATGCATTTACACAAAAATATGGACCATATTTATTAAACATAAAAAACCTTATACCCAAAGAGTTTATTGAAATGTTTCATCCTGATCTTATTTCACAATCCTGTCAATATGAAGATAAAATAGTTGGAATGGTAAAAATTTAAATTCATTAAAATAAAACAAACAAAAACAAAAACAAAAAAAAAAAAAAAAAAAAAAACAATATATATATATAAATTATGGTTATATAGTATTGAATATATATCTATTTATCAATAGAAAATTTTAAACAAAAAAAAAAAAAAAAAAAAGAAAAAAAAAAAAATATTTTTTTATTAAAATGTTAAATAATTTTATATATTTTATATTTCATAATATTATCATATTTAAATGTATACTTATATATTATTAATTAAATTGAAAATAATTCTTAATTATATATATAATTATTAAATATATATATATATAAATATATAATATTTATTTGAAAAATAGCCTTTTTCAATTGGTTATTCCATGCTCTATTATAATAAAGTTTTATTGCAAAAATATGGTAAAACTATTCCGGAAACCTGGGATGAACTAATTGATACCAGTAAATATATTTTGGAGAAAGAAAATAATACTAATTTAATAGGATATAATGGATTATTTGATGGTACCTACTTAACTTTATATAATATATATATATATATGTATATATTTTTACATATATAAATTCAAATAATTATAATTTTAAATAATGAAATATTACTATACAAATAGTGATTAAAATAGTAATAATAATTATAATTATATTAATGTTAATAATTATTTTTATATTTTATATAAAAATATTTATATTAACATTTATTTCTATTATATTTATATCTATATCTCTATGTATTTAATTTTCTATTTCATTCATAATTTTTTTTTTTCTTCTATACATATGTAAATAGATTCTGAACATGGACTCTGTTCCTTAATTGAATTTATTTATTCCTGTAGAAATTCTGTTGATTCACCTTTTCCTGATATGGAAAGTGAAACATCAATTAATGCATTTCATTTATTGAAAAAAATAAAAAATGAAGCTTCTTCAGGTAATACAAAAAAAAATATATATATATATATATATAATAATAATAATAATAATAATAATAATAATAATAATAATAATAATAATAATAATAATAATAATAATAATAATAATAATAATAATAATAATAATTAAAATAAAAAACTCAAATAATATAAACTCTACTAATAATATCAACTATTTAATTTTATATCTATTTCATATTTGTTATTATTATATAATTTTTTATTTTATTAAAATTATTTTATTTCTACTTTATTTTTTATTCTATTTAATTTTATTCTATTCAAAACGTATATTCTTTTTTATTATATTCTGTTTTTTTTTTTTTATTTTTTTTTTTTTTTAAAAAAATAAATTAATAAATAAATTAATAAATAAATTAATAAATGAATAAAATCAATATTAGATGAGATATTTCACTCTGATATAGATTTTGCCTTGAATTCCTTATTTGGAGGTAATGCTTTATTTATAAAATTTTGGACGTTACCGAATTCAATGCTCGAGCTTATGGAATATGATATGGCCCCCTTGCCTGGAAAATTGAAAGGAGTATCTGGTACCTCTATTGCCGGCTATAATATAGGAATTGATAGTTCCATATCAAAAAGAAAAATAAATGCTGCTATTGAAGCCCTTAAGTTTTTATCCTCGAAAGAACTTCAAAAAAAATATTTGTTAAATGATGATTTAGTTTCTGGCATTACCGAACTCTATAAGGATGAAGAAGTCTGTAAACATATTCGCTGTGATGCTTTCCTTAAAGTTCAACCAATAGGTCGACCAACCACCAATCTTTATAGTAGCACAGAGTATTATCAACGAATTATAAATTATGCTCATCAATATTTATATGGCAATGAAACAGCAAGTAAAGCCTTGAAACAAATCAGTGATCTCACCGCTATTCATTTTATTTCCATGACCAAAGACAGACCTTCAAAAATATATGCCAATATTTATTTTATTATCGTGAATGTGCTATCCTTTATCTTCCTGACCTCCATAATACTACTCTTCACTAAAAAATATAAAGTTTATTTCGACTATCTATCCCCATCATTTTGGATTGTCATAATTATCGGGTTGATCATTATCCTTAGTAGCTTTTACACCACCATAGGACCCTACACCAATATGAAATGTAAACTTCATAATATCCTACTCCTTTTCGGTTGCACTATGAATATCTCACCATTTCTTCATAAACTCATTGTTGATTGTCCTGAGAGGAACAAAATATCAGAATGGGCTAGTAAGCATAGCAATTTATTTATACTCATTTTTATGGTGATAAATTCCATTTTATCATTAATAACTTTAATCAATCAAAATCCAGAAGTTGAAACCGTTATCCTCAATGAGGGGGAAAATTTTAGAAAATGTAGTGCGAAAGGGAAGATTAGTTTGGTTATTATGGGTTTAGTGCTATTTTATTATTTTTTTATAGTGATTTCAATACTATTCCTATGCTATATTGAGTGGTGTGTTAAAACGTATATTTATGATGTACGAACCATTACTATAGCTATCTATTTTAATGTAATTTCAGCGACACTACATACCATATTATACTTTACCAATTTTAAAAATTATATTTTTTACTTTATCTTTAATAATGGATTTATCATAATGTCAGCGGTTACAAGTTACATCTTTGAATTTGGATTTAGACTATTTATACCATTCAATAAAAAAAAAGAAAATGAAGTGATCCTCTATATCAATACAATCTATAATTTAAGAGGAAATAAAAACAATATGGATAATAATCAACAATCGTTCTCTTCTAATATTTTTACAGATATCAGCAGTTCTTCCGACAGTACTGAGAGATCCAGTGAAATAAATCCAAAATACTGTCATATTTCCACAACGCCATCAATCTCCAATAATTCTTTCTTCTTAAAATTAGTAAATTATCATAATCAATCTATAAATATGAGATCAGGCAGTATTGTTCCATCTAATGATATATCATCATCTAAAAAATCTAATGTGATATAGTATAATAATTTAATTCAATTTTTATTTTATTTCTTTATTTATTTAAAAAAAAAATTATTGAAATTAATTTTAATTTCTATTTTATTTTATTTTATTTTATTTTATTTTATTTAATTTTTTTTTATTTTTATTTTATTATTATTATTTTTTTTATAGTAATTGTAAATAAGGAGTGTATATGTAGAAATTATGTTACTGATTTAATAAATTCCTAATTTTAATTCTATCTTCTATATTTTATATTATTTTATTTGCTTAAAAAATATATATATAGATATTAATTTAAAAAATTTTTAAAACATTATTAAAAAAACTTTTAAAACTTTATTAAAAAAACTTTTAAATTCTTTAATTTTATTAATTAGTTTTATTAATCACACTTTATTTATTAAATTTATATTAAAATCAAGAAGAAAAATTTTGTTTTGAATTATTATTTAATTGTAGATTATTGTCATGGGACTTGCTAAGGTGTTTCCCTCCACATTTAATGGTTCATTTTGAGTTTAACTTAGATGGTGCTTATATATGAGACAAGTACAGTTAAATAAATTTGTTCCATTTGATCTAAGAAAACTGTATACTTGACCATTTCCAAAAATGGGACAAGAAGGATTAATTGGCAAAAAAATAAAAAAATTTTTTTTTGTATTAATTTATTTATATTGTATTACAAAAAAAAAAAATAAATAAATAAAATAAAAATAAAATAAAATAAATAGTAGAATATGAATATAAAGTATAGATTGAATAAAATAAAATAAAATAAATAGTAGAATATGAATATAAAGTACAGATTGAATAAAATAAAATAAAATAAAATAAATAGCTAAAATATAAATTTAAAGTACAGATTGAATAAAATAAAATAAAATAAAATAAAATAAAATAAAATAAAATAAAATAAAATAAAATAAAATAAAATAAAATAAAATAAAATAAAATAAAATAAAATAAAATAAAATAAAATAAAATAAATAATAAAATAAAATAAAATAAATAAATAAATAGTAGAATATGAATATAAGTACAGATTGAATAAAATAAAATAAAATAAAATAAAATAAAATAAAATAAAATAAAATAAAATAAAATAAAATAAAATAAAATAAAATAAAATAAAATAAAATAAAATAAAATAAAATAAAATAAAATAAAATAAAATAAAATAAATAATAGAAATATGAATATAAAGTACAGATTTAATAAAATAAAATAAAATAAAATAAAATAAATAGTTGAAATATGAATATAAATTACAGATTGAATAAAATAAATAAAATAAAATAAAATAAAATAAATAGTAAAAATATGAATATAAAGTACAGATTGAATAAAATAAAATAAAATAAAAAAAAAGAAAAAGAGCGTATTATAATAATCACTATAAAATATTAAAAGTTAATAATAATAATAATAAAAACTTAGTATTTTTAACAACAATAATAAACCTTGTTATTATTGTTAAAAATACTAATAATAATAATAATATTAAAAATTAGATAATAGTTATAATAATAATAATAATAATAAAATGTTGATTTTTTAAAATTTTGTTATTTGTAAAAGCGAAAATAAAAAAAAATTTTTTTTTAATTTTTATTGTGTGACGTGACGTGACGTGACTTTATTGATCAATAAAAATGAAAATTTATAAACATAAACATAAACATATATACAATTAAATCTTTTAAAAATAAAAAATAAAAGAAAAAGTAATAATATAAATAATATATTTTATTCAACAAATAATATATTATATTTTATATTATATCTTTATTTATTTAAATTGAACCAACTATATTATTTATACATATTAATAACTAATTAAGAATTGTAAAAAGAAAAATTTTTTTTATTTTTTTTAAACTAATAAATATATTTTTTATATTAAATATAATATATTTTAAATAATATATTATACATTTGATATTTAATTCAATTTTAATTCAATTTAATATAAAATTTTTATAAAGGAATAAATGTTTTTTTTTTGTATTTTAATGTAACTACTATATTAATATTAATATTATATATATTTTAATATAACTTTAATTGTGTGAAATATGTTACAAAATATTCTATAGAACTTTATTTACTATTATTTGTTTATAAAAATTAATAATGAATAACAATTATTTAATTGATTTTTTTTCTTTTCTAGAGTTTTTATTAATTAAAGTTAATTAATTAATTATTGTATTTGATTTTCATAAAAAAGGGAAATAGCAAAAAAAAGTATAATAAATAATAAATAATAATATATAATATATAGTATATAATATATAAATAACAATATATAATAAATAATATATAATATATAATATATAATGGATTAGATAATAAATATATATATATAACTTAATATTAATATATTATAACTTATTAAAATTAATATTATAATTAATAAGTTTGTAATAATTTTATTCAATATATTAATACAATATAGTTAATAATAAAATACTTTGTTAGTGGATATTATGAATATAAATATATTATAATATTTTTTCCTTTTTTTTTTTTTTCTTTAAAAAATAAAAAAAAAAATTTAAGAATTAAAAATACTATATTATATAAGCTATTCTTTAAAAAATAATATAAATTTATAAAAAAAATTTTTTTTAAATATAATATAAATAAAAAGTAAAAATGTTTATGTTAAAGAACTACTCTTCTAGTGCAGTTAAGCCAGCTGACCATCAAATTGGTTGTATTGAACAACGTTTTGTTTTTCAACAACCTATAACTTTAAATTTAAGTGAAAAATATTCTTTTTCAGGTGATGATTTCACAATTAAAGATAATAACGGTGTATCATATTTCAAATGTAAAGGTAAAGCTTTTAGTTTAAGAGATAAAAAGGTAATCTATGATTTATACGATAAACCTTTATTCAATATTCAAGGAAATATGTTCTATGGTCATGGTCTTAAAATTTATGCTGGAAAGGGAACAGATACTCTTCTTGGAAAAGTTAGTAGAAAAAGTTTGTTAAAGAAAAATAAGTATGAATTTTCCTTTAATAATATTATGACAAATAAACCTGAAGTACTTGATATGAAATGTGATTTCTTTGGTTGTACTTGTGGTATCTTCTGTGGTAAGGAAAGTGAAGGTGCGCCAATGGTTTGTAGTATTACTAAAACTAAATTAATGCTTAGTTTAATTAGTAATCCTGATCACTATCAAATTAAAATTGCTCCAGGTGTAGATGCTGCTCTAATGGTTGCACTTGCTATTTGTTATGATGAATTAAAGAACGAAGATGAAGGAAACTATTAGAAATAAATACTAATAATTACAAAAAAATATTATTAGTTTTTTTATAATTATTTCTTATTTTCGTATAAAAAAAATAGTTTTTTTATTCATTAATTATTTTTATTTGAAAATAAAATTAAAAAATATTTAATTAAAATACAATGTATTTAATTATATTAAAAAGCGTTTTTTTCGTCAATTCCATTACTTATTTTTTTTTTTTAATATCGAAAAATGTATTAATATTAATTTTTCATTTTATATATAAAATTTTACGTATCAGCAGAAAAAATTCTTTATTTAAAATGAATTATTTTATTTAAAAGAATATATTATCAATATGATTTTATTATTAAAAAAATACAAATGTATAAAAATGAATTCATAAAAATTAAAACATTTGTTTTATATTATATTTAAAGAACTATTATTAACTCCACTCAAAAAAAAAATAATAATAATAATAATAATAACAATAAAAATAAAAATAAAATTTGCAAAATAACACAAATAAAAAAAAATATTGAACAAAATAATTCCTTTTTTTTTTTTTTTCTTTAAATAAATTTTGTAAAATTTTTATTAGCTTTATATTTTTTATTTATGTTTTGTGATTAAGTATAAAAATAGGGTTATTTTATAATGAAAAATAAAAAATATATTTTATTTATTTAAAGGTGTATTATTATTTAGCCTATAAAGAAGGATAAATATATATATAATTAGCTCAGAGGAATGGGGAAGGAGAAAATATTAATTTAATATTAATCCTTTTTATTATTATTATTTTTGTTTATTATCATTATTATTTATTATTATTAATATGTTATTATTTTTCATGTTTTATAAATAATATTAAAGAAAAGTTTATTCCTAGTCTTAAAAATAATAATAAATATATATATTTATATATGTATATTATTTTTAATAACAATAATAATAATATTAAAAAAAAAAAAAAAGAAAGAAAAAGAAAAAAAAAAAAGAAAAGAAAAGAGAGAGAGAAAGAAATTCTAAGAATTGAAAGAATATGAGGAAGGAAGGGAAAGATAATTGACCTCGAACTAAGGAATGTGAAGGTGTTTCGTAACGTCTAATCCAATCTATTAATTATACTATACATGACAGAAATCCTATATATATAAATAAAAATTAAAAAAAAAAAAAATAATAATAATAATAATAATAATAATAAATAAATAAATAAATTAAAAAAAAAATAATAAATAAAATAAAAATATGAAGATAGTTTATTGAATATATACTATAAAATATTATAAAATATATATTATATAATTATAATTTTCTATAATTGGATATATTAAGATAATAATAATTTTTTTTTTTTTTTTTTTTATATTTAATATTATAAAGTTGTATAATTTTATTTAAAAATTTTTTTTTTTATTGTAATATATCTACATATCAATTAATTTTATCTTAATAATTAAATTATATGGAATATATATATATATATTTTTTTTTTCATGTTAATTTAACTATAAAAATTTAAAATTAATATTGAATAATTATATATATATATTTATATATATATAATAAAAAAAAAATTATTATTAAAAATTCATTGTTAAATTATTAATAAAAAAGTACTATAAATAAAAAATTATTAGAAATTACTTTATTTTTTAATTAAAAGACAGAAAAAAAAAAAAAAAAAAAATGAAATTAAATATTCCAATAGAAGTTTTATTATTAATTCTAATTGGCATTGTCATTCAGATAAATGCTTTTGTCATCAGAAGTACTTCAAGCAGTACTGATTCAAAACATACTATAAACGATCCACTTTTAAAAAAACCACGTAAAATGTGTTTATTAAGTCAAATAATTACGAAGGATCAAAAATGTTGTTTAAGAAGAAAAGGAAAATATATTAGAACTTCGTTTGATGTGGATGGTCATTGTCTTGAAAGTGATGTATGTTTCCTTCCAGCTGGAACTACAACAGTTAATCATAAAGGTGTTATTGCTAAAAAAGCTTCTGAATGTATTCTTATTAAAGAAAAATTATATTGTGCTGCCGATAGTTTTAATTACAAATGTAAAGAATGTTCTTTTACCCAATTTTTGAATTATACAAAAGAAATTTTTGATATTAATTTAAATTATACCAAGGTTAATACTGAAAAATATTTGAAAAAAATTAAACTCCCAGTATTTAAAGAAGATAAATGATTAAATTAAGAAACATTACCTACAACAATATAATAATATTTATTTTTTTTAAAAAAAAAAAAAAAAAAAAAAAAAAAGATAGAAAAATAGAAAAATAATAATAATAGAAAAAAAAAAAAAAAAAATAATCTACAAGACTATTATCAACAATGGACATTGGTATAATAAATTAAAAATAAAAAGTTGATGATATTTTTCTATTATATATATATGTTATTATTATTTTTTTATATATTGACTATCTTTTTTTATATTTTATTTATTTTATTTTTTTAGAGATATATTAACTTAATATTTTATTTATTTTTAATTAGTTATAAAAAATATATTATTCATTTTCCTTTTAGTTTTATTTTATTATATAGAAATGAAAATAAAAATAAAAATAAAATATATATATATATATATATATATATCTTTGAATAATTTAGTATATAGTATTTA
Organism: Neocallimastix lanati (nom. inval.); assembly: GCA_016946835.1. Taxonomy (NCBI): domain Eukaryota; kingdom Fungi; phylum Neocallimastigomycota; class Neocallimastigomycetes; order Neocallimastigales; family Neocallimastigaceae; genus Neocallimastix; species Neocallimastix lanati (nom. inval.). The sequence continues at coordinate 276,088 of JACVTC010000080.1, read as the reverse complement.
ATATTTAATAAATAATAAACATAAATAAAAAAAATATATATAAATAAATAGGTGTAAATATGTGTACTTTACATTATTAAGTATTATTATTGTAATTATTTTTATTTATTATTATTGCTATTTATTATTATTTATTATTATTATTTATTATTATTATTATTATTTATTATTATTATTATTTATTATTATTATTATTATTATTTATTATTATTTTTACTAATTTTTTTTTAATTTAACAATTTATTATAAAAATCTTCAAAGAACTAAAATATATATATTCTTAATATTAATAAAAGATGATTCATACATGTAAATGAAAAAATACAATTATTTATTTTTGCCTATTGTAATATAATCTAATATATATAATATAGACATAAGAATGTTGTAATTATTCATAATTTAAAATTAAAAGTATTTTATTTTATTTTATATTTCATTTTGTTTCATTTTCATATTATTACATTTCATTTCATTTCATTTATTTTTATTTTTTATTTTGTTTTTATTTTGTTTTTAAATAATAAATTAATTAGGTTCTTAATGTAAAAAAAAAAAATTTCTTTTTATATTTTAATATTTAATAACATATTCACATATTCATTTCCTTTAATTTTGTATATAACTTTTTACATATAGTATTGAAATGTACTTGTACAGTATTCTTTTTCATAAGAATTGGAAACCCTCCTTTTTTTTTTTTTTTTTTTTTTTTTTTATTTATTTATTTATTCATATTAATATTTAAAACTATGAATATATCCTCTTCATATTTTAATATATATATAAAAAAGTAAAATAAAGAAATAAAAGGAATTTTAATGTCTCTTATTTTTTCATGAAAAAAATAGTCATTTCATTAACTTTTAAAAACATTTAAAGTATTTATGATATTAAATATTTAAATTTATAATTTTTTTTATTATTAATTTTTTTCATTTAATATTAAATTATTTTAAAAAGTGAACTTCCTGAAAAAGGAAGTGATATTTCATAAATAAAAATAGATAAATAATATAAATAATATAAACAAATAAATAAAATAATAAATTATATAAAAATAAAAATAAATTAATATATTTATATACAAATCGTTTATGAATTATAATAATCTACTTAATAATAAAAACAAAAAATAGTTAAATATTATGATAAGTATATTTTATAATTAATTAAATAACTTTACTGTTTAATTCTTATAAAGTTGATATTTAAATATCATATTAAAATTTAAGATAATAAAAACTATTATCAATAATTAATATTACGAAATGTATGTTTTGTTTTATATAATATTTAATAAAAAAGTTAACAGTAAAAAATATATATATATATATATAATATATTTAAATTAATTTATTTTTATTGATATTTTTATTAAATTTATTTCATTTTTTTTTTTTTATTATTATAATAAATAAATAAATATTTAAATTCACTTTTAATTAAGAGTAAATTTAATTAGTTTTAAAATTTATATATATATATAATTTTTAATTTAGTTGAAATTAAAATTTATTAATTATAAAAGTGGGAAAACTTAAGCTTGGTAAACTCATGGAACTGGTACCCCAAGGTCCATTTAAAGGAGAAAATGAATAAAAAGACAGAAGCCACAGTAGAATATTGTCATAACTTACTATAATGAGTTTGAGTAGAGTTATGCAAGCCTAAGTGGAAATGTGGAAGACCTTAATTATGAGAGTTCCAACAATTAATAAAGTCTTATGACCTAATCTTTCAATACCTCACATAACATGGGAAAGTAAAAATGAAGTTAACGAATTCGTTAATAATTGGAAGGATAATAGTAGACATGAATCTTGAGAAACCAATTTCATTATAAATTTGAGACTGATCGTACAGAATAACATTAATACCAAGGTAAGTTGCCATAAGAGCACCATACAAAGTTTATACCAAGAATGAAGCAAGAGGCAATAACTTCTTCAAGAGTAACCTTATTAATAGCTTCTTCCGTTAACTTAGGATATATCATCTTAGACTTGTTGGTAGTATTCTTAAACATGTTCATCAAGAGCATAAAAGAAAGCGTCCATGACAAGAATGACATTCATGATACTAACTTCACTACCAAAAAGAAGACCACTAAGTGAGGGCAGTGAGTACAACTAAAAATTGAAAACTATTCATTTTTTATAGTTTTTTTTTTTTTTTTTTTATTTTAATTTTTTTTTTTTTTTTTTTTTTTTACTTAAATTAATGATATTATTATTTATTTTAATAATATTTGATTTAAAAAAAAAATAAATAAATAAACTTTAAATTAATAATGAATCTAAATAATGCAAAAAATGATAGAAAAAAAAAAATTAACAAAAATTCCAAACATATTGTTTGTGTAACTTAATAAAGCTAAAAAATTTTATATAATTTAAAATTAAATATTTTTTTCTTCATTTTTTTTTTTTTTTATATTAATAAAAATTATTACTTTAAATTATAATAATAATAATAATAATAAGTATAAAAATTACTATTTTAAATAATTTTATTATATATTATTGAGTATTTATTAAAAAAAATTTTTTTTTTTTTAATTTTTAAAAATTATTTAAAGAATATTCTGAAGATTTGGATAAACATGATTATAGTGATTATGAAGATGCATGTGACAAATTTGCAAAAAAAAAATATTCAATTCATAAATTAGATAGAATAATGATTGATTCTCATAAAATATTTAAAGAATCAAATTAATAGAATCTAAATATAATTATATTTATAAATGTATGATTCAACTTTCATATATTATTTTATTAATTCATAATAAAGCTCCATTAATTATTATTTTAACTTTAATTTAACTGATCTTAGTTATTTGAAATATACTACTGACAAATATGATGAAAGAAGACTTCAAATTTGTATTAATTATTCATTTTTTAACGCTGTATATTTTTCATTTGAAACTATTATATATGATACATTAAAAGTTATATATAAGAACAATTTTAATTACTATATTTATATAGATATGTTTAAATAATAAACTATTACTTTAAATATTAAAATAAATATATTTTTTTTAAAATGATTTTTTGTAATTTTAAAGTTAATATAATATATAAAAAAAATATAAATGAAAATAATACAAATATTTATATTCATTTGTTTTCTAATTGCTAAGGTTAATTGTAGTTCAGTTAATTTAATTATAACATATTTATTTAAAATAAGTTATTTTTATTTTTTTTATTTTATTTTATTTATTTTATTCAATCTGTACTTTATATTTATACTTCAACTATTTATTTTATTTTATTTTATTTTATTCAATCTGTACTTTATATTTATATTTCAACTATTTATTTTATTTTATTTTATTTTATTTTATTTTATTTTATTCAATCTGTACTTTATATTTATATTTCAACTATTTATTTTATTTTATTTTATTTTATTCAATCTGTACTTTATATTTATATTTCAACTATTTATTTTATTTTATTTTATTTTATTTTATTTTACTTTATTTTATTTTATTTTATTTTATTCAATCTGTACTTTATATTTATATTTCAACTATTTATTTTATTTTATTTTATTTTATTTTATTTTATTTTATTTTATTTTATTTTATTTTATTTTATTTTATTTTATTCAATCTGTACTTTATATTTATATTTCAACTATTTATTTTATTTTATTTTATTTTATTTTATTTTATTTTATTTTATTTTATTTTATTTTATTTTATTTTATTTTATTTTATTTTATTTTATTTTATTTTATTTTATTCAATCTGTACTTTATATTCATATTCTACTATTTATTTTATTTTATTTTATTTTATTTTATTTTATTTTATTTTATTTTATTCAATCTGTACTTTATATTCATATTCTACTATTTATTTTATTTTATTTTATTCAATCTGTACTTAATATTCATATTCTACTATTTATTTTATTTTATTTTATTTTATTTTATTTTATTTTATTTTATTAAATCTGTACTTTAAATTTATATTTTAGCTATTTATTTTATTTTATTTCATTTTATTTTATTTTATTTTATTTTATTTTATTTTATTTTATTTTATTTTATTCAATCTGTACTTTATATTTATATTTCAACTATTTATTTTATTTTATTTTATTTTATTTTATTTTATTTTATTTTATTTTATTTTATTTTATTTTATTTTATTTTATTTTATTTTATTTTATTTTATTTTATTTTATTTTATTTTATTTTATTTTATTTTATTTTATTTTATTTTATTTTATTCAATCTGTACTTTATATTCATATTCTACTATTTATTTTATTTTATTTTATTTTATTCAATCTGTACTTAATATTCATATTCTACTATTTATTTTATTTTATTTTATTTTATTTTATTTTATTTTATTTTATTAAATCTGTACTTTAAATTTATATTTTAGCTATTTATTTTATTTTATTTCATTTTATTTTATTTTATTTTATTTTATTTTATTTTATTTTATTTTATTTTATTTTATTCAATCTGTACTTAATATTCATATTCTACTATTTATTTTATTTTATTTTATTTTATTTTATTTATTTTATTTTATTTTATTTTATTTTATTTTATTTTATTTTATTTTATTTTATTTTATTTTATTTTATTTTATTTTATTTTATTTTATTTATTTTATTTTATTTTATTCAATCTGTACTTTATATTCATATTCTACTATTTATTTTTATTTTATTTTATTTTATTTTATTTTATTCAATCTGTACTTAATATTCATATTCTACTATTTATTTTATTTTATTTTATTTTATTTTATTTTATTTTATTTTATTTTATTTTATTTTATTTTATTTTATTTTATTTTATTTTATTTTATTTTATTTTATTTTATTTTATTTTATTTTATTTTATTTTATTTTATTTTATTTTATTTTATTTTATTTTATTTTATTTTATTTTATTTTATTTTATTTTATTTTATTTTATTTTATTTTATTTTATTTTATTTTATTTTATTTTATTTTATTTTATTTTATTTTATTTTATTTTATTTTATTCAATCTGTACTTAATATTCATATTCTACTATTTATTTTATTTTATTTTATTTTATTCAATCTGTACTTAATATTCATATTCTACTATTTATTTTATTTTATTTTATTTTATTTTATTCAATCTGTACTTAATATTCATATTCTACTATTTATTTTATTTTATTTTATTTTATTTTATTCAATCTGTACTTAATATTCATATTCTACTATTTATTTTATTTTATTTTATTTTATTCAATCTGTACTTAATATTCATATTCTACTATTTATTTTATTTTATTTTATTTTATTCAATCTGTACTTAATATTCATATTCATTATCACACATATATCAATATACCGATAGTTTATCATATATTTGTATATTGATATATTTTTATTTTGTCTTATCTAAGTTTTTTTTTTTTTTTTTATTTAATAAATGAATAATTGTATATATTTTTAATAGTCAAAGTTTTCCACATATTAAATATATATATATATATAAAAAAAAATAACTAAAAAATAGATTTCAATATTAAATATATGACAACTATATTAAAATTAAAATATGAAATTTATATAGAAATTCATAATTGTTAATAATAATCAACCAGTAATAACTAAGATATTAATAACCCAAAATAAATTTAATAAAAAGGAAAATTTTATTATTAAAAAAATTTTTTTATAATTCATTTATTAAAGATTTTATTTTTATTTTTTGATTTCCTTATTAAATATCACTAATAAGACCTCTGTATATAATACTAATAATCATTGATCATGCATTACTTACCGTTTCAACATCGGTATGGTCCAATTCCCAAACAAAGCTAATATAAACTTCAACCACAAAGGCGTTTTCAAGTGGACGCCTTTTACCAGTAATCTCTTTGTATAATCTTTGGGAAGGGTCAACGATACAATCCTATCATATCATATATAATTCTCATTCTAACTTTACTACTAATCTATATATAAAAATTAAATGAGATGTAAATATAAGAGTATTAAATAAAATTATATAAATATTAAAACTATTGAATAAAAAATTATTTATATATATATTATCAATACTAAAAATTTTTATTTCATTTGTACTCTATGAAAAAATAATATATATCTTAAAAAAATATATCGTATAATTAAAATTATATTTAGAATCTATTAAAGAATTAATGATTTATGTATATAAATTATTTTTAAAATCATAGTAAATTTTATAAAATTTTTCCAATATCTAATATTATATATCTAAATTAAAATTTATCAATAAATAATTTATTTATATAATTATTATATTATAACAAATACTATTGGAATATGTATTTAAATATGTAGCACGTTTTTTATATTGTAAAATATTGAAAAGTAATGATTTTCATTTGAAATCTCTAAATTTCATGAAAAAAAAAAAAATAATAATAATAATAATAATAATTATATTAATAATAATTTAATTATATTAAATTGTCAATAATATAATATAATAATAATACATGCCGATGAATTAGTATTTTTTTTTTTTTTCTTTTTCACTAATTTAAATAAAATATTATTGTAATAATAAAAAAATTTTAAATCTTAAATCATAATTCAAGTCTGATTTTGTAATTGAAATTATTATAATTTTTTTATTTAAAAAAATAATCTTCATATGTTTAATAAATATTATAATACTATTTATATTTCTCCTATTATTTTTTTTAAATAAAATCATTAATAATTGAAAAGTACAGAAAAAAAAAAATGGATGAATTAAATTATAAACATAATGAACTAATTTACAAAATTCAAAATGGAAATTTAACAGAATTAAAGAATTTCATTAAAGAAAATAACATAATCATTGATAAATCAATATATGAAATTGCATTTAGCAACAGAAATTTTAAAGCAATAAAGATTTTGTGGGATAATGATAAAAGAGAAAAGGAAGTTGTTTTAAATGAAATATTTAGCTTATTAATTATTAATGATAAAAAATGGCCTTTTATTACATATAATTATTTTATAGAATTAATAAATTATTACCTTTATAATAATAATTTTATATTTAAACTTGTTGAAATTAGTAAAAAAAAGGATTCAACCCAATCTCAACGAACTCAACAATTCACTGAAATTTATTTGAGAGAAAAATCTGATTTTAAATACAGTTTAATGATGAGAGCCATAAAAAGTAAAGTCAGTGTTTTAGTGGATTATTTAATTGAAATTGGTGCCGATTTAAATAAAGAAAATATAGATGGAGAGGTACCGCTAATTCATGCAGCAAAATATAGTAATGATATTATTATTAATATTCTAGTTGATAAAGGAGCTAATGTAAATGTAGAAGACCAGTATGGAAATACTCCTTTATTTTATGCTGTTAAAAGAAAACATATCAGTAAGAAGCAAAATATTATAAAAAGTTTAATTAAAGCAGGTGCTAATATTAATAAAATGGACAACGTCTCAAAAATACCATTAACCTATTTGATTGAAAGAAAAGTAGATAATACAGATTTAATTAAGTATTTTCTTACGTATGGAACCATTCTCGATCATATTAAAGTTGATATTGATATGAATATTTTTCAATACTTAGTAAAAATGGGAAAGTCTCTACCTGAAATATTAAATATTATTAAAAATAATAAATTTGATGTAAATCAAAGAGACCGCTATGATAGATCGATGTTAGATTATGCCTTAGAGAATGAAAATGTATTATTAATTAAGATTTTAATTGAAAAGGGAGCCTCCTTAGAGGATTCTATTTTTAAATACTACTTTTTAATTAATGCTATCGATCATGATAAAGTTGAATATGCCAAATGTTTAATTCAAGGAGGCGCAGATATTAATAATAGTAATTATGAAGTAACACCCTTAAATTTAGCTATTGAAAAAAACAATCTGGAAATATTTGAATGTTTAATAGATCATGATGCCAATGTCAATCAAAAAGATAGAAATGGAGATACTCCATTACTTTTAGCCATCACAAAAAATAATAATGATATGGCAAAATATTTAATCGATCATGGTGCTGATGTCAATCAAATGAATTATCATAGAGAAACACCATTAACTCAATCTCTTATTAATAAAAATGAAGAAATTGTCAAATATTTACTTTGTCATGGAGCCGATATAAATCTAAGAAATAAAGAAAATAAAACCGCATTAATGTACGCCATTGAAGAAGATAATCTTTCAATGATAAATTATTTAAAAGAACATAACGCAGCGTTAACTCAAGAAGATGGTATTAAATGTTTACTATTTTCCATTAAGAAGAATAATGAAAATATGGTAAAGTATTTAATTCATAACGGAATTGATATAAATAGGAAAGGTAAAAATGGGGAAATACCATTAATTTGTGCAATTAAGAATGGTAATCTAAATATGGTTAGAGATTTAGTGGAAAATGGAGCCCTTCTCAATAAACAAGATACTAATAGTGATGATGAAAAATCACCACTAATTTTTGCTATTGAAGGAAATAATAGAGAAATCATGAAATATTTAGTTGAACAAGGTGCCAGTGTAAATAATATAGCTATTGATATGTCAATTTTCAAAGGTTTATTGAGGTTAAACGAACCGGTAATAATAGATATATTCCATAAAAATAATTTTAATATAAATCAAAACGATGAAAAGGATAAATCTAAATCATATTTGGAATATGCTATTGATTATGAGAATGAATATGCCGTCAAATACTTAATAGATCAAGGTGCTAATATTAATGAAAAGATACATAAAAATGATAATAAATTAAAAAATAATCATTATATTATCTACACCATCAATAACGTCAGAAACAAAAATAGAAGAATCAATATTGTAAAACACTTTATTGAAAATGGAGCAGAATTCAAATATGATGATAATCATGGGAATAATTCAATATTACAAGCGGCTATTAAGAAAAAGGATTTAAATCTTCTCCAATATTTAATAAATCAAGGATTAGATATAAATAAAATTGATAAGGAAGGGAAAACGTCTTTAATTGATGCTATTATTCAAGGGGGTGATATAGGTATTATTGATTATCTAATTGGAATAGGCCTGGATATTCATCATGAAGATAGGCAAGGAAAAACGCCATTAATTTATGCCATTAAATATGATAAAGAAGATATTGTTCAATGTTTAATTGGTCATGGTGTTGATGTTAACCAAAGAAATAAATATAATAAGTCGCCATTTGAAATTGCCATTACTAAAAATCAATATAAAGAGATCATAATAAAGTATATTATTAAAGGGGGGCTAAGGGTTAATGAAAATTTTAGTAATGGTAAAACTCCATTAATTTATGCCTTAGAAAGAAATGATTTAAATTTAATTCAATGTTTAGTTGAAAATGGAGCCGATGTTAAAGTAGTGAATAAGAATTTTAATGAATTCTTATTTAAATTTACCAATACTCAAAATAATTCTATACTGAAATACCTCATTGAGCAAGGAATAAATATTAATGTGACCAATGAAGCAGGAGAAACTTATTTAAATTATGCCATCAAACAAAAAAATTTAGAGCTCATAAATCATTTAGTATTACATGGTGTTGATACTAATAAGAAGAATAAAAATGGAATGACCCCATTAATTTGTGCAGTAAAAATAGTTGATCTTAAGAGCATTGAAAAATATAAAATGGATGTCATTCAACTCCTATTAGAACATGGGGCTGATATTAATGGAAATGGTGGTAAACAAAAGCGAACACCCCTCATTTACGCAATCATGTATGAAAATGTAGCAATCGTAAAATATTTAACAACTTGTGGTGCTGATGTTAATCAAAGTGATGCCAAAAACAAATTACCTATTGATTATGCCTTTGATAATCTAAATAAAAAAATATTAAAACAATTAATTGATCATGGAGCGAAACAACGTGAAACCTAAATATTTAAACTAATAATAATAGAAAAAAAAAAAAAAATTAATACCTTTCTTTTAACTTTTCTTCTTTTTTTTTTTTTTTTATTCTTCATATTCTTTTTTATTATTTTATTTATTTTATTTTATTTTTATTTTTATTTCTATTTCCATTTTTTTTTTTTTTTATTAGCATTAATTATTTTTTATATTTTAAATTATTCTTTTTATTATTATTATTAATATTAATATTATATTATATAGACAATTTATTTCATTTATCTTTTATCATAATTATTTATTACTATTATTATTACGATTATTATTATTATTATATTTTCAATAGAGTTAATTAATAGCATAATCTATTATTGCTTATTTATCATAACTATTATTTTATATAAATTAAATGTATCATTGTATAAAAATAAATAATTAAAATTTATAACAGTATATTTAAAAATAAAATAATTATACCTTTTTATTTAGTTTAATAAATATAAATATTGAAAAAAAAATTTTTTAAAAAAAAAAAATAATAATAATAATAACAATAATAATTGTAAAAGTACTAGTAATAGTAATATTATTAATATTATTATTATTATTATTATTATTATTATTATTATTATTATTATTATTATTATTATTATTATTATTAAATATATATTAAAACTATTTTATATAAAATAAAAACTTTTTTTTTCAAAAAAAAAAAAGGAAAAAAAAATTGTAATAAAAAATAAAGTATCGTTTTTTTACTTTACATTTTTTTTTTTTTTATAATATATTTAAATTCATTTACACCTAAATTTTTTTTTTTTTTTTGCTTAATTCTATATAACGAATGTAATTAAGTTATAACCTAATCATAAATCAATTATAATAAATCCTGTATATGTAAACATGGATTAATTAAATTAAATTCTATTTCTATTCTATTTCTATAATAATTTTAATTATTAGAGAATGGGAGGAGGAAAAAAATTTTTTTTTGGGTCAACCACAATAAAAAAAAAAAAAAAAAAAAAAAAAAAAAGTTTAAAAAATTATTTATTATTGCATGTTTTTTTTTTTAAAAAAAAAAGCATTTTAATTAGCCTATAAAATTAAGAGTATCATAAACTTTAATATTCACATATATAAATAAATTCAATGATAAAATCATAATTAATAAAAAAAAAAAAAAAAATTATAAATAATTAAAGATTTTATATTATTCCATATAACTTTTTTTAAGTATTAAAATTAGACTTAAAATTAGAGACTTTTTTTTATATTTAAAAATAAAATATTATATTTATTTTATTATTAACGTTAATTTTATTAAAGTTTAGGGAATAAATCATAATAATGATTTTTTTTTTAAGATAAATAAAAATAAATAAAAATAAATATATTATTATATTTACCATTACTTTTTTTTTTTTTTTATTCTTAAAAATTTTAGAAATTTTTTAAGAAAAAAAAAAAAAAAAAAAAAAAAAATTAATAAAGTTTATTGAAAAATTTTTGTTTCAAAATTTAAAATAAAGGTGTATATATATTGAAACAAAAAAAAAAAAAAAAATTAAAATAATAATATAAATTAAAAAAAAGTATATCCTTTAAAAAAGGAATAAAAAAATAAAATAAAATAAAAAATCACATAAAATATATATATATATATATTAATATATTTTTTCAAATATGCTTTATCATACATCTTTGAGGTAATTTAATATAGAAAAAATATTAAATAAAAAGTTTTTAAATAATGATTTTAAAAAAAAAAAAAAAAAAAAAAAAAAAAAAAAAATAGCACTATTAATCCATATATTTATTATCTAAACATTAAACTAATTTATATATTATATAATATTTTATTTTTTTTACTTATTTACTTTTTTTTTTCAAAAAAAAAAAAAAAAAAAAAAAAAAAAAAAAAAAAAAAGGTTCATTATATTGTTTATAATACTTACAAATAAATTTATTACTTTAATCCATACAAAATCTATTTTAAATCAAAAACGATCAAATATTACTGGATACTTTATTGATTCTTATGATAATAATAAATTAATTTATTGTGATAATACCGATGATGAATGTCAAAAAGTCATACCAAATAGAGGTTATTACATTAATACAAATGATGAAATTATAAAATGTAATGAATCCTGTAAAATGATTAATAATTCCTTAATATCAAAACAAGATGATAAAATAAATGAACTTGACGATACAGGTTTAATCTTTTCATCAATGTTTGAAATTATAATATCAATAAATAAATATTTTTATCATAAATATTGTTCAGACCCTGAATATGAATTTGTTAAAATTAAAACCCAACCAAATATATACAATTTTTTATTTTGTGATCATATAAATAGAAAAGGATATGAAACATATGATTACACTAATAATTATTATATTTATATTAATAATATTAATCCAAGTTCTTTTCCATACACAACTAAAGGTAAAGGATCTTTATTATTAAAATTTGATAAGTATTCTATAGTATCTGTGATAACCAAAAATGAGGGTAATATCCATTATATATATATATATATATATATATATTTTTTTTTTTTTCTTTTTTTAATATAAATTTTAAATAAATAATTGAAATTTTTAATAATTTATTTGCTTAACTTATTATTTTCCAAATGTATTAATTTTTGTTTAACCTTTTTTTTTTTTTTTTTTTTTTTTTTTTAATATTATTTTATAAAAAATTAAAAAAAATATATATATATATATATATATTAAATAAAAAAAAAAAAAAAGCGTTATGTGTATATTCAAATTCATATACACAACTTTCTTACACTTCGAAAGCAAATTTTTTTATATCATTAAAGAAATGTTATCATTGTAGTACTGTTGATACCACCTGTGACTATTTTTACGATCCTGTTAATATACTTATAAAAATACTTATTGTATTATTAATTATTTTTATAATAATATTATTCTTTAGTAAAAACAAGATTAAAAAATCAATATTGAGAAAGAAAAGTAAAATTTTAGATGATTATAATAAAAGTAGTGTTACTGAAAATTCAAACCATGATTCATATGATGCCTGTGAAAAAGTAAGTTTAACTTTATTTATTGTTATTTTTCTTGGAATAATTTTTTTATTCTCTTCTGGAATAAAATATTTAAGTATTTATGGTATGCCAAGTAAAAATTCAACTTTAATATCAAATTTTGAAAAATATAAAAAAAATTCATATAACGGTAATCATGTCAATATGGAAGATTCAAGTAGGACTTTTATTGCTAACGATTTAAATTCAACAGTTAATATATTGGTACCCTCCAATACAACAAACCATTTCATAGATATACAAAATAAAAATGAACTTAATTATACGACCACTATGGATAAAGATGAAATGTTAACGGATATTGAAAATAATAGTAATGCATTATATTACAATGATGGTAAATATATGAAAGAATTGAGAAATACAAAATATGAAAATAATGATCAGGATAAAATGTTAATGAATATTAAAAATAATATCAACAATATTACGTTAATATATAATGACAATATTGATAATGAAATATCAAAAAAACCAGAATACGAATATAATACATTGAATTCAAAAATTAAGGAAAAAAAAGATTTGAAAATTTCAAATGATAATAGTAAAGGTACTGATGATGATGATGATGAAATCGATGAAGAAAATGAACTCAAAGCTTTTATAAATTCATTTTTAATAACAGATGATAGCAAAATTATTGTTGGATATTTTTTAGTAGTAATAATAACTTTTATCTTATCATATATATATTATATCATAGCATTAAGGTAATATAAAACATTTTATAAAAATATTATCATATATAATGATATTCAAAAAAAAAAAAAAAAAATAAATAAATTAATAAATGAATGAATGAATGAATGAATTAATGAATAATAATAATAATAATAATAATAATAATAATAATAATAATATAATAAAAATAATAATAATAATTTAATTTAATTTAATTTAAATGGTGAAGTACAATAAAGAAAAAAAGTATTAAAATAAAATAAACAGTTGAATAAATATATGAAATATAGATTGAATAAAAAATAAATAAATAAATAAATAATTGAAATATGAATGTAAAATACATATTGAATATAATAAAATAAACCAAACCAAATTAAACTAAAATAAATTAAATAAAGATATAAATAAATTAAAATTAAAATTAATAACAATACAAATATATTAAAAAAATTAAATATATATTTTTTACATTATTTTTTTTTTTTTTTTTTTATAATATTAAATAAATTTTTATGATAATAAATAATAATATAATAATAAATATTTTATATCATATTTTATTTTTTAGATACATAAAATTTATTATATATTTTTCATTTGTATCAATATATATAATATCTATTTTTGTCATTGTGATTTTAAGTAAGGAATCAAAACATTATTTATTAGTTATCATTGGATTATGTTTCGTAGATACTCTTTTATTTGTATCAAGTTTCTTAATTTCCAGAAAAAGAATATCATTTACTGAAGAAATCTTGAAGAATTCTTTATTATCAATTAAAAATCATCCCTTAATAATTTTTCTAAATTCAATCACAACACTCACTGGAATTATTATAAATACCATCATTGTCATTTCTGCATACGGTTATATTACAAAATATGAAAACAAGGAGGTCATCATTGTTAATAGTATTGATATTTATGAAATTCTAATCATGTCATTCCTTCTATTTTCTTATTATTATTTCAACGAAATCGTTAAAAACATTATTCATGTTACCATTGCGGGTACAACAACATTTTTTTTGAAAGGCGATAATTCTAGTCATCCTATTAGTTCATCATTCAAAAATTGTATTTTTTTTAGATTTGGTTCTATATGTTTCGGTAGTTTACTAAATACTTTTGTAAGAAGAATGGAAAATACCTTAAATATTATTTCATATGTGACGATACCAATCATATTCATTCTTCCATATGATGTGATATTATTGAAACATTCTTTTTCAGCGTATGCTCTGGTAGGGATATCTTTTATATATATCCCTGCGATCATATTCTCAGATTTTACCTTAGAAGAGTTTTTAGAAAATTGGAAAATGGCAGTTGACAAAATTTTCTCTATATTCAATATTGATAAAGATAATAAAGTAGAAAATTTTTTAAATTGGTTATATGAGGAATACTGGGTTTTATATATTATATTATTAGTAGGTTTATTACCTATAGCTCTTTGGAGTTTAGTACTATTAGCTCTGTTATACATACCTTCAATAGCTTTTAATATTTTTCTACAATTTTTTAACTTTATCGTTGTACTCTTTAACGATTATACGTTTTCAATCATCGGAATTTATTGGAAAACCTTTCTAAAATCTTCAAAATTAACCTACAACATTATGGAAAACAATAGATTTGATCTTTTTATAAACAATGGTATTATTCGTTGTGTATTAATTGTTTCACAGTATATTATTATTTTTGCATCAATGCTTCCTTCATATTTAATTGTAAAAGTTATGGACTTCAGCAATGAAACTAAAATAATCTATATGACAGGTTTATTCTTTATATGTCGAAAAATATTTTCTTCTTTTACTTCGGGTATCTACACTACTAATATTACAGTATTTTCCTATTTTATTGGATATAAAAATAATTTAGATAATAAAATTGAAAAGACTTCAGGAATGATGGATCTTACAATTGAAAAATTTAATGAATGTGAAAATGACATTTTAGACTCCTTTAATAAATTATATATGCGAATTAAAAATAATTTTTATTCTACTTTTAAATTATAAAATGAAAGTAACTAATTAATCTATAGAGTACAAAAAAAAAAAAAAAAAAGGACAAAATATATTTAGACATATTTATTGATTAAAACATTTATTATAAAATAATAATATAATAAATTTAAATTAAAACCTATTATTTTTATTTTTTTTTATTTTTTATTTTTTATTTTTTATTTTTTATTTTTTATTTTTTATTTTTTATTTTTTATTTTATTTTTTTATTTTTTTATTTTTTTTTTAATTTTATTATTTTATTATTTTATTTTTTTTATTTTTTTATTTTCTTATTTTTTTTTTATTTTTTATTTTTTTATTTTTTATTTTTTTATTTTCTTATTTTTTTTTTTTTATTTTTTTTTTATTTTTTAATTTTTTAATTTTTATATTTTATTTTATTTTATTTTATTTTTTTATTTTTTAATTTTTATATTTTATTTTATTTTTTTTATTTTTTTATTTTTTTTATTTTTTTTATTTTTTTATTTTTTAATCTTTTAATTTTTATATTTTTTAATTTAATTTTTTAATTTTTAATGTTTTTAATTTGTATTATTAATTTTATTACATTTTAATTTTATTTTTTATTTTTTAATTTTTTTTTTTTATTATTAAATATCTTAAATTTTTTTTTATTAAATATCTTTAATTTTTATTTTTTATTTTTTTTTATTTTTTATTTCTATTTTTTTCTTTGTTTTATTATTAAAGGAATTTGGTTTGTCATATAAATAATTATATATATATATATATTTTATTATTTAATCAAAATAAATAAGGAAAAGAAATTATTTATATATACATATTTTTTTTCTCTTATTTGTTTGCTTTTAGTTTTTAGTATACTATAAAATAAATTACTGCGAATTGATTTGATTTGATTTGATTTAATTTAATTTAAAGTTAATTGAATACTTTTAAAATTTTTGTAATAAATAAATTAAGAAAATCTTTTTTTTTTCTCTCTTTCGTTATTATTTTTTATATATCTTTTTATTTCTGTCTGTTAATATTAATTATTCCCAAGCAGCATCTTCTTCAAGAAGTCTAAAATCTCTTTCTCCATTAATAGAATCAATAAGTTTCTTTGCGTAATTATAAGTGACAAAGAAATAGTCACTCTATTTTATTATGATTATTGTTATTTTAAAATAATAATAATAATAATAATAATATTTTATATATATTTATATTAAATGAAATTTAAAAATAAAAATATAAAAATAAAATAAAATAAAATAAAAATATAAATAAAAAATAAAAATTAAAAATTAGAAATTAGAAATTAGAAATTAGAAATTAGAAATTAGAAATTAGAAATTAGAAATTAGAAATTAGAAATTAGAAATTAGAAATTAGAAATTAGAAATTTAATATTTATTATATTTATTTTATTTTATTTAAAAAAAAAAAAAAATATATATATATATATATATATATATATATAAGTCTTACCAAAATAAATAAGTATAGGGCGTAAAAAGCGATGGCAGCTAAAGATAAATACCGTATAGTTTTTGTAATTTCGTTATCTGTATAATTTTTGATAAAGGTATAATTACTATGTTGTGTTCTAAAATTATTTATTTCATCGGTATTTCCAGCAGTAAAAATAGATAAGAATCTATTACTTAAATCGTAAAAAATGATACCAATGCTGAAACCATATAAAAAACTAAATGTTTTTTTAAATATATTTATATATTTTTCATTTCTCTAATTTTATTTTTTATTCATTTCAAATATTTAAAAAAAAAAAAAAAAAAAAAAAAAAAAAAATACATATATATATATATATACAATAGAAGTAGTTGTAAACAATTGATAAATTAATTTATGTTAATAAAATTTTTTATATTGCCGAATATTTTTTCGTTTGTTTTTATTTTTTATTATTACTTATTAGAGATGTATTAATTAAAAAAAAAATTATATATATATATATATATATTATATATAAATATATACTGACCTTTTTTATTCCTATAAGTAAAAAACAAAGAATTATTATTGTAATAATATATATTATTACATATAAAAATTTTAAATAGAAACCATAAAAGATTGCCGAATATATTGTTAAACAAATATACCATAACTTTTTTTTTTTTTTTTCGTTGGTTTTTGTTTATTTATTAAATATATGTAAAGTATCCATTTTTACAACATCAATTATATTAAAAATAAATTTTTATAAAAATAACATTTTAATATATTTTTATTTTAATTATTTGAAAAAAATAATAATAATAATAAGGAACAAATATTATTTTTTTGTTTTTTATTATATTTTTGTTTTTTAAATAAATATATATATATTATATATTATATATCTTAGAGAACTTGTATCTTATATACATAATATAAATCTCTATAATAAAGTAAAATATTGAGTGACTTACAATTAATAAAACGGTACAGATTTTAACTGATTTATCCTTGGATATACAAAGGCAACAAAAATAGTTACTATCTTTTTCAGATTTATTAAACATTTTAAATATTTATATTTATTTTTATTAAATTATTTTTTAATTTTATATTTATTATTATATCTATTTATTTTTATTATTATTATTATCTTTATTTATAATTTATTTTTAAATTAAATTTTATTTTTATTATATTTATTTGGTATTTTTGTTTTTTGTTTTTTTTTTTTTAAAGCTTCCACTTTTAACTTTTTCTTTTTATTATATTTTACAAATAAAATTTAAACTTTGATTTGATTTTAATATAAATAATAAATAGATTTATAAATGTTTATATATGTTTATATATCAATTAAATTTAAATAGTAATATCTAAATATTTAGATATAAAAATATTGTATAATAAAAATTATATAATTAATATTTATTTATTTATTTATTTATTTATTTATATTTAATTATTTAAATTATTTATTTATTTAATAATTATTTATTATTATTATATTTATTTATTTATTTATTATTATTATTATTATATTTATTTATTTATTTAAATTAGTTATTTATTTATTTATTATATATTTATTTATTTAAATTAGTTATTTATTTATTTATATTTATTCATTTATTATTTATTTATTTATTTATTTTAAAAAAATTTATAATCGTTAATCATAATCATAATAATTATGAACGAAAAATAAATAAATAAATATTAAATAAATAAATAAATTTTTTTCTTTTTTCTTTTTTAATTATTTTGTACTAAATTTGAAAACTTGAGAATTTCTATCGAATGAAATAAATTATTTTTAATTAAATACAAAAAAAAAATTAAAAAAAATAATTTTTTTTTATATTTCGTAGAGCGACAATAAAATTTTGATGAAGAATTTAAAAAAAAAAAAAAAATAATTATATTCCATTTATTTATTTATTTATTTATTTATTTATTTATTTATTTATTTATTTATTTATTTATTTATTTATTTATTTATTTATTTATTATTCAGTTATTATTTATTTATTTATTATTCAGTTATTATTTATTTATTTATTATTCAGTTATTATTTATTTATTTATTATTCAGTTATTATTTATTTATTTATTATTCAGTTATTATTTATTTATTTATTTATTTATTATTTATTATTTATTTTTTTATTATTTATTATTTATTAATAATTTGTATTATCATATTTAAAAAAAATTTTTTTTGTTTTTTTGTAAATTTAATATTAATACAAAATTTTAATTAAAAATAAAAAACACAATAAAAGATTCCCAATTATAAGATAATATTCCAAAGATACTCACAATAAATATTTTCAATTATAAAAAATAAAAGAAAAGAAAAGAAATAAAAAATTTTTTTCTTCTTCTTTTTATTTTTTTTTTATTTACAACAACAATAACAACAATAACAACAATATACCATTATTCTTTTTCTCTCATTTCTTTTTAACTTTTTTTTTTTTTTTAAATTTTTAAATATATAAATAATAAATAATAATTATTTTTATTTTTATTTTTATTTTTTAATAAAAAAAAAGAAAAGACTCGAATATTATTGGTTAAATTTAAAAATTAAAAATGATGATTAAAACTGAAAAAAAAAAATTAGTGTAACTTTCAATTCCAATTTGGAGATTATTCAATAATAATTAAAGTTTAATATAATTAATAAAAAAAAATTTAAAGCAAAATGAGAAAAGTATGTGTGTTTTTTATAATAAACTTTATTTATTTTTGTATTTATTTAATACATAAATTTTATTAATGTAAAGAACTCATTTTTTTTAAGATAATAAAAATAATTATTTTTTTATAGTAAAAATTACATATTTAATCATGTGATAATTCTATGAATTAATACACATAGATAAATGTTACACAACATAAAAATATAAGAATAAAATATTAATATAAGAATATAATATTGATAATAATATAAGAATATAAAAGAATAATATTAATAATATAAAAATATAAAATAAAATGTGATTATTTTAACACAAAATTAATAGTATGATTTTTAAACGGATTAGATTAAAATATTAAATTTTAATGAATGAATAAATATTACTTTAAATAAATCTTATATTTTTTATTTAATTAAATATTAATTATTCATTTAATTATAATTAAACTATTTTAGATGAAGTCAACAATCCATTGCAATTAAAATATATAAAATTTTAAAAATAAAATATTAAAAAAATGAATTTTCCCTAATATGTTTGTCATTACAATTGAATATTTAATAATAGAAGTGAAAAAGAAAAGTCCCTCAAATATAAAAAAGTCATCAGTCATCGTATGTAAAGTTTTATTATTAAAAAATAATAAATTATTTTTTTTGATATTTTAATAAAAAAAAAAGTAATAATAATGATAATAAAAAATAAGATAGATATATATAATTTTTAATAGATTAATAGGATATAAATAATATGAAGATAGGACAAACTAAATAATCCCTAATTAACCTAAAACTTTTATAATATATAGTCGAAAAAAATAATAATTAGAAAAGCTATTCTAAATTAAATAATAAAAATTTGATTAATAAACTTTTTTTTTTTTTTTTTTTTTTTTTGAATATGAGAAAGGAATGAGAATTAAAATAAATAATTTCTATTTTTTTTTTTTTTTTTGTTTTTGTTTTGAATTAATGAATTGGAATTGAATAGATAATTTTTTTTTGTATTATCTTTCAAAATCATCATTTTTCATTAGGTAAATGTCACCTTAGAGGTTTATAGAATCCCTTTTTTTTTTTTTTTGTTTAATTATTACTATTTTATTCCATTACTTTTATAGTACCTTATAAAATATGTATTAATTAAACATTAAAGCAATTTTTTTTAAAAAAATATCTTTTTTTTTATTAATAAAAAATTTATAAAAAAATTAAAAATCAAAATAATTCATAATAATAATAATAATAATAATAATAATAATAATAATAATAATAATTTTATTTTATTAATTTCTATATTAATTTTAAATTTTTATGCAGGCATACAAGGTAGTCTTTTAAACTTTAATGATTTATATAGATTTTCATTTTATTTGTAGTTAATATATATAATGAATATTATTAAAATTTTATTCTATATTATTGTTTCATAATAATACTTATTAGTTTTATTCTTTATCACTACTTCATAATAATAATTATTAGAATTATTCAATATAGAAATTTCAATATAACAATTAACTTTATTCTATATCATTATTTCATGATAATAATTATTAGTATTATTCTCTTATCTTAATTTCATGATAATAATTATTAGTATTATTCTCTTATCTTAATTTCATGATAATAATTATTAGTATTATTCTCTTATCTCAATAGTAGTTAATTATAATAAATAATTTTTTTATTTAATAATTTTTTTTCATTAATTAAAAATATTAATTTTTTTATGACATAACTTTTTCTTCATTGTGATGACATTTAGGAATAAATAGAAAAAAAAAAAAAAAATTCATTAAATTATATATATATATTTATTTATTTATTAATATTTATTTATATATATATACATTTATTTATATATATATATTATATATATATATTTATTTATTTTTATTTATTTATTTATTTATAATAAATAACTATTAATAATACTATAAATAAATTCAATAACAATGATATGGAAAAAAAAAAATAATAATAAAATATATAAATAAATATATAAATTATTCCTATTTATTTTCTTTATCATTATTTTTTTATTTTATAAATGGTTCATTTAATTATAGATTTATTTTATAATTATAATAAATATGATTTTTTTTTTTGTGTGTGACAAATGAATTTCTTTTATTATTAATAATAATATTTTTTCCACTATTTTTTCCATTAATTTTTATGATTTATTTAATATTTCTATTTTATATTTATTTATTTTAATTATTGTATTTTATTTAATTCTATTTAATTTATTTAATTTTTTTTATATATAAACAAAATACAATAATTAAAATAAAATAAAATAAACAAGATATAGTAAAATAATATAGCAAAAATAATTTCTCATGAACAATCAGAGAAAATTACAAAAAAAAAAAAAAAAAAAAAAAATATTATCAAAAAATTGAATGAATTCCTATTTAAATGCTTCACAAATTTTAGGACATAAAATTATCCAATGTGTAAAATTAGGTATACCGTTATTTATTTATTTACATCTGAACAATGGCAACATGTTGGGCAATCTTCTAATACCAGTTTGTTTTTACCATAAGGTTTCACATCAAATTTGAATCTACATTTAATTCGTCCAATCCCTAATAAAAAAAAAAAAAAAAAAAAAAAAAAAAAAAAAAAAAAAAAAAGAGAGAGAGAAAATTGTGAACATTTTTGTATATTGACATTGACGTTGAATGAATTTTTTTTTTTAAAACTAAATTTAATTTTCCTGTATTTCATTGATCTAATCACAGGAGTACCTAAATAATGAAAATTTTCTCAGTAAAGCTTTCAAATTTCAACAGGAAGTCTATTATTATGTTTGGGTATTGTTAATTCACATAATTTTTTTTTTTTTTTGGTTTCATGAATAATGTGAAAATATTGGCATATTTTTGATTAAATGAGAAATAATATAAAAAGACTTTTTCTTCACTATTTAAAGTATCGAATCATCACATCACCATAAGCACTAGGAAGTTTAAATAGTTCCTTGAACATATTATAAATAATAGTATTGGCAGTCTTATTTTTAATTCTAAAACTCCAAAACAACTCTCTATTAAAAGTAGTACAATAGAACTGAACTAATGACAAAAGGAAACATGAATACAAAATTTTAAAAAGAAAAATATGTTTTTATTAGTTAAAAATCTAAAGAAAGAGTTTCACTTATAATTTAATTTTTTGTTCATCTTAGCAATAATTAATTGACTCTAAATTCAATGATTTCTATTGAAAGATATTCCAAGATATGTATATTGAATAGAGTTCTGTAATTTGGTAGATGATTCATGCCAAGCTTATATGTAGGATTTTCTTTAATATCTTGAAGGTACAAAGTTCTATGGTTTAACAACAAGTGTAATGCATCTACTAATTTCAAAGGTCCATTCATTTTTGATATTTCAATTGGGAGCTCTATTTAAAAGGTTTTTAATACGTAGAAACTACATGATATTATTAATTATACAACTCCAATGTTACTACATATCCAGTTTAAAACACTATAAAATATCAGGTTCACTTTCTACAGTCTTCCAGTATTTCAGTTATCTCTCTTCGTACTAGAAGCCACTTTAGAAAGGATAATCATCGATTATCATCAGAATCACAGAAAGCTGTAATTAGTACACCTAATATAGGTTATTCCTTTTCCGTCAACCCTCCATGGACCTGGAAAAACAGTCCACATCATTGAGGGGGAATAAATTTAATAAAATCCTTTATAATATAGTTTGATTTACTCCATAAAGTCCTCTATTATTACTAATACTATTATTTTTTTACTATTACTATTATCATTATTACTATTAACGATATCATTTGTTAGGTTGCCACGGTAAAAAGCATTATATAAAAATAAAACTTTATCATTAACCTTACTACGAATATGATTGAAAAATGGACAATCAGTTAACCAATGACTTATCCATTGTTTATTACTTTTACAACAGGGACAAAAATTAGGATACATTTGATCTATTATTTTTTAAAGCTTTAGCAATTCTAGCATCTAATCTATATCCGCTTCGTGCTCTCAATAGCCAATAGAAACCATATGAAAGATCAGGATATTCATAACAAAGTTTTATAAATTTTGATGTTTCTTCGAATTTGTTTTTGTCATAAAACTCAGCTTTAATAGAATTGATTTTCATATCTCTTTTCCAATAAAGATCCTTGATTTTATTATCGTTATTACCTCTTTTCTCTAGTTTACGTTTAAGAGTTCTACTTTCTTTTGTCCATGTATATTTTCAAGATTTTTGGAATATTATTAACTAAATAGGAAATAATACAATTTGAATCTTTCCATTTATCAAAACACTTGACTTGAGACAATGCACACTTAACTGACAATGGAGGAATATGTAAATCTTTTGAAATAGAATATACATTAATAAATGATTTGGCTTTTTGTAAACCTGCAATCCATCTTAATCCTTTATTAATTAATTTCTGAGTATTATTTGTTCTAGCTTTATTTGAACCAAGTAAAGGTGCAAAGTAAGAGACTTTACTAAGTACATAAGAGTTAATTATAATCTTCTTAAATGGAATAGGAATTTTGGAATTTAAGAGAAATTTACTAACAGAAAAGAGAGCTTTAGTAACTTTAGAGTTAAGTAATTTAATAATAGGGTTCAACGATAAGCTTTTATCAAATGGTATACCTAAATAGATATAACATTTAGTTATTGGGATTGGTTGACCAGCAAGATAAAAAGTAGGATCTCTTTTATTTTGAAAAAGAGGTGTGTCTGGTCGAATCACCATCGTTGCACACTTTTTTTTTTTTTTTTTTTTAACGGCAGCAAACTTGTTTCATCTTTATTAATTAAATATTTGATAAAAATACATGTAACAAAATAATAAAAAAAAAAAGATAAAAAAATAAACAAAAAATAAAACACAAAAGAAAATAAAATAATGGTATAATATATTCTAGTTTCATTTAATTAATATTTGTAAGACTTCACAAGGGCATTATTATACTGAAGTATAATAATTAATTTTGATTTCGCAATGTTAATCATAATTTTAAGATACAAAATTATGATCTTCATTGGTTGCGCTAGCCCTGTTGGCCTGTCTTACTGTTTCTTCAGCATTGACGCTCTTGGTAGTAGTAGTACGATTCGATTTGAACCTATTGAACAAAGACCATTGCTGGCCAATAGCAATAGGTATAATCGATTGGAGAAGTGCCGCAGTAACCACTAAGAACGGAGTATCAGAATAAGCACCTGATTTCATCTGGCACTTAAATAGATCCTCTCATTCCCTTGTACTGTTACTAATACTTCGACCTCCAAGAAGGAAATTAAACACTTTTTCACACACACTAGAATCAATATACACATTATTTTCAATACTATTACTAACATTACTAAAAATACTATTACTAATATTACCATAACTATTATTACTATTACTATTATTACTATTACTATTATTACTATTACTATTATTACTAATACTATTATTACTATTACTATTATCATTATTACTATTAACGATATCATTTGTTAGGTTGCCACGGTAAAAAGAATTATATAAAAATAAAACTTTATCATTAACCTTACTACGAATATGATTGAAAAATGGACAATCAATTAACCAATGACTTATCCATTGTTTATTACTTTTACAACAGGGACAAAAATTAGGACACATTTGATCTATTATTTTTTAAAGCTTTAGCAATTCTAGCGTCTAATCTATATCCGCTTCGTGCTCTCAATAGCCAATAGAAACCATATGAAAGATCAGGATATTCATAACAAAGTTTTATAAATTTTGATGTTTCTTCGAATTTGTTTTTGTCATAAAACTCAGCTTTAATAGAATTGATTTTCAAATCTCTTTTCCAATAAAAATCCTTGATTTTATTATCGTTATTACCTCTTTTCTCTAGTTTACGTTTAAGAGTTTTACTTTCTTTTGTCCATGTATATTTTCAAGATTTTTGGAATATTATTAACTAAATAGGAAATAATACAATTTGAATCTTTCCATTTATCAAAACATTTGACTTGAGACAAAGCACACTTAGCTGACAATGGAGGAATATTTAAATCTTTTGAAATAGAATATACATTAATAAATGATTTGGCTTTTTGTAAACCTGCAATCCATCTTAATCCTTTATTAATTAATTTCTGAGTATTATTTGTTCTAGTTTTATTTGAACCAAGTAAAGGTGCAAAGAAAGAGACTTTACTAAGTACATAAGAGTTAATTATAATCTTCTTAAATGGAATAGGAATTTTGGAATTTGAAAGAAATTTACTAACAGAAAAGAAAGCTTTAGTAACATCTAGATTGGCCTAAAGGAATTCCAAGTTCTGAAACATCATTAAAAATGTCATTAATAAAAAGATTGAAAAGAATTGGTGATAGTGGACAACCTTGTCTAACTCCTTTCATAATATTAAAAGATTCCGAATATTGATCATCAATTTTAACACTGGCTTTGGAAGTCATATATAGATTTTTTATAAATTGATAACATTTACCTCTAATACCTAAAGCTTCTAATTTATATAAAATATTACCTATTGGAACAGAATCATATGCCTTTTTTAAATCCAGAAAAGCAAGGTAAGTTTCTTTATTATCATTTTTACGCCTTTGACAAATTTCTCGAATTGAAATAAATAAACTAACACATTCTTCTTTTGTACGAAATCCAAATTGCTTTGACCTAATAAAATTATTTTAAGTCCATATTCCTTTTTTTTTTTTTTTTTTTTTTTTTTTTTTTTTAGACTAGGAATAAACTTTATTTAATAATATTTTTTTTTTTAAAAAATACATGAAGTTTAAATACATGAAAATTATTTTTTTTTATATTAATATTAAAAAACTACGTTATGAGATTCGAGGACGAAATGGCCTCTAACTCTTCCCATTCATCGAAGATAACTCCATGTGGATGAAAATTATCATTCGAATCTGTATCAGAATTTCTTCTTTGCCTTATCGTTACGACGTCGACGCTCTTGACAACGGTAGGTCTAACACTATACAAATCGATCATGGTGTAAAAATCACCAATCACAATAGGCATAACGTTAGTAAGGAATTCCGCAAGCTCCACAAAATATGAAATCGGGAAAGAAGACTCGTTCGAAGGTGATTGAAAAATATTATTAATATATCGCCTTCTTTCCCCCGAGCCGATCTTTAAGATTTCAAATACTGCATTTCCGCCAAGAAGGAGACACAGCACGTAAAAATTGATATTATCATCAAAATCTTCCTCTTTATCATCAGGAATGTTCAATGATTTCTCATGAACAATAAGAGAAAAATTAATAAAAATTTCATCAACAAAGGGAATGAAATGTTGCCTAAATTCTTCAAATTTAGGACATAAAAGTATCCAGTGTGTAAAACTAGGTATGCTGTTACTCTCACCACAACAAGGGCAGTATGTTGGGCAATTTTCTGATACTAGATTACTTTTAACATACGTTTTTACATCAAATTTGAATCCACATTTAATTCGTCCAATCCAAAAAAATCCAAGAGAAAATTGTGAATATTTAAGTGATAGACGTTGAATAAATTTTTTAAAACCAAATTTAAATTTCTTGTATTTTGTAGATCTGATCGCAGGAGTGCTTGAATAATGAATATTTTCCCAGTAAAACTTCCTTATTTCTCCAGGAAGTTTATTATTGTGCTTGTGTACTGCTAAACTCCGTGCTTTTTTCGTCCAAGAATAGTGAGAAAGTGTAGGTATATTTTTGACTAAATGAGAAATAATACAAGAAGAATCTTTCCACTTTTTAAAGCATCGAATCATCGCCTTAGCACAAAAACTAGCTACAGGAGGTATAGAAAGTTCCTTAGACATATTGTAAATTGAAGTATTGGAGGTTTTATTTTTAAACCCGAAGCTCCAGTACAAACCTCGATTAAAAGCAGTTTGAGCTTTTTCAGTATTCTTTTTATTTGAACCAAGTAAGGGAGCATAATAAAGAACTGAACTAAGGACAAAAGAAACTAGTATACGAGTTTTAAAGTAGAAAGGAACATTCCTATTGGTTAAAAAACTAAAGAAAGAGTTAACTGTATAATTAATTTTACTATTCATCTTAGCAATAATAGGTTTTCAATCCAACGATTCATTAAAAGGTATACCAAGATATGTATATTGATTAGTGCTTGGTATATAGTTCATACCAAGTCTAAAAGTAGGATTTTCATAATGTCTTGAAGGTATAAAATTCTTTGGTTTAACAACTAGTGTAGCGCATTTATTGATTCCAAAGGTCATTTCATTTTTAATACCCCAATCATGAGCAATATTCAAAAGGTTTTTAAGTGAAGATTTTGTAGGAGCTAATAATACAATATCATCAGCAAATAATCCACCACAACACTTTTTCTTTTCAGTAATCACACCATAACTTTTACATTTATCAAAAATATCATTGATAAATATATTGAATAAAATAGGAGAGAGAGGACACCCTTGGCGAACACCACGGTGTATTGGAAATTCTTTTGAAAGTTTACCATTAAAGTTTGCACAAGCTTTCGAGGTAAGGTATAGATTAGTAATGAATTGAAGGCATTTACCACGAATACCAAGATAATTTAGTTTAGTAAGTATATTGTAAATTGGAACTGAATCATAAGCTTTTTTAAGGTCAAGAAAGGCAAGAAAGGTAAATTTATCCTTAAATTTTCTTCTTTGACAAATTTCACGAATGGATACAAATAAACTAATACATTCTTCTTTATTTCTAAAACCAAACTGTTCTGGTCTAATTATTCCATTAGAAAAAGCATAGTCCGATATTCTTTTAGTGACAATTTTTGATAGAATTTTTAAACCTACATTGATGAGTGAAATACCACGATAATTATTACAATCTGAAAGATCCCCTTTTTTAGGAATAGAAACAATAGAAGCAGAGTTCCATTCATTAGGAAAGTCACCATCCCAAATTTTATTAAAAAGTAATAACAGACACTTTGCACAATCGGAATAAGTAACCTCTTGATTAGAGTCATCCTGAGAAGAATTTCTACTCTCAGAATTAAAAAATGCTTTAAAAAATTCTGTAGGTACACCATCAGGACCAGGTGCTTTGTTATTTTTCATTGAAAGAACAGTTGAATGAATTTCTGACATGGAAATAGGTTGATTAATATCCCATGATTCCTGAGGAGTAGAAGAATTATTAAGTATTCTTTTCCAATAATTTTCATTAAGACTGTGACCAGTTATATCAGAAGCAAGTTCTTCATAGTGTTCTGCAAAACGATTGAGTTGATCTTCTTGGGATACTAGAACATTACCTTCTTTATCTTTAATGTATACAGGTGATTGGGAAGGAGAGTAAGAAGGTTTAGAAATTTTCTTAAGTCCAGACCAACCACGCTGGGCATCATTTTTTAAGAAACATTCGCCAATGGAATGAATCAAATTTTTAAATCTAATATTCCTAATATTTCTTTTAATACTAATGATATAATCAGAAAGAACTCTATATTCTTTTGAGAGATCACAAAATTCTTGAAGATTTGACAAATCATTACGAAGTTTAAAATTTTTAATCCTTTTATAAAATAAATGTTTTTCATGTGATAATTTCTTAATATAAGCAGGACAATGGAACGCTGAACCCTGTAAATTTGTAGGAACTCTTGCTTGAATGTCATCGCCTATTTTATTTGCTGTGTCAAGAAGTTTTTTAACCATTGTATTAGAGTCTAGATTATCATTATGTTCAAATTCATCCAGTAAACATGTGAATTTATTATGAGAGAAGATTGCTTCACGTTTATCCCTACAAATTCGATTAGACCACTTAATTTGTTTATCCCGAGGGGGAGTAACAAAACCATCAGGAGATATTTTTTTACAAGAAAGAATAAGTGGTAAATGGTCAGAGATGTCGTTAAAAGAGTAGCATACAGAAGCAATATTCAGATAATTTCTTAATTTATCGTTCACTACTATAAAATCAATACAAGAATTCTTTCCACCATTAGACCAAGTAAATTGATGACCAACCATATCCATAACAAACCATTGAGGGGAAATTCTAAGAATAAGATCTTTGAGTTGTTGCTTAGTCATGTTGAAATCACCAACAATAGCCGAAGGGTTATTCTTATGGTTCTTGAGCCAATTAGCAAAATCAGTTTCCGCTTTTTCTCTAGAGTCTTTGTGTTTTTTGCTAGGGATGTAAATGTTCCCTAAAGAACATCTGACACCCCAAAAAGAGAATATATTTACTGAGAGTATATATTTATATTCAAAATCATCATTAGTGAATTGGCAGGAGGAGTGCACACCTATATAAAGGCCCCTCATACCAGGGATTTTTTTGTCCGCACGTCTCAGTACTGTTCTATAATGATTAAGGAATGGATATGAGTTAGAAAAGGAGTTAAGGAATGAACTATTACCGACTTCTTGAAGACAAATACAAATAGGATTAAAGATTGAATTAAAATTGGTAAGTCCGTCACGTTTTTCAGAATTCCAACCATTTATGTTCCAGCTAATACAGAGGTTGAAATATTTAGTATTCGAGAAAGGGTTAGCATACAGGAGGCTTTCAGAGATGGGGATTGAGGGTTCAGAATAATACCTGGTTCTATTATGATTAACATTGCTAAATGTGCGTATCCTTGAAGTAATCTTCCATTTTATTCTTTTAACAGGTAAGTGCTTAGTAATCAAATAAATAACCTTCAAATAATCCGTATAATTATTATAGTTAACTCTTAGGATGAAGTAGTTTTCCATATTAATATAGTGTTTTTTAACGATTCCATGAACAACTTCATTACAATTTGATATCTTTTTGCTTAAAAATTCCCATAGTCTACTTTCAGTCCAAGATTCAAGATCATGAATGAAAATTAAAACAAATTTATCATGGTCAGGACCATAAAGTCGCTGACCTCTTCGTATAGTTGACATAATAAAATAAAAAACTTATCTATATTAATAAAAGGTAAGTGTAATATAAAAATAAAAAAATAAAATTAGTAAAAAATTAAAAAATTAAAAAAAATAAAAATTTATTGCTGTTGTCTTCTCTTTCGTGTATATTGTTTGCTAAAACTTGTTTGTTTTTCTTTCTTTTTGTGTTGACTAGTTTTTAATTAATGATTTTCAATTATAAATTCCTGTTTTATGTAAAAATTTCTGTAAAATATTCATATATAATATAAAATTTAAATGTTAATGAAATAATAGTTGTGAAAAACTATAAAAAGATTCCCATCCGTTAAATAATGTCTCAAGCACAAGCTTTGGAGTGAATCAATCTCCTACATTTCCATTTTACAATAGCTACATGAGAGTATAAATAATACTATAGAAAAAAACATATACAAAATAATGCTAAAGTAAAAAATACAATAGATTCATTACAATGATAATATGTAGAAACTACATGATATTATTAATTATACAACTCCAATGTTACTACATATTCAGTTTAAGACATTATAGAACGTCAAGTTCACTTTCTACAGTCTTCCAGTATTCCAGATTTCTCTCTTCGTACTAGAAGCCACTTTAGAAAGGATAACCATTGATTATCATCAGAATCACAGAAAGCTGTAATTAGTACACCTGATATAGGTTATTCCTTTTCCATCAACCCTCCATGGACCTGGAAAAACAGTCCACTTCATTGGGGAAATGATGTTATTGGTGTGAACGAAAATACCGATAAAAAAAATAAATAAAATTCAAATTTATAAACATTATTAACATAATATTTAGATAATTCGTTTATTACATAATAATATTATAATTTAAAGTAAAAATAGTAATAAATAATTTTTTTTTTTTTTTTTTTTTTTTTTTTTTTTTTTTTTTTAGACAGGGAAGAGAATACACTTCCAAAACTTTATTAAATTTTATTTTAAAAAATACATGTAGGTGAAAAGTACATTTGAAATTAAAAATAAAAAATTAAAAAATAAAAAAATAAAAAGCTCGAAATTACTATGTATTTCGGCAAGTTGTACTATGCGGGAATTTTTCCCTTCCTATCAAATAAAAAAGAAATAAAATCTAGAAGTAACATCTTTAAAATAGATAGTGTGGTGTCCACTAAACTCTCCCCGGATTCATCATTTATTGAACTACTAGGGCAAGATTCATCCTTCGTAGCAATAGATGACGATCCTGTATTATCATTATGCCTTATCAGTACGACGTCGACGCTCTTGGTTAAGTTTGATATTTTGCAATACCTATCAAATAATAGCTCAAACGAACTACTAATGATAGGTATTACACTTGTTAAGAATTCCGCCAAGCCCACAATTTTTGGAACAGGTGACTCAGATGAACCTTTGAAAAGTAGTTCATTTAATTGTCTCTATTCCCCACTATCGAAATGTAGCTCATTTAAAACTAAAGTCCCACCAAGAAGGAACAAGTATATATAATGATTGATATAATCTTCAAAATTGGAAATAGAGTCATAGGAAGAAAGAGGATTAAACGCTCTAATCTTCCTAAGGAATAAAACATAGAGATCATCGATGAAATTTAAAGAATTCCATCTAAAAGATGCAAGAGCATCGCATTTAAAAATCCAATGTTCAAAAGATTGTTTATCTTAGCCACAACAGGGCAATACTTGGGACAATCTTCTGAAACTCTACCCATTCTAATAGCAATAGTACTATTGTATTTATAACCACAGCGTAAACGTATAATCCACGAAAACCCTAAGTTGAATTGGGGATATTTTAAACCAAGCATAATTATAGCTTTATTGTTTGAGAACTTATTGCGATCTTAATTTTGACCTTTAATACCTTGAAATTTGGCAACTGATTTCCAGTAACGTTCTAAAATATCGTCATATTTTTCACATTTATATTTTTTGATTTTTTTATACAGTGTTCTAGATTCTTTAGTCCAGGAATAATGATGCATTTTGGGAATAGATTTAATAAGATCCTTTATAATACAGTTTGATTTACTCCATTTTGCAAATGATTTAATCTGTAAGGCTGCGCAGACACCAGCAATAGGAGGAATGCTTAGATCTCGAGATAAAGCATAAGTACTCATAGTAGAATTATGTCTAATATAGTCATTGTCTTCTGAACTTGTTTTACCATTTTTAGAGAAGGAGCCGATACACCAAAATAGACCAGTATTAGTACCTTTTTTAGTAATTTTTCTAAAAAGTCATTTCATTTAAATTAGCCCATCTATGTACCTTTTTTAGTAATTTTTCTAAATTTTATGCACTTGGAGCAATGAGAACAACATCATCAGCAAAGAGTCCACCACAACACTTTTTTCTTCCAATATTAACACCATACTTTTCACAGTCATTTAATATATCATTGATGAATAAATTGAATAAGATCGGAGATAATGGACAATAATTGAAAAGTAATTTAGATTTTTTTATTATACTATTTGCTGATACCTTCAGAACCCAAGTATATATTATGATTTAATATCAATAGATAAATCATTAATTAATTCTTTCCCATCATATTCTTACAATATAATAATTACCTAAATAATTAATTATATCATAATCGGTTATATAAGAAACTAATAATAAATAATTTACAAATTTTTTTATTATTTATATATATATACAACACAACACACAATAAAAAATATTTCCAAATTTTAAACTTTTTTCTTTTTTTAAAAAAAATTATTTTTTATTTATTTATTCTATTTTATTTGCATTTATTAATTTTTTTTTTTTATTAAGCTTTATTTTTATTATTTTTTCATTATTTTATATTTTAAAAATTTTTTTAATTTAATTTTATTTATTTTTTTCTCTGGAAAAACTTTTCTACTTTAGGGTATAAAATTAATTATATTGTGTAAATAAATCTATCATTTTATTTAACATTCTTTTGTTAAAAAATATAAAAAAAACATTTTCTTTATAAAAAAAAATATATTCATTATAATTTTTTTACTTTTTTTTTCTTTTCTAATCTTAAATACTTCTTTCTTGAATTTAACTTGCTTTCATTCAATCTTTATTTTTTTTTAATCTTAAAGGAACTAGCATAATTAAAACAAAAAAATAAAGTATTAATAAAAAAAAAAAGACAATTATTTAATATTATTTTTTATTTTATATCATTTAATTTATATAATGATAATAGAATTAGAAAAAAAAATTGTTGCTCTCAATTTTTTTTATTTATTTATTTTTTTTTGGTTTATATTCTTTTGTTTTTATTCATTGTTATTATTTGAAACATTCTAAATCATTTAGAGGTTCTTAACAACAATGTGTGGGTATTCTGGTTGCCACATGTTGTGCTTTAACCATTCTCTCCAGTCCATACCCTTTGGTGGGAATTGAGTGGCAATGTTCATACGTTCAGCCATCTTAGCGACTTCAATACCAACTTCAAGAGAAACGGCACGAAGGTTGTCAAGATCTGGGAAGATCTTACCAGTGGCGAGCATTTCTGGAGTACCAAGAGAGGCAATAACACGAGCACAAACTTGGAAGGTTTCGAATGGAACACGAGTAGCACGAGAAGAAACAAGACCTAAACCAATACCTGGGAAGGAGTAGGAGTTGTTACATTGGTTAGTTTGGATAGTCTTACCCTTCCATTCAACTGGATCGAATGGAGAACCAGAAGCGAAGATAAGGTTACCGTCAGTGAATTCAACAGCTTCTTCAGCAGTACATTCAGAACGAGAAGTTGGGTTAGAAAGTGGGAAAATACCTGGCTTTTCACAGTAGGAAGCAACGTAGCTAAGCATTTCCTTGTTGAAAAGCTTTGGACAAGTAGAAAGACCAAGAAGACAAGTTGGCTTAATCTTCTTAAGTAATTCAGCTGGAGTCTTACCACCTTCAATTTCCTTACGCATGAAAACTTGTTGGGATGGTAATAAATCGTCACGACCCTTACCTAAAAGACCCTTGTGATCGAACATGTAGAATTGAGCGTAGGCTTCTTCACGAGTAGCACCTTCGGCAACAATACAGTCAACAATGGTTTCACAGACACCAACACCAGAGGAACCAGCACCAAGACATAAGAAGGTTTCCTTCTTAATATCAGCGAATGTACCACCACGAGCTCTCATAGTAGCAAGAACGGAAGCAAGGGTAATAGCACCAGTAGATTGAATATCATCGTTGAACATACAGATTTGGTCCTTGTACTTAAGAAGTAAGTCAAGAGCATTTGGCATCATGAAATCTTCGAATTGGATGACAGCCTTTGGGAAACGGTCAGTGATAGCAGAAACCCATTCATCAACGAAAGCGTGGAATTCTTCACCTTGAAGACGTGGGTGTTGCATACCGAGGTAGAGTGGGTCGTTTAAGAGTTCCTTGTTGTTGGTACCAACATCAAGAACGATTGGAAGAACGTTACGTGGGTTAATACCACCACCACAGACGTAAAGGGTAAGCTTACCGATTGGAATTTGCATACCACCGGCACCAAGATCACCAAGACCAAGAATACGAGAACCATCAGTAACGACAATAACATCAACATCATCGTATGGCCAGTTAGCAGCAACAGCAGACATTTGACCACGGTCAGCAGTAGAGAAGTACATACCTCTGGTTTGAGTGAAGATCTTGTGGAACTTTTGACAAGCTTCACCAACAACTGGAGTGTAAATAATTGGAGCAAGTTCAACGAAGTTTTCGAGAATCATCTTGTAGTAAAGAGTTTCATTACGGTTTTGAAGATGGTTAAGGTAGATGAACTTTTCGAGTGGATCAGAGATCTTGTCAAGGTTGGTCTTGCAACGCTTGTATTGAGCTTCAAGAGATTGTGGTCTTGGTGGAACTAAACCACGAATACCAAGACGGTCCTTTTCATCAGCAGTGAAAGCAGAACCCTTGTTTAACTTTGGGTCGTTAAGAATATCTAAACCAGTCTTCTTGGTAACAATAACTTGCTTCTTGTTGTAAACTTCAGATGGAGCAAAGAAAGTTCTCTTGGCAGCTAAAACACCAGTAGCTGGAAGAATAGAAGAAACTGGACGAGCAATAGTTTGAATTGGAGCGAGCATTTTCTTTTCTATTATTTATATAAAATACTAATTAAATAAAAAATAAAAAGTCAAAAAAAAAAAAAAAAATAATTAAATATTAGAAATATATATAAATAGAAATAAATAATTTTTCCGTATTACTAAACTTTATTTAATTTATTATTTCTTAATTATATAAACATAATTATTTTTATAAATTTTTCTATTTTCTAATTAACTTAAATCAATACAACAAACAAATAATAAACCATTGCTTATTTTTTATTATATTTTTATACAATTTTCATGTTTTTGAATATTATTTGTTATACGTATTTTTTTATTTTTATTATTTTATTAATTTTATTAGTTTTTATTTTTTTTTTTTTTTTATTTTGTCATTGCTTCTTCCAAACACTTACAATGATTAATTGGGTAAGCAAAAAAATTAATATAAATATATAGATTTATAAATTTATATGTTTATATATTAAAAGTTTATATATTTATTTTTTATAAGTTTTTTTGGTGAAGAGAAAAAAAGAAAAAATGCGGGAAATTTGACTTTATATATTCTAAAAATTTTCACTTTACTTAGGTGTAAGACAGTATATAAAAGAAATTAACCAAATAAAATTTAAAGTTTTTTTTTTAATTCAATTTTCTTTTTTTCTTTTCATTTTTTTCATTTTTGAAATGGTTTTCATATATATTAAAATATGCAATGATATATTAAAAATTTATATATAATTATTTATTAAAATATAATGAAAATATAGAAACATATATATAAAAGTTTCCTAATTAAATACAATATATTTTAAGATTTCCGAGTTGGATTAAATAATTCTTTACTCTTATTGGTCAGATTCAGTTCTGTATCTTGAAAAAAAAAATTTTTTTAATTAAAATTATTATAATAAATAAGAAAATAGTAGTTTTTTCTTACATATTATATTACAGACATATATTATCAATACACTTTAAGTATTAAAATATTAAAATCAACGAAAATAAAAATTTTTTTTACTTTAATGGACTAATTTTAATATATTAATTTTCGTGTTTATTTTTTTCATTTTTTTTAATTAAAACAATATATACTATATAAATTAATTTATTTAAGTAAATGAATGATAATTAAATATTTAAATAAAAGGATAATTTAATAGAAATTTTCAATAGTAAATGATATATTAAAAGTAATAATATTTAAATAATACAATAAAAATAAATGCATAATTAAAAAATAAATAAATGATAAATGTATAAAAAATAAATTTTAATGATAAAATGTATATAAAAATAATACTAATAGAAATCAATATATAAAATAAAATACAATAAAAAACATATAAAATACAATAATATAAAATAAAAATAAAATAAAATACAATAAAATAAAAATACAATAAAATACAATAAAATACAATAAAACGAAAATAAAAATTAATAATTAAATGAAGAAAAGGGGAAATCAAAAGAATTAAAAGAAAAAAAGTTGTTTATAAATTTTATTATAATATTGGCTGTAATATGATTATATTAATTAAACATATAAATATAAATATAAAATATAAATATAATAAATATAAAAAATTAAAAATAAAAAAAGGAGTCAAGTAGTATTATGTTATTTGTTGCTTTGCTAGGTACCTATATATTATAGATATATATATAAATAAAAGAAAAATAAAAAAAAAAAAAAACTCCTTATCACAGTATTTCAAAAAGCGACTTAATTAGAACTGTTTAATCAAAATCTTTAATAATAGATGTTTAAATTTAAATATTAATCTTTCATTAACAATAATAATAATGATAATAATGAAAAATTATATCTGTGTATATATAAAGGTATCAAATAATGAAATAATCAAAACTATATACTAAAATAAAATGTTTATATAAGTATATGTAATTTTAATTAAATTAGGAGTTACTTAACATAAACATAAACCTAATCATGATAAAATAAAAATAAAAAAAATAATAATAATAATAATAAATAATAATAATAATAATAATAATAATAATAATAAAATAATTTGAATCAATAAAAAGAATTGAAAATTAAAACTTTAAATTTTTAATAATAAAATTTCTTTCTTCTTAATTGCTTTTCTCATTAAATTAAAATTTTCTCTAAAAAAAGCAAAAAAGCAAAAAGTAAATTTATTTATTTATTATTTATTTATTTATTTATTATTTATTTATTTATTTATTATTTATTATTTATTATTTATTTGGTTGGTTGGTTGGTTGGTTGGTTGGTTTCATTTTTATTACTTTGACCTTTTTCTTCTTGTTTAATTTTAATACATTCTATAAAAAAAAAAAAATATTGATTCTTTATTCTACGTATATATATATATATTATTAATGCTATAATACTATTACCAAAAAAATATATTTTTATTAAAGTCATTAATATTTTATTAAAAAATAAAAAAAAAGAATAAACTATTCCTTTTTCCCTTTTATTATTATTACCACAAACAAAACCATAAAATTTAAAGGTTGAAAGAAAGAGAATATAATATAATAAATATAAAATTATAAATAGAATAAATATAACAAATACATATTTATTAACAAATTTAAAAAATAAATATAAATAAAAGTTTATACCAAAAAAATTAAAATATTGAAATGGTAATTTAAAATTTTTTCTTTTTTTTTTTTTTTGAAATATGAAATGAAATTTATCTGTTAATATATATGCATTTTATATGATAAATATATTATAACTTATAAAATATACTATGAAATATTAAAGAATGAATGTATTTTATTTCATTCAATAGAATATATAATATTGTATAATTAATTTAATATATAATAATGTAATGTAATTTATTTAATATAATATATAGTAATATAATATAATATATTTTATTGTTTTTAAATTATTTTTTTTTTGGTTTTTTATCATTAGTCTAGTTTTAAAAAAATACTTTATCTATTTATTATTATTATTTATTATTATTATTTATTTATTATTATTTATTTATTATTATTTATTTATTATTATTTATTTATTATTATTTATTTATATT
The DNA here is from genome assembly GCA_016946835.1 of Neocallimastix lanati (nom. inval.). Lineage (NCBI taxonomy): Eukaryota > Fungi > Neocallimastigomycota > Neocallimastigomycetes > Neocallimastigales > Neocallimastigaceae > Neocallimastix > Neocallimastix lanati (nom. inval.). Next base: position 237,175 of record JACVTC010000080.1, on the reverse strand, counting down.
TAATTATTTATTATTATTTATTTATTATTTATTTATTATTATTTATTTATATTTATTATTATTTATTTATATTTATTATTATTTATTATTATTTATTTATTATTTATTTATTTATATTTATTATTATTCAATTATTTATTATTATTTATTATTTATTTATTTATATTTATTTATTATTCAATTATTTATTATTTATTTATTATTCAATTATTTATTATTTATTTATTATTATTTATTTATTATTTATTTATTTATATATTATTTAATATTTTATGTTTTATCCCATTTTATTTTATTTCATTATTATATTTATTATATTATAATTATACTTATCTATTTATGTATTATCATATTTATTTATTTATTTAATCATATATTTATTTATTTATTTATTTACTTTGTTATTGTTTACTATGATCAAGTATTACTTCTATTATTTATTTATTTCTGCTATTTATTATTTATTTCTGTTATTCATTAACTCTCCATCAAAATATTACTCATACTTTTTTTTACACTTCATATTTTTATTTATTTATTTATTTATTTATTTATTTATTTATTTATTTATTTATTTATTTATTTATTTATTTATTTATTTATTTGAATATCAATTTCTTAAAACAAAACACAGTTCAGTTTAAACGTACATTAAAAATATATCATTGAAATGACACAAATATAAAATATAATATATTCATAATATATATAATATATACATAAAATATTACCATCACATAATATATGTAACGGTCATATACATTACATAGAATCATATATAGAAGTAATTGATTACAATATACAATAAAAGAATAGAATATTATATATATAATATAATTTATGGAATGTATGAACAAAATATAAATAAATAAATTGGGATATTCAAAAATCCTTTTAATTAAATGATTTATACTTGAAATTAAACTTAAATTCTATAATTAAATATGAATAAATATAAATAAATATGAATAAATATGAATAAATATATATATAATTAAATATAAATAAAAAATATAAATAATTAAATATAAATAAATATATACATAATTAAATATAAATAAATATATATATAATTAAATATAAATAATTAAATATAAATAAATAAATAAAATTATAATTAAATATAATTAAATAGATAAATATAAATATGAATATAATTAAATATAATTAAAATATAAAGAATAATATATTTGTTTTTGTTTTCTTTTTAATTTTTAAATTTTATTACTATTATTACTATTATATTTAATTTATACTTAAATTTTTTTCTATTTTTCCATTTTCCTAAATTTTTCATATGTTTTATTGATTGATTTATTAATATTTTTATGTATTTATGCTTGATTGATGTTATGATTAGTGTTATTTTTAAATTTAATGAAATATCCATAAAGCATAAACTCTCCATAAAAAAATGGAATGAAAATTAACAATATAATTTATTATCAACTCTTTTCTTTTAACTTTTAACTTTTGATTTAAAAAAAAAAAAAAAAAAAAATTATATTCTTATAATAAATATATCTATTTTGTAAAAAAAAAAAAAAAAAAAAAAAAAAAAAAAAAAAAAAAATATTATTATTATTAATATATAGATAAACATTCATAATATTAAAAAAAAGAAAAAATTTTGTGAAATAATTGAATACTTTAAAATTTTTAATATTATAAATTCACCTAAAATATATATATTTTTTTTTTTCTTCATTATAACTATTCAAACCTATACTATTAAATGTGTATATTTTTCTTTACTAAAAAGTTTTTTTTTTTTTTGAACTTAACATTTTTTTTATCTTTTAAATGAAATACTCTCAATAACCTTTTCAAAATGATGTCAATATAATAAAATAATTAAAAAAAGTATAAATTTTATATATATATAAGATTTTTATTTTTAATTAATTATTAATTTAATAATGAATTTTTTTATTTATTTAATTTATTAATTTATTTATTTATTTAATTTATTAATTTATTAATTTATTTATTTATTTATTTATTAATTTATTTATTTATTTAATATTTAATTTATTAATTTAATAAATAATTTTATGTTAAATTTCCTATAAAAATTCATATATACAACTTCTTAATAAGTTTAATTTGTTCATAAGAAAAAATAATAGTTTAATCATGTTAACGTTAAGTTCATATTTATTGCTTATTAAAAACTAGTATAAAAAAAAAAAAAAACATTCATAAAGATTTCATTTACTGAATGATTATAAAATTTTGATGATTAAATTATGAAATTTTATTTTTATTTAATAAAGATTTGTATTTATATTCATTGTATAAAATAATATTTTAATATTTTGATATTGATTTAATTTTTATTTTAAGTATATTTAAACTAAAAGTTTGTCCTTAAAGTTACACATAAAAAGAAAAAAAAAACCGTAAAACCGTTCATAAATATAAAAAAAAAATATTTTTTTTTAATTTTTTTTTTTAATTATTATTTAAATCTATTTAATTTCATTTTCTATCACTAATTAAGTTTAATACATATTAACTTTTTATCTATTTGTTATTTATAATTTATATATTTAGAAATAGAATTATGATCTAAACTTTTTTTTTTTTTTTTAATAGGATCTATTAAATATAGATTCACTTTACATTAGAAAAAAAAAAAAAATTCATTCCTATAATATATCTATATAAAAAGGATTTAAATCTTGAGATAATTATTACTATTTTAAAATCAATTGTATTTAAAAAAAAAGTTTTTTAATTATTTTTAATCTAAATTAGAATATATCATTATACAAATCATATAATAAAGAATTTATCTTTTTTAATATTATAAATATTTATTATTAATATTAATAGTTTATATTATATTATTTAAATTTTCCCTATTTTGTGATATGATATAATTTTTTAAATATTACTATTATTATTATTATTATTATTATTATTATTATTATTATCTCTGTTCTTCTCTAAGTAGGTAATATATATTATTTTTTTTAACAAATTAATGATAAGGGTTATCTTATTTCTTTAATGAAAACTTTTTTTTTTTCCGAATCAATAAATTAATTTTATTTTTAATTTTTTATTTTTTTTAGCAATTGAAAATGGAAATGATTCGTTAAAAAAAAAATTAATTTTTTTTTTCTTTTTATTATTTCTTTCTTTTTTTTTTTTTATTTAATTAAATAAAGAAAATATTTTTATATATTTATATTGATATTTATATGTATCTATTTATTCCTATATCTATTTTTTTTTATATTGATATTTATATGTATTTATTTTATTTATATATATATATCTTAACTTATTCCTATATATCTATTTTTATATCCATTTAAAAACATTCATCCTTTGATAAATACATTAAACATTAATCCTTTTTTTTTTTTTTTTAAAAGCATGGATTTAATTCATCCCAAATCTTAATTATTGTATTAATTTTACATATACAGATATTAATAATAATAGTATTATCTTTGTTTTTCATTTTTTTTTTATTTTTATTTTTTTTTTTTTAGCAATTATTCAAAATTGATTAAATATTAAGAATTTGTACAGTGGATTGAACTGTTAATTCTTATTAAATATTTATTTATTATATAAAAATTTATTAAATTTTTTAAATGACAATAGTTTTAACTATTTACTTTTATTTATTTAATATTTAATTTTATTTATTTAATATTTACTTTTATTTATTTAATATTTACTTTTATTTATTTAATATTTAATTTTATTTATTTAATATTTACTTTTATTTATTTAATATTTACTTTTATTTATTTAATATTTAATTTTATTTATTTAATATTTACTTTTATTTATTTAATATTTAATTTTATTTATTTAATATTTAATTTTATTTATTTAATATTTAATTTTATTTATATTTATTTTTAATATTTCTATAAAAGAATTAATTAACCCATTAATTATTTTTTTTTCATTGATTTAAATTCACATTTTAATAAATCTTAATTATTTTTATAAAAAAAAATTACCAATAAATAATTAAGTAAATAGTAAATATATAAATAAATAAATATATATAAATAAGTAAATAAGTAAATAAATATTATATTTTGTGTAACCATACAATAAAATAAATTAAAATAGATCAATAAACAACCAATAATAAATGAAATCATAATTAATTTACTCTTTTATATAAATTAACATCAAAAAAAAAGTAAAAATATAAAAATAATAAAAAAAGATAAAAAAAAGAAAAAAAAAAGGTATCTTTTTATTAGTTCAATTCTATTATTTATTTATTATTATTTATTATTTATTATATAAATTTATATGTAATAAATATATAAATATTAAATTGATATTAAATATTGATATATATTTATATACTGTTAACTATTGAATTGCAAATTATTTATATATAAATAGTAATTAATAATTAATAAAAATTATTATTATTATTGGTATAGAATATTTCGAACTCTTAAAAAGTCAAATTAAATTTTATTTATTATTATTTTTATAAATTTAGAGGTAAATATTGTATAAAAAAAGTTATAAAACTCCGAAACCATGTAATTTTTTTTTTTTTTTTTTTTAGGAAAATATATTGATTTAGGTAATAATAAGTTTTCTTAGTTTCTTAGTGAGGAGGTTCTAATACTTTAATTATAAATGGAAATGGAAACGAAAATGAAAAAATGTTAATAAAAAA
>JACVTC010000080.1:227500-230000 GCA_016946835.1 Neocallimastix lanati (nom. inval.) | reverse complement strand
AATATTACATTATAAATAAATAATATATATTTAAATGTATAAGAGAAAATAAAATAAAGTAAAATTGTTTAGAGATAATTTGGAAGGATGGGCTACTAATAGAAAAAAAAATTATAGAAAAATGAATAAAAAAAAATTAAAGAAAAAAATTATAGAAAAAATTATTTTATTTATTTATGTATTTATTTTTATTTATTTATTTATTTTTATTTATTTATTTATTTATTTATTTTTTATTTATTTCATTATTATTACTATTATTATTATTATTATTATTATTTTTTCTGACTAGTGACTAGGAATGTACTTTATTTAAAAATATTGATTATAAATATAAAAAAATACATGAAAATAAAAATACATGAAAAAATTTTTTTATATTAATATTAAAAAAACTACATTATATGTTTCGTAGACGACCTCTAACTCTTCCCATTCATTCGATGATAATTCCCCTTATGGAAAAAAGAAAAAAAAAAAAATTATCATTCGAATAGAATTCATCAAAAATTTTTTTCTTTGCTTTATCATTTCGACGGTCGACGCTCTTGAGAATGGTAGGTCTAATGATATACAAATTGATCATGGTGTAAAAAATTCAAAAAAAAAAAAAATTACTAAAAAAAAATTACTAATTACAATAGGTATAACATTGGTATGGAATTCCTACAATTTCCCATGATAAATTATGAAATCAAGGAAAAGAAGACTCTCTCAAAGATGATTAAAATATATTATATATTATTAATAAAATACCTTCTTTCCTTCACTCCCTCCTCAAAAAAAAAGAACTGATCTTTTAGGATTTTTTTATATTGCATTTCCTCTAAATTTAGAGGGAGGGAAACAGTTGGTAAAAAAAAAAAAAAAAAAAAAAAAAAATTAATGTTATCATTAAAATCTTCCTTTTTTTATCATCAAGGAGTGTTCAATGATTTCTCATGAATCATCAGAGAAATAGTTGATAAAAATTTCATCAACAGATTGAATGAATTATTGTCTAAATTCCTTTACAAATTTTAGGACATAAAAAGTAACTAGTGTGTAAACCTAGGCATACTGTTACTTATATATAAAAGGTATAAAATAGTACCTTCAGATATAATATGTTATCAACAGTGGTATTGGAAATATTCTTATTTTCAAAACCTAAAAACTCCATAACAAAACTATAATCAAAAAGCAGTTTGGGAGTTTTTTTTTTAAGTTTTTTTTTTATTTTTATTTTTATTTGATCCTAGTAAAGGTACATAGTAAACATAGTAAAGAAGTGAACTGAACTTAGGACCTAGGATAGTATAGGAAACGATAGAATATGAAAAAATTTTTTTATAGAAGTAGAAAGGTACATTCCTAATTGTTCAAAAAAAAAATCTAGAGAAAAAAAGTTTTTTTTTCCCTCCTCTTGTTCTCTTGTTATATATAATTTATTTTTATTTTTATTTATTTATTTTTTATCGTTTATCTTAGTAATGATAGGGAATAGGCTCTAAATTCAATGATGTCCTTGTAGGGTATTCCAAGAAAAAAAATCATAAGCTTTTTTTTTTTTTTTTTTTTTTTTTTTTTTTTTTTTTTTTTTTTTGAAATCAAGAAAAGCAAGAAAGGTAAATTAATCATTATATTTTTTTTTTCTTCTTTGGCAAAAATTTTTTAACGGAGTCGAAACAAATATATAAAACTAATACATTCTTCTCTCTTTCTAAAACCAAACTATTCTGGGTAAATTATTCCCCATGAGAAAAAAAAGGTATAGGGCATCGTCCTGTAATGTAATTCTTTTTAGTGACAATTTTTTTGAGAGAATCTTTAATCCTGCATTGATAAATGAAATATCATAATATCATAATAACTATTACAATTTGAAAGATTCCCCTCCTCTTTTTTTTTTTTTTTTTTTTTTTTTTTTTTTTTTTTTTTTTTTAGGAATTGGAATTGGAATTAGAAATAATAAAAGTGGAATTCCATTTCATCATGAGAAGTTATCCATCCAATTTTTTTTTTCTTTTTCTTTTTCTTTTTTTTTTTTTTTGTATAATTGAAAATAAGTAATTTTAATTTTAATTTTTATTTTTTTTATTTTTTTATTTTTTATTTTTATTTTTTATTTTTTATTTTTTATTTTTTATTTTTTATTTTTTATTTTTTTATTTTTTTTTATTTTTTATTTTTTTTTTTGAATAGGGATCATTCTGAGAAGAAGAAGTGGTAACTCTCAGAGTTATTAAAGTTCCAATAAATGTTTTTTTTTTTTTTTTTTTTTTTTTATATTTTCATTGAAAGAACAGTAGAAGTGGATTTTTTTTTTCATTGAAAGAACAGTAGTAAAAGTGAATTTTTTTTCTTCATTGAAAGAACAGTAGTAAAAGTGAATTTTTTTTCTTCATTGAAAGAACAGTAGTAGAAGTGAATTTTTTTTCTTCATTGAAAGAACAGTAGTAAAAGTGAATTTTTTTTCTTCATTGAAAGAACAGTAGTAAAAGTGATTTTTTTTTTTCAT
>JACVTC010000080.1:220000-222500 GCA_016946835.1 Neocallimastix lanati (nom. inval.) | reverse complement strand
ATAGGCTTAGGATGATCTGTTGTAGAAGAAGGTTTTATGGTAGTGGAAGTTGTTGTTTTTGAAGAAGGAGTAGTTGTGGTTGTGACAGGGATGTTAGTAGTTAAAGTGGTAGTAGTAGAATTTAATGAATAACTACATTGACCGTAATCTTGTTGACATCCTTTACCACAATATTTGTCAGAAGTACCACAATAACCATATTTAGAACAACACTCACCTGATGGACAGACACCATCCTCTGGACCACATTGACCGTTAGTAGAAATAGGCTTAGGATGATCTGTTGTAGAAGAAGGTTTTACGGTAGTGGAAGATGTTGTTAATGAAGAAGAAGTAATTGTTGTAGTGGTAGTGGTATCAGTAGTACTAGCAGTAGTAGTAATAGTATTAGTAGAAACAGGGGTATTAGTAGTGGTAGTAGTGGTAGGTGTATTAATAGTACTAGCAACAGTAGTAGCAGTAGTAGTAGTAGTAGTTGTTGTCGTTGTTGTAGTAGAACCTAATGAGGAACCACATTGACCGTAATCTTGTTGACATCCTCTACCACAATAATCGATAGAACTACCACAATAACCATATTTAGAACAACATTCACCTGATGGACAGACACCATTATCTGGACCACATTGACCATTAGTAGAGATAGGCTTAGGATGATCAGTTGTAGAAGTAGTAGTTGTCGTCGTGGCAGGGATATTAGTAGTCATAGAAGTAGTTATAGTAGTAGTAGTAGTACTTGTAGTAGTAGTAGAATTTAATGAGTAACTACATTGACCGTAATCTTGTTGACATCCTCTACCACAATATTTGTCAGAAGTACCACAATAACCATATTTAGAACAACACTCACCTGATGGACAGATACCATCATCTGGACCACATCGACCGTTAGTAGAAATTCTTATTGGTGTTATTGTATTTTCATTTTTACAAATTCCATAATCTGATTGACAGCCCTTTCCACAGTATTCTGACGTATTACCACAATAACCATATTTTGAACAACAGAGACCTTTTCCACAAGAACCATAATCTTTACCACATCTTGCAGCAACCAATGTTGCTAAAAGAGCAATTATTATTCCTTCAATATATTTCATATTATTTTTTTTTCTTTTTAAAAAAAAAAAATTTATAATTTCTTCATATAATAATATTGTATAATAAAATAATTGTTGTATAATATATTTATGATATATTAAAAAATAAATTATTAATATTAATATTAATGAAATAAAATTACTTAATAATAAAAAACTTGAAAATAATCAATAAATTAATATGAAATAATAACTATTTTTTTTTTTTTTTTTTTTTTTTTGGTATGCTCGTTTGTTTCATATTCTGTTAATATTCTATTGATATTATTTTTATTTACTTAATATTAATATTTAAATAAATTTAACAAACATCTTATCAATTTCTTTTATTATTATAATTGTTATTATTAAATAAAGTATATTAAAAAATTTTTTTTATTTTAAATACATATTTAATTTTTTTCTACTTACATATTAATCAATATTAAATTATTAATATACTAAATTATACTAAATATTTTCTTTCTATTAAATTTTTTTATATATTCTTTTTTTTTTTTTGGGTATAAAATAACTTTAAATAAAAAAGAAAAATCAGAAAGACTGACAGAAAAGATAAATAGAATATATTTAGAAATATTAAAAAAAAAAAAAAAAGAAAGAAATATAAAAAAAAAAAACTTTTATAATTTAATTATTTTTTTTTAAAAATTAAATCTTTTACCAAAGAAAAAAAATTTTTTTAGTTAAATTAATTAATTTTTTAATTAAATTTTAATGCATTTTTATTTTTCATATACATATTTTTTTTTTATTTCTTTAATTTTATAATCTTTAGTAATATTTATATTATTTTAAAATATTATTAATATTACTAATTATTATTTAATATTTCAATATTTTAAAATATCACTTGTTATTAACTAATTATTATTTATTATTTTAATTTTTAAAATATTATTTATTATTATTTATTATTATTTATAATTATAAATCATATACTATAATATATTAAATATAATCATTTCTATAATGCTAAAAATGTATTATTTAATTAAAAAATAATATTGAAAAGGTTCAAATATAATATATTAATACATTATGATATCTAAAAATTGACAAATTTTATTCATTTTTTTATTGTTTGTTTTTTATTTTTTAAATTAAAAAAAAAAAAAAAAAAAAAAAAAAATTGACATAAAATAAACATATATATATATAATGCATATATATGTATTTAAATTTGGATTGTTTAAAATAAAAAATTTGTATGAAAAGTGAAATTCTTCTGATTAAAGCCTTGATGACGTAAACTTCAAAATAAATTCCTTCAATAAAGATATCTAAGATTATATTTTTAATGAATCTTATCTTATTTCTTATTTCTTATTTTTATTTTATTTCTATTTATTCCTTATAATTTAATTAAAATCTATATTGATTAAAAAAAAAAAAGATTT
>JACVTC010000080.1:185000-217500 GCA_016946835.1 Neocallimastix lanati (nom. inval.) | reverse complement strand
ATGTTTCTACATCATCATTTTTAAAAGACTTCGGACCACCACCAATTCCAGCTTGTAAATGTTCCCATCCACCACATTTCTTTAAACGAGCAATAACATGTGGTTTTACCATTTCATCTAAATCGCCATGCATAAATATATCACCATGACGCGCTTGAACTGATCTTAATCCTTCAGCAACAACAAGTCTTCTTGCAACATGTTCTCTTGGGAAAGCATAACCTCTACCATTGTCTTCATTTACCTCAATTTTCATTGGTAATGGAATCAATTTATCTTTAAATTTATCATATCTATCAGTTTCTAAAAGCGCACGTGTAAAGTATAATGGCTTTGGTGTACCAGTGAACGTCATATTGGATTCGTAAATAACAAAATAATCAAATATTTCATAATATTCTGATAAATATAAATCTAATAAATCGTATTCTGAATTAAATAAGATAAAACTGAATAAACGTCTTCTTCTGGGATCAGGAACTTCGTCCATTCTACTGTTCACAACATTTTTATAGTATTCATCATCATCTATATCAGACGTATCTTTACCATTGTAACCATAATCAAATGGATAGTACTTATCATCAACAAGTTCATTAACTTTTTTTTGACCATAGAATGGATTATCACCATTCTTTTTTTCAAATTTTTTCCATTTTTTAAGTTGTTCGGAAATACTTTTTAAATGTATGGAATATGGAAGACCACCATCTTCATTTTCATAATTTATTAATTGAACACTGATATCATCGCATTTTGGATTTAATATTGAATCTGGATAATGTACTGGATGTAAATATGGACATGGTGGATTATATAATTTCCAATCCTCTACTAATTTATCTGGATCATTATCAAATCCAACACAATAAATACCATCTAAAATATTTGAATTTAATTCTAATCCATATTTATCTTTCCTTGAATAACCTTTTATATATACGAGTTTAATTTCTTCTTGTGAATTATCATCATTTTTATGTAAAAAAAATGGAATTGAAATTGCAATTACTGTAAGTAAAGAAAAAATTAATATTTTTAGTTTTTTTGTATGTCTTTTTATTTTAAATCTTTTGTTTTTAGAATTATCTTCTATTAAAAGGTATTCCTGATCTTCGGAATTTACCATTTTTATAAATTTATTATAAATAAATATAATTTTCTTTATTCCTATTAATAATAATAAAAAATATATTTGTAAATTTATTTTTTTTCTTTTTTTTTTTTTATTTTTTAAACTTTCAAATATTTTAAATTTTATTTAAAGTTATTGTTTTATTTTGTTTTTTTATTTTTTATTTTTTAACTTATTTTATAAAATAAATATTTCTATATATAAATATTTAATTGTTTAAAATTATTTATGTCATGTATAGTTTGTATATATGTTTTATTTATTTATTTACTTATATATTTATTTATCCATTTATTTATTTATGAATTATTAATATATTAATGTATTTATGGATGTATACATTTTAGAATATAATTTAGGTATTATTAGTTTTAAATTAGAAATTAGAATATAATTTAGATATTATTAATTTTAAATTAGAAATTAGAATATAAATAAATTATTTGATTAAGCCAATCAATATTGTTAATAATAAATTTATTCCCATTAATTGAATAATTTTATTTTTAAATTCAATAAAATAATAAAACGAAAATTCTTTTTTTTTTTTTTTATATTAAGATGAATAAAAATATAGTTTTAAAATTCTAATTCTTTTATTATAAAATTCAAAATATTATAAATATTAAGATAGTTTAGTTTTTTTTATTGTTTAATAAATTTAAATAATAAGTAGATATAATTTGTTATATAGTGAATTTATCCAAATATATATATATATACAATACTGTTATCGTTTGTTCTAGTACCGTTGCCTTTGCAATGAGTGAGGTTGCAGAAATGAACGATGTGCTATGTTCACCGTTGATAAATGTAAAATCTTATGAATGGAACAGAGAAATTGAAAAATTGTCTAATGCTTCGAATGTAGCTGGCACTTCTCATTTAGCTAGAGTTATCAACGCAATGGAGGCAGTGAATCAAAATCAAGTTAGCCCTCAGATCTTGTACAGTTCTTCATCGACTATACGAATGAATATTTGTGATTTTCCAACTCAGCTTCAGTATATTTTGCGCCGAATTGTGAATAGCTTAACACTGTGTGCGGCGATGGAGGGGGAAAAAGATGCAATATACGACTTGATGGATACATATCCTTCTCAGGAAGATTTAACGTATGTATTTATAGATAAAGAAAAAAGAAGGTTATCCGTAGATGATTTTAAGAAAGTACGTGAATATCTAGAAGAAGCAGATGTCTCTGAAGTGTATGATACTGAACAACTGAAAAAGATTGTTAGAAATGCTTTATCAGCAGCATTGTCATAGGAAGTTGGTATTTGAGATATTGAAAACTGTTTTAGAGTTATTTTTGTATGCAGTCATGATGAATACTATAAACTATTGAGATGCGATAAACGCACGAATTACAGTGTTTCTAAAACTACATTATGATATATGTATATAATCTTTATAATTTTTTATTATATAATAGTATAAATTATATTTAATTTGAATCTATTTTATTTTACTTAGAAGTAATAAAAATAATTTTAAAATATTTATTATATAATTATAATATATATTCTTTAACCTTTTTTTTTTGTATTCATTATTTAATTATAAAGAAATATCCATATTTTATAAATAATATAAAAATTATCATATTTAATTATTAAAAATATGATATAATATTTAAAATCTATAATTATAGATTTTATCTTTAAATTTATATTGGCATATTATTAGCAATTTTTTAATACTAATATTTAAATTACTATAAATTATAATAAAATCAACTTAATGTTATTTTTATTTAAGTATATATGAATTTTTATTTTTGTTTTTAATTTTAATATTTCTTTAATTTTATTTCTTTATATCAATTATTAACAACAATTAACAATAAATTAGTATTGATGTTCTTTTTTTTTTTTTTATAATACTAAAAAAGTGTAAAAATCGAGTAGTGTTTTGAGATTTTTTTAATAATTTTATTATTATTATTATTGTTAGCAATGACTTCTATAACATTCTTTATAATTTCTAAATCGTTTATAGAATTATATATTTATATATTTTTATTTTTATAAATAACAAAAAAAAAAAAAAAAAAAAACTATTAAAGTAATTGAATCATTCAGCAGATAAAATTAAAAGAATAATATAATTAGATAATATATATTTATTATTATTATTATTATTATTATTTTAAAGCCTAAATGCTTCTTTAAGTTTAATATCCATAAAACAACAACAACAATACTTTTTTACTTTTTTGTTTTATATAAATGAAATAATATATGATATATATGATATATGAATATAATTTAATGATTAATAAAAATATAAATTTATATATAATATTGTGATGTTAATTAAATTTTACAAAAATTAAAATTTATTGACATATGTAAATAAATAAATAAATAAATAAATAATATCAAGTATTTTAATATTAATTCTTTTAAATATAAAATTTTTGATTTTTTTTTTTTTTTTTTTTATTTCAATTTATTTTTTCAGTATAATTTAAACTTTTTATACTTTTTTTTTTTTTTTTTTTTTTTTTTTTTTTTTTTTTTTTTTTTTTTTTTTTTTTTTTATTTTATTAATATACATACATATACATCTAAACTATTAAATAATTTTTATTGTTTTTAATAATTTTTTATTTTATTATAATAATTATTATTATTACTATTTTTGTTTTATTAAGATAATAATATTATTATTAAAAAAAAAAAAAAAAAAAAAAAATTAAATAGAAATTTATAATATTCTTAGAATGTATAAATGCATAATAGTATAATAAAAAACACCAAAAGTAATAATATTATTAATAATAATATCAATGAATATCTTTTAAAATTAATAAAAAATGTTAATGAAAAACAAGAATTGACCAGTTTTTTAAAAAAGAATTTACGTAAAATAAAATTTGATGGAACAGTTTATGAATTAGCATTTACTTATAGAAATCTGGATGCCATAGAATTATTCTGTAAATTTGATAAAAGAAGGAAAAATTCAAATCAAACTCTTCATTATCAAAATATAAAATGTTCACAACATCTAAAGTATATTCTAAGAAATGGATTTATACCAGAAATTTCAGTTGATTTTATTGTCACGTTATTAAAATATCAACGCTTTGATTATTTTAAATTCATATTAGAAGACTATATTTTTGATAATGAATTTATATTAACCCTCCTTTTTCATCGACGATATTCACATCAATTAGCTCGTCACGTTTTAAAGAAGATGATCAATAAAGAAAAATTTAAAATTCATCTTAATGATATTAAGCTATTGAAAGAATGTCTCTCAGGAAAAGAAATAAATAAATTGAAAATTTTAATTCAGTATGCCAATCAATTTAACGTTATTTTAAATATAAATGAGAAAGATAAAAATGGCATACCATTACTTTATTCTGTCATAGCAGAAAATTCTATAGAACTTGTAAAGCTAATTATAGATTATGCAGAAAAAAATAATATAATTTTAAATTTAAATGTCCTTCAGATAAACGACGATCCTTCAAATATGTCAAATAATCCTTTAAATTACCCAATATTCAATGGAAATACTGAAATGGTTAAACTTCTCATGGAATATGCCAATAAAAATAATATTTTACTAGAATTAAACGTTAAAGAAAATAATCTCTTCAATCCATTTCTCTGGGCTATTTATCATAATAATATTGAAATGGTATCTCTGATCATGGAATATGCCAATAAAAATAATATTATTTTGAATATCAATCAAAAAAATGTCAGAGGTTACTATCCATTTTTAATGGCTACAAATGAAAATCATATGAATGTTGCTAAATTAATCATAAACTATGCTAATGAAAATAATATTATTTTGAATATCAATGAGCAAGATGAATATGGACGATTTCCACTTTTTGATGCTGTTTATTATAATAATACAGAACTAGTACAGTTAATATTTGAATATGCTCAAATGAACAACGTTTTTTTAAAAATTACTTTAAAAAGTAATGAAGGAGAGTATCCACTACAACAGGCTGTTTATAATAATAATGTTGATGTAACCAAACTAATTATGGATTATGCCAATAAAAATAATATTGTCTTAGCAATCAATGAAAAAGATAAAGATGGATATAATCTTTTTTCATTAGCCATCGATAATAATAATACTGAAATGGCTAAGTTGATTATAGATTATGCGAACCAAAACAATATAATAATAGACATTAATGAAAAAGAAAATGTTGGTTACTATTCTTTAATATTAGCTATTTATCTTAATAATATTGAAAATATCCAACTTATTCTGGATTATGCTGACAAAAATAGAATTGCTTTAAAAGTGAATGAAAGAGATAAATATGATCATTATCCATTATTGTTGGGTATTTTTAAAAATAATGTAACTATGGTAAAGTCAATTTTGGAATATCTTCATAAGAATAAAATAGTAGCATACCTTAGTGAACATGATATAAATAAAATAGCAGTGACACAAGTTATTCCTGGAATTAATATAAAAGAAACCAGCAACGAAATTATCTCTTTATTGAATAAATATGAAAAAGAAAAAACAATAGAAATAGAATATTGTAATAGCAGTGTACTTTTAGAAAGATTTAAAGAAATAGAATCGTAAAACCCATAAATATATCAATATATATGAATTAATAAATATTTATTAATGAAAAAATTAAAAAAAAAAAAAAGAAAAATAATAATAAATGAAAAAAAAAAATATACTATATAAATTTATAAATAAATAAATAAATAAATAAATAAATAAATAAAAAAAAGGAGTAATAATTGAATAAATAAATTATTAACTCAAAAAAAAAAAAAAAAAAAAAAAAAAAAAAAAAAGGCAATGAATATTAACCTAATAAGTTACTATGCTATTATATATTCATATTAAGAGTATATCTATATTATATTTTTTTTATAATTAACATAAAATTTATTTTATATTTATTTTTATATATAAATATTTAATTATAGATATTTATTAAATATATATTTAAATAATCATTGAAATAAATAATTAATTAAATGAATAATTTAATATTTAAAATTTTTACTATTAAATTATTATTAAATATATATATATATATTTATTTATAAATTTTAATATATAATAGTTTAATAGTAAAAGTTTTAAATTAATTATGATTATAATATTAATTAAAATATTATAAAATAATGAGTAATAAGTTTAGCAAAAATAACTTTTAGAATTAATAGTAGTTGGACTTTAAAAAAAAAAAAATTAATATTTTTATAAAAACGAATAATTTTTTATATATAAAATAATAATATATAAATCTTAATGCCAAAATTTAAATAGATATAAATCATTTTTTTTTTTTTTTTAATTAAAGTTCAATTATTATTAATTCTAAAAGTTGTTTTATACATTATTATTCTATATAAAATATTAATCGTTTTTATGAAAGTAATAAGACTACAAATACTATAATATCTTTAATTTTTATTATATATACATATAATAATAATTTCTTAACACTATTATATTAATACAAAAAAAAAAAAAAAAAAAAAAAAAAGACCAAAATTTACTTACATATATAAATGATTTTGGAGTGTCAACGCTGAAAATACAGTAAAACAGGCTAGCTAGTAGGGTCAATGCCTCTGAATGAGAGGATCATAATTTCTTTCAGATAGTCAATTCAAACCATAATCCGGAATAAGAATTTATTTTAAACAGAAATTTTATAATCTGAAGGTGAGGATTAGGTTCGTTACATATGAACTTTTTTTTTTTTTTTTTTTTTTTTTGAATTTATTTATACACTTTATTTTGAATATTACTTTTATTTCATATTATTACTTTAAATATTAATATGCTTTAATTGGACAAATAATATTTATTTTTTTATTAATTGCATGATTTTTATAAAAAAATATTCATGTAATTAATAAATTAATAAATAAATAAAATTTAAAGTTCGCAATATTTGCGGCTGTAAATATATATATAAATGGATTTATTTGAAACCAGTAAGCTTTTATAGTCATTCATGAAATAATTAAATGTATATAAATCTGTTACTATTAATGAAATATAATAAATATTAAAATAAATAAATAAATAAAAAAGATAATCTATTATTTAATTAAATTTAGTTATTAAATAACTATTAAATAACTATTTAATAGCATGTAAGAAATTGATGAATAATTATTAAATATATTTAAATAACTATTAAAATATTAAATTACTATTTAATATTATATAAAAAAATTAATAAATAATTATTATGTAACCAACTAACTAACTAAATAACTAACTAACTAAATAAATAAATAAAAAATAAATAAATAACTAAATAAATAAATAAATAACTAAATAACTAAATAAATAACTAAATAACTAAATAACTAACTAACTAACTAACTAACTAAATAAATAAATAAGTAAATAAATAAGTAAATAAATAAATAAATAAATAAATAAATAAATAAATAAATAAGTAAATAATAATATTTCTAATTATTGTTATTGATGAAAAAATTAAATAAATTTACATATGTAAAGAAAAAATTAAAATTTCATAAAAAACTATAAAAGGGAATTATAAATTAATAATATTAAATATTAATATTTTGGATTTTCAAAATATATTAAATCTTAATTTTTATCTCCTCCAGAATTTTATATATGAGTACTTTAAATTTTATGTGTTATTTTTCATGCTATTTAATATACTTTTAATTTATTCTGATTTATAATAATTTTTCCTTAATATTTTTTGTTGGAAATAAATTTAATATAGTTAATATATAATTAATATATAATTAATAAATAAAATTGTTAATATTATATATAAATATTTGTAGCATGTTATATCGTATGAAATATACCATATATATATGAAAACTTATTATAAAATGTATGTTATAAATAATTAATAATGTAAGAATTTAATAAACGGAACTTTTTTTTAATAATTTTTTAATAAAGTGTATTTCACAACATTTTCATTTAAATTTATTTAGAAAAGAGTATCATTTTAATGTGGAAGAATGAGGACCTTAATAATTCTTGAAACAATTGGTAATACAAAACTCTAATATATTAAATTTGAACGAATGATACTAAAATTTATTTTCTAATTCTTTTTTTTATTTGCTTAATTTTTTAATTAATTAGTGTATAATTTTAATTTGTATTTAAATTATTCCATTTTGTTATTTTTTAAAGTTATTAGTTAATTTTATTTATGTTTTTTTTTTTTTTTCTTTTTAATATTGAAAGTAATCTTTTGAGTAGTACAAATTAGTGATCAATAAATATTTAGATTTAGATATTATATATAAATAGGAATGGAAAAATTCTTTTTTTTTTTTTTTTTTTTTTTTTTTTTTTTTCATTAATTATTAATAAAAGAAGTTTTATATTTATATAGTATAGTCAGAAAAAAAAAACACTTTAAATGTTTTTATATATATATATATATAAATTATAAAACATTGAGATATCTTGAAAAAATTTTTTATACAAAATAATATATATAAAAAAGTAATAACAATAAAAAAAAAAATATGAAACAAAAATAACAATAAAAAAAAAAAAAAACAAAATTATGAAACAATAAAAACAATAAAAACAATAAAAAAAAAAAAAAAAAAAAAATTATGAAACAATTATAACAATAAAAGAAAAAAAAAAACATAAATAAAATTAACTAAACTAAACTAAAATAAAATAATTTAAATAAAACACTTTAAATAAAATAATATAAATAAAATAATTTTAAATAAAACACTTTAAATAAAATAATATAAATAAAATAATTTTAAATAAAACACTTTAAATAAAATAATATATAAAAAAAAAATATATAAATAATAATAAAACTGAATAAAAATTAAAAAAAAAAAAAAAAAAAAAGAAGTATTTTATAAAGAATTTAATAAAATGAAAATTTTAAATTTCATTATTTTACCAATGTTTGGTAAGCATTTTTAACATTGTTTAATTTAAGAAATAGTAATTAATATAATTCCAAAAAAATTATATATATAAATATATAATTATTATTATTATTTTTTTTTTAAAAAATAAAATTTATTATATATATATAATATTTATTTATTGTTTCTGTTTTTTTGTATATATAAACACAATTTTATTTGATGTATTTCAAATTTTAATTTAAATATTTATATTATTAAAATAAATATAATATATATATATATATATATATAAGCCTTGTTAGCTAAGGCAGCATTTTGGGATAATGTTAAAAGAACAGAACTTTATGAGATGATGGAAAAAAGTATTCCGGAAATGCATGTTATCATACCTCCAGGTAATTGGACAGAAATGGTTAAAAAGGCCCAAGTAAATGATATGAATCTTCTTCAAGATTATGAAGTAAAGGGTACTCTTAAATTTATTTATGAAGGGTAAATAAATAATATATTTTTTATATAATGAATGTAATATATATATATATATATATATGTTTAAAGAAAAATATTAATAGTAAATTGGAGAAACTTAACACAACCATATAAATTTATATGATTGAATTTAAGCATTTAAACCATAAAATAAATAAAATTTTAAATAAAATAAAATATATATAAACTGAAATTAATTCTTATTTATTATTATACTAAAAAATGATATATATTTTCAAATATTTATAAAATCATTTATATCTATCAATTATTTTTTAATTTAACTATATACAAAAAAAAAAAAAAAAAAAGAGAAGAAGAAGAAGAATATAACATTAAATTTAAATTGGGAGGAATGTCTTCTGCTGTTTTAACTAAACCTGGTTATAATATTAAGATTATCGGTAATTATACTTTACATGGTACTAAAAATTTCAAACTTAGAAGTGACCAGCGTGATCCAAGTATGATGCGTTCTAAGATTACTACTGATATCTTACAAAAGAGTGGTCTTTTAGCAACTGAAGCGGGTTATACTGAACTTTATGTCAACGAAGAATATATGGGATTGTAAATTTTTTTATTTCATTTCATTTTTTTTTCTAATCATATAGAAAAAGAGAAAACATTTCATTTAAATTTTTTTGAATTAATTTCTAATTTATAGTTTAAATTTTTTTATTAATCTAAAAGAAAAAAAAAGAATATATAATATTAATAAGATATAATATAAAAATATTTAAATATATATATATAATTTTAATTAATAATTTTTTTTTTTTAATATTCAATATATTAATACAGTTGGGTAGTTACAGATTCTCTTAAGAAAAATTGGGTTCAAAGAAAATTTGGTATTAATGAAGATAATGTTTCTACTCTTTATAAATGTGATTATTTCCGTTTTGAAAAATCTTACAAATGTGAAAATGCAGGAGATGATCGTTATGCTGAAAATTGGGATCCAATTTGGGTATATATATAATAAAGAAAAAATATTTATAAAATATATATATAATTTCATATATTATTATAAATTAATGAACATAAAATATTTTAACTAATAAATAATAGATTTTAGTTCAACATGTTCGTGAATCCAAATCTATTGAAGATTTAGAAGAAATGATGGATGTAGAAAATTTCATAAAATAGTAAGTTTAAAATTTTATTTTCGCTATATATAAAATCATTATTGAGTTGATTTTTTTATTGATTTATATTTAATAATATTATATATATATTGTACTTTTTATACTTTTTATAAATAAATATTTTATTATAAATTATCAAAAAAAAAAAAAAAAAAATTATAATTAAAATAGTATGGCTTGGGAATGGTTAATGGGTACATGGGATCATTTCCTTGGTATTTTCAATCATAACTTAAATTGGTTACAAAGACCAGATGGTAAATGGATTTATATTCCAAATGATCATGATATTGAATTAGGTGAAGAAATTCATGCTAAATTCTATCCAGAAAAACCTTTTGTTGATGAAATCAATGATACTGATATTGATTACGCCAATATTCCAATTGAAGATTTTGAAAATAATCATCCAATAATGCAAATTCTTGTCCATCAAGATGATACCATCTTCCGTCGTTGTGTTGGTGATATTATTAGTAAGGTGTTCAATCCAGATACTCTTTTCCCTCAAATTGATAAAATTAGAAAATTAATTGGTCCTTATGTTAAGAAGGATAGAGAATTAAAAGGTGGTTATATCAATAAAAAGGGTAAAAATATTGTCTATACTTATGATCATTTCTTATTAAATACTGAATATACCTATATTCGTAACAATGTTGATACTTGGTATAAGAGTTATGGTCTTAAGGATTGGATTCGTCGTCGTTACAATTTCGCTGCTAAATATTATGGTATAAATACTGATGCTACCAATCCAAAAGAAAAGCATAAATTAATTGAACCAAGACCAGAAGCTGTTCGTTTATCTACTGAGGTTAAAGTTACCTATGAAGAAACCGATGATCCAAATTATACTATCATTAAATTCGATAATCCTCTTCCTGAATACACTCCTGATCCAGATTATGCTGATGATTCTATTCCAACTATTGGTGCTAGTAAATTCCTTCTTGATCCATTTGAATCTTTTGCTTCCATTGTTGCCAGTATGAATGCTAATCCATCTGCTTATATAACTACTACTACTACTAATGGAGAGGCTACTCCTGTCACTGTCACTGTAACTGCTGATCCTGTCACTGTCACTGTTGCAGCTGAAACTGTTACCGTCACTGTTACTTCATGTCCAGATGCTGTCACCAGTAATATTGAAGCTACAGCTACCTCAACCATTACAGAACCAACACAATCCCCAGATGAAAATGAAGAGTGTTGGTCCGAAAATTTAGGTTATAAATGTTGTACCAAGAAATGTGATGCAATATTTGTTCTTACCGATGAATTAGGAAATTGGGGAATGGAAAATAAAGAATGGTGTGGTATTCCAAAGAATTGTAAATTCAATAATGAATGCTCTGCATCAAAATTCGGTTATCCATGTTGTAAAGGTTGTACTGTTTATGAAAAAGATGAAGTTGGCGAATGGGGTTATGAAAATGATGAATGGTGTAGTATAAAAGCTACATGTTCCAAAAATTAAAATTACTTAAAAATGAAAAGAAAAATAAATATATATATGAAATAATATAAAGAACAGAATAAAGATTAGAATGTAAAAATAGAATTTAAATATATTATATTAATACTAAAAAACAAGACAAAAAAACAAAAAAACAAAAAAAAAAAGAACAAAAACAAAAACAAAAAACAAAGACAAAAAAATAAAAATAAAATAAAAAAAAAAAAAAAAAAAAAAAAAAACAAAAAAAAACATTAATAATATGATTTAAATTTATAGAACTATTTATTATTTTATATATTTAAATATAAAATTGATAATTATTTTTATAAAATATAAATTTATATATGATATAATAAGATATTTATATATAATATTTTTATATTTATATATCAAACTATTCAGTTCTAATAATAAGATAAACATAAAAAAAAAAAAAAAAAATTAAAATTAAATACATTTTATAAAATATAATCGTTCAATATTTTTGTATTATTATTTTATAAAGATAGAATGTTTTATATAAATATATATATTTATTAAAAAAATATATATTTATATATGTAAGAACATTTAATTTTTTTAGATAAAAAAAAATTAGAATCAAATAAATATATACAATTATTCTATAATAATAAAAATAAAAATAAAAATAATAGTAATAAAAATAATAATAAAAATAATAATAAAGCTTAAAAAATTTTTTTTCATAAAAAAAAAAATGTTTTAAATATTTATATATATATTATATATATTATATATATATATAAATATTTAAAATATATAAATATTTAAAACATATATATATATATATTATATATATTATATTTTTGATAAACAACTATATTGCTAGTATGCATTATAATTCTAGTTTATTTTTTTTTTTTATTATTACATTTTCAACATAAGTAAAAATTAAATAAATATTAAATAAATATTAAATTAAAATTAAATAAAAATTAAATAAAAATTAAATAAAGATTAAATAAAAATTAAATTAAAATTAAATAAAATATAAATTATTATATATATATATTTTTTATTATATTTTTCATATTTTTCATTTATATATACTAGATATATATTTCTTCTTTATTTTAGAGAATTGATTTTAATTTAATAAATTAAAAAAAAATATATATAAATATTAACCTCTTTATTACTTACTTTTATCAATACTTTAAATTGTAAATCCCAAATTCTAAATATATTAAACAATAAAGTGATTTACAAAATAAATAATTAATTTATAAACAATTTTTTTTTTTTTTTTTTTTTTTTTTTTTTTTTTTTAATATATATATTTTTAATAATTTTATATTAAATAATTTTAGGAAAATAGTAATTATAATTTATTTTTACTCTTTTTTTTTTTTTTTTTTTTTTTTTAATATATATATTTTTAATAATTTTATATTAAATAATTTTAGGAAAATAGTAATTATAATTTATTTTTACTCTTTTTTTTTTTTTTTTTTTTTTTTATAATCACCTTTTATCAATACTTTTAAATTGTAAATCTCAAATTCTAAATATATTAAACCTAAATATATTAAACAATAAAAGTGATTTACAAAATAAATAATTAATTTATAAACAATTTTTTTTTTTTTTTTTTTATTATCTCTGTCTTAATAATTTTTTTTTTATTCTTCTATGAAATTAATAAAAATTAATCCATAAGTGGTAAAAATAATGATATGATTTTGAATTTTCATAAAGAATATAATAAAGAAAATATATTTAAAATAAATTTTTTTTTTTTTTTTTTTTTTTTTTTTTTTTTTTTTTAAATTTTTAATTCACTAATTCAACTTTCCCTTCCTATTTTTCATCATTTCTATCATTATTATCATTTTCATCATTTTCATGGTTGGAATTGGTATCATTCTCTATAACAATTTCAACTTTATTCATTGTTTCATCATTATTTTTTTCTAGAGAAAGAGATTTCATTTCTTTCATACTGGTGCTTTTCTCAGGTTTAGAGGAATTCGTCTTTTTTACTTTTCCTTTTCTACCATTATTGGTGGATTTAATACCAAATATACCAATGATAATAATTAGGAGACCTAAAATTGACATAATAAGATAGACAACATTATAGCCATACATATCTGGATGTTCTTTCGTATCCTTTACAATACTCTCTACTTTCGTTAAAATGGAAACGAACATGGCAGAACCAAGGGCACCTCCCATAGCACGTATAGAATTATTGAGGGCAGAAGCATCGGATGTTCTATTTTTAGGTATATTTCCCATACCCCAAGTGAAAACAGGCATATTAAAGAGAGCAATAGCGATACATCTTAAAATATTTATAATAGATACTATCCAAATACTGGTATCATAACTAACAAAATAAATTAATAAACCACTAAGGGCCAAAGAAAAGGCACCCCCAAAATAGAGAAATTTTATACCAATTTTATCATAAATTTTTCCAGCTATAGGACTAACAAAAGCAGAAGCAAGTGATCCTGGAAGAACAGTTAAACCGGAAATAGTGGCAGATCTCTTTTTAATTTGTTGAACATATATAGGTAAAATGATGGCATTACCTAAAATAGTTAATTGTAGAATGAAGATCGCCACAGTCGCAACACAAAATCGTATATCCTTTAAGATACGAAGATCCAGGAAAGGTAATTTTTGATGTAATTGACGAATGACGAAAATGACCATAGATACCAAACCAATAATGAATACCATTAAAACTTGATAACTAATGATGTCATATTTACCGACATTACCGATAGCTAAAGTTATACCACCAAAAGCAAAAGCACTAATAATAAAGGAAATAGTATCAAAGCTTCTTTTCATAAGAGGTAAAACATTTTCCATGACAAAAAGTGCAAAAATCAGAGAGATACCCATAACAGTGGTAGCACTAATGAAAATCATACGCCAACCAATGGTATCAACAATGATTCCAGCCAAAGTAGGAGCTACAATTGGAGCTACACTAAAGGAAAATCCATACCAACCCATAGCGGTACCAACTTTATCCGGAGGATAAATATTAAGAATGATAACCTGAGACATAGAATTCATTAAACCACTCCCACTTCCTTGAACAATTCTACCTACCATCATTATCCAAAATTGATTAGAAACGGCACAAATAATTAATCCTATCATAAATAACAATAATGATGTACAATATAATCTTTTAGTCTTAAATCGTTTAATAAGAAAAGCTGAAAATGGAGTAACAATAGCTAAAAATAAACCAAATCCACTTGTTAACCATTGACCCGTATTAAGATCAATGTTAAGATCTTCCATAATCAGTGGCAAAGCAGTGGTTAATGAAGTCGCCATAATACCGGCCGCTGTACCGGTAATACTTAAATTTATTAGGATTAAGGTACGTTTCCTTTTCGAAACACTTTTACCTTGAATAATTTTTTCTTCCACTATTTCACTCTTCTTATCCTCGGTGATTTTATTTTCTATTTCTAGATTTTTTCCATCTTCTGTCATTTTCTTTAATTCTATAGCCTTTTTTTTATTTTTTTTTATTTTTTTTTATTTTTTTTACTCAATAATGAAAATTTTTATGGTGTTATTAATATAAATTCTTTCTGTTGTTTATTTTTATTTTTAATTTTTTATTTTATTTTTTTTTTTTTTTTTTTGAAATTTATTCATTGTGGAATTAACATATGAATTATTTATTATCTATATTTAAAATATACATAAAATTTAGAAATAAAGCTTTATATAATATAATATATTTTTTATTTTTAATAAGGGTATTATAAATATTATTTCAACTAATATTGTTAAATCGAATGTTATTAATGGTATTTAGGTATATATACCAATTTCTATATTTTTTATAATTTTTTTTTTTTTTTTTTTTTTTTTTTTTCTATTAAAAAAATATTAAAATTTTGAAGAAAAGAATATATTTATGAATTAAGCATAATATATTGGAATAACTATAAATAAGATTTAAAATTATAAACTTTTTTCAAAAAAAATATATCTTTTAAAATTAAATTAAAAAGTTATTTTATCAAGTTTAAATTTTAATCTATTTTATTTTAATACAAAAAAAAAAAAAAAAAAAATTTAGAATATACCATAATTTATAATAATATTTAAAATTTTCTATTAAATAAATTATAACAAGTTGAATTTAGATTGAGATAATTAAATTTTTACCTTTTCTTCATTTTAATTTTTTTTTTTTTTTTTTTTTTCTATATGTTATTAAATAAACGGAATATTAAAATATGAATTATTAATTTTAAAGAATAAAATATATATATTATACAATATTACAGAATCTTTTTTTTTTTTTTTTTTTTTATTTTAATTATTTATAAAATTGAACTATTAAATTTATATATATATATATATATATATATATTTTTTTTTTTTTTATATATATATTTTCTATTTCAATAAAAATTTTCAAAATTAAAAATCAAAAATCAAAATTCAAAAAAAAAAAAAAAAAAAAAAAAGAAAGTACTACAAAAACGAATATATACTTTGAATGATGTTTATTTTTATTTTTTTATTTTTTTATTTATTCAAATTTTAATTTAAAATATATATATATATTTTTTTTTATTTTTTTTTAAATAATATTTTTTTTATTAATTTATTAACTATTAGTATTTATTTATTATTATTAATGTAATATATATATAGTTTTTTTTTTTTTTTTTTTTTTTTTTTTTTTTTTTGTTCGTTTGTTTTTTTGTTTGTTTTTTGTTTTTATGTGTTTTTATTTTATGAAATAAATAATTAGCGTTAAAAAAAAAAAAAGAAAAAAAAGTGTTTAAATAAAAAAAAAGATTCATATTCTATTTCCCCTTTTCAATCTTATTATTATTATTATTTTTATATATCTTTTCTATTTTGTATATAAATAATTTTTATAAAAATAATAATGTAATTAAAATTTTTAATATAATTATTCCTTCTTTTCAATGACATCTATTTCAGAATTATTTTCTGTAGTATTTTCTGATGATTTATCTGAAATGGAATCATCATTAATAACAGTTTCACTATCTGATTTTTCTTCATTATTATTAATCTTTTTATTTCCTTCAGTATTCTTTTCAATTTCATCGATTACAATATCAATATTATTAGAATTTGATTTAGTGTTTTCATCGGAAATAACATGCTTTTTATCAATATTTTTTTCTTCTAATGCCCTGGAAGCTTCAATTTCAGCTTTAGCCTTATCTTCTTTTTCGGCCTTTCTCATACCATATATACCGATAAAGACAATCATAAAACCTAAAATGGACATAATAAGATAAACAACATTAAATCCAAACATATCTGGATTTTCCTTTGATTTACCAACAATACTTGCAACTTTAGTTAAAACAGATACGAAGAGAGCAGAACCGAGAGCACCACCAACAGAACGAATAGAATTATTAAGAGCAGTAGCATCGGAAGTTCTATTTTTAGGAATACTTCCCATACCCCAAGTAAAGACAGGCATATTGAAAAGAGCAATAGCACAGCATCTTAAAATATTAATGACAGAAACTACCCAAATACTAGTATTAATATTAACGAAATAAATTAATAAGCCACTAATAGCTAAGGAAAGGGAACCACCAAAGTATAAAAATTTAACCCCAATTTTATCATAAATTTTTCCTGCTAAAGGACTTAAGAAAGCAGAAGCAATTGAACCAGGAAGAATAGCCAAACCTGAAATAGTAGCAGATTTATGCTTAATTTGTTGAACGTAAATTGGGAAAATGATAGCATTACCTAAGATAGTTAATTGTAAAACAAAAGTTGCTATAGTGGAAATACGGAATTTTCTGTCTTTCAATATACGAAGATCTAAGAATGGTAACTCTTGATGTAACTGACGATAAATAAAAACAACAGTAGCGATCAAACCAATAATAAGTACCAATAATACTTGATAACTAACAAAATCATATTTACCGACATTACCAATAGCTAAAGTAATACCACCAAAAGAGAAAGCACTAATAATTAAAGAAATGGTATCAAACTTTCTATTCATTGTGGTTAAAACATTTTCCATAACATACAAAGCAAAAATAAATGCAATACCCATAACAACAGAAGCAATAACAAAAATCATACGCCATCCTACAGTATCAACTAAAATACCTGCTAAAGTAGGAGCAATAATAGGAGCGACACTGAAAGCAAATCCATACCATCCCATGGCTGTTCCAATTTTATTAGGTGGATAAATACTGAGAATAATAACTTGAGACATTGACATCATTAATCCTGTACCACAACCTTGAATAATTCTACCAAGCATCATTTGCCAAAATCTATAGGAAACAGCACAAATAACTAAACCGACGATGAATAATAAGTTAGAAACACAATAGAGCATTTTTGTTTTAAATCTAGTAATAAGATATGAAGTGAATGGTGTAACAATAGCTAAAAATAAGCCAAAACCACTAGTTAACCATTGACCAGTATTAACATCAATATGAAGATCATTCATAATAGGAGGTAATGCTGTGGTTAATGAAGTAGCCATAATACCACCAGCAATACTTGTAATACATATATTTAATAGGATTAAGGAACGTTGTTTTTCTGACACCTTCTTACCTTGAAAAACTTTCATCTCCTTATCTTCTTTATTCTTGTTATTTTTTAATTCACCCATTTTTTTTTAAAAAAAAGAACAATAATTAAATGTATATTTTTATTTTATACTAAAATAATTTAATTTTTTAATATTGCAAAATTTTGTATGTAAATAAAATATATATTTTTTTTTATTTTTATTTTTATTTTTATTTTTTTGTTTATATATCTTTTTAAATAAATAAAGTTAAAATTAATATTTTTATTGTGTTGAATTAAAATACTTTATGAATACTTTTGATTATTTTCTTTTATTTTTATTTTTTTTTGTTATATATATATATATTTGATAAAATAAAAAATAATACAATTTATTTATATATTTTATTATTATTTTATATTTTTAAATTTGATATTTTTTTTTTCCTTTTTTTATTGTAAAATTTAACTAAATTTTATATCATTAAAATATAATTTTAATTTTAATTATTTGTTAATAATTAAATAAATAAAATATTTTATTCTCTAAAAATATATACTTTTTTATTTTTTTTTATATAATTAAATTTTATAGTAAATGATTTCTTTCGTTTAATTTAATGGTTATATCTTTTCTAATTTTAATCTTTTTTTTTTTTTTGAATATATTTTATTTGTTTGTTATTATTTATGCTTATTATTTTCTGATTTTTTTAATATTTTTTAAAAGGTTTAGTTTACAAATTTAATACTAAAATTTGTGATTTTTACCCCTTACTATTATTTTTATTAATAATTTATTTAATAATTTTATTATTAATGCTTATAAAATTTTTTTTTTTGCAAAGAAAAAAAATTTTTTTTTTTTTTTTTTGACAGGAAAAAATACTGAAAATGTTTTATATATTCTGTTATATTAAAATTATATATTATAATCAATTGGTAATATATTCTATAATATTTTATTTTTTTTAAATGATTACAAAATAATATATGAAGAATATAATTAAATTTAAGTATTATACACTATATTTAATATATTTTATATATTTTATTAATAATAAAATTTTTTTTTTCTTTTTATTTCTAATTCAATTAATATATTATTAAATTAAAAAAGTAAATCAATATAAATGAATAAATGAATAAATAAATAGATAAATAAATTATAAATAATAAATAATAAATAAATAAATAAATAATAAATTGGTTACATTAAGCCAATTTTCACGTGATATATATAATGATAAATTTTTTGGGGGAGGAGCATTTCGCAAAATTTCATTTCGGAAAGTTTCATTTCGGAAAATTTACATAAAAAGTTTCATTTCGCAAAATTTCATTTCGGAAAAGTTTCATTTCGCAAAATTTTTTAATAAATAAATAAATTAATAATAAAATAAATAAATAATATATAAAATTTAAATAAAAAACTAAATAAATAAAAATAAATATATAAAACTATAATAAATAAATAAATTTTAAAATTAAATTTTTTTAAAAAAAATATACATATATATATGGACATATATATATTAAATATACATTATATAATAATAAATATTCATTAGAATTAACGCTTTAAAAAAATAAAATATTTTATCATATGTTTTAAACGTTTTATAATTTTTTAAAATATATATAAGAATTTTATATATATATAAAAAAAATAACGCTTTAAAAAAATAAAATATTTTATCATATGTTTTAAACGTTTTATAATTTTTTAAAATATATATAAGAATTTTATATATATATAAAAAAAATAAGTATTAATAATTTAAAAGATGTAAAGTATAATAATTTAAAATATAATTGTTAAATTTAAAATATAATTATTAAAAAAAATATTAAAAAATAATATTTAAATAATTAATTGATCATTTTACACCTTTTAAGTCCTTGCGCAGTATTTTAAAAATCTTAAATTGCTAATAAATTTTTTTAATAAAAGAAATATTTATAAATAATTCAGTAAAAAAAAAAAAAAAAAAAAAAGATGAGGACATCATAAAAAAGGGAGTTAAAAGTAGCACAAAATTAGGATGATTTTAGGTGGTATCTATTTTTTTATTTTATATTTTATATTTTATATTTTATATTTTATATTTTATATTTTATATTTTATATTTTATATTTTATATTTTATATTTTATATTTTTTTTTATTTTATATTTTATATTTTATATTTTTATTTTATATTTTTTATATTTTTATTTATTTATTTTTATTTTTTATTTTATATTTTTTTATTTTTTATTTTATATCTTATATTTTTATTTTATATTTTTTATATTTTTTTTTATTTTTTTTTATTTTTTATTTTATATTTTATATTTTTATTTTTTATTTTTTATATTTTTTTTATTTTTTTTATTTTTTATTTTATACTTTTTATTTTTATTTTTAATTTTTTATTTTATATATATATATATATTTTTATTATATATATATATATATATATTTTTTTTTTATTTTTTATTTTTATTTTATATTTTATATTTATTATTTTTTTTATTTTTTATTTTATATATATATATATTTTTTTTTATTTTATATTTTTATATTTTATACTTTATATTTTTTTTTTATATTTTATATTTTATATTTTATATTTTATATTTTATATTTTTTATTTTTTATTTTTTTTTTTTTTTTATTTTTTATTTTTTATTTTATATTTTATATTTTATATTTTATAATTCTTTTTTTTTTATTTTTTTATTATTTATTTATTTATTTATTTTATTATTTATTTATCTATTTATTAAAATTTTGCGAAATGAAACTTTTCCGAAATGAAATTTTTGCGAAATGAACTTTTGCGAAATGACACAAAAAATTTTGCGAAATGAAACTTTTCCGAAATGAATTTTTGCGAAATGACACACACTCAAATTTTTGATATGCGGAACTTTTATGTGCAATAATTTATAAGCAGTGGGTTTTTAAAATAATGGTTGTTTAGTAAAATTTATTAATAAAATTATAATATTCGTACAATTAAAATAATAATTCTAATTCCTAAAAATTTACAAGAGAGTTCTCTATTTCTAATATAAATAATTTAATCTATTTATAAGAAATAGGTAATATATTAATTATATATTCTAATATATAGAACTATATAAATTTTATATG
Organism: Neocallimastix lanati (nom. inval.); assembly: GCA_016946835.1. Classification (NCBI taxonomy): domain Eukaryota; kingdom Fungi; phylum Neocallimastigomycota; class Neocallimastigomycetes; order Neocallimastigales; family Neocallimastigaceae; genus Neocallimastix; species Neocallimastix lanati (nom. inval.). Next base: position 195,663 of record JACVTC010000080.1, on the reverse strand, counting down.
AATTAAAGTATTATAATTATTATAATTATAATAATATATATTGAAATAAAATAAAATAAAATAATTATCAAAAAGATATAAATTTAATATTTAATAATTAATATTAAATATACAAATATGTTACTACATATATTTGTTTTATGTCAATAAATATGTGACTATAGTTATATTATGCTACATAATATTATTTTATTGTATTATTTTGTTATTTCAATTTTTAATTAATTATTAAGTGAATAATTAAATAAATTGTATAATGATTAGATTTTATGATTTTAATTCTTTTATTTAAATGTTATTAATAAAAGAATTATATAAAAATATAAATGTTATTAATAATAATTCTTTTATTTAAATGTTATTAAAAAAAATAATAATTATAATGAAAAAATTATTAATTATACAGACGTATTTGAATATTTATTTAAACTGTATTATAAATTTAATATGCTTTATAAATTAAATTTATGAACGACAGAATTCTGATTATTTTGTTTGGTCATTCCTCATTTTTTAATTATTTATTATAAAGTAATATTTATATTATATTAAATCAGTTAAACAATCAAACCACAAATTTATAGTATTATTTCTATCACATTTAGCATTAATTAACTTGGTTTCAATATTTTTGTAGCGTTCAATTAAGACACTGATTTAATTAGCTTTATTTATTGCTTTTTTTTTTTTTTTATTTTCCAAATTCCTCTTATTTTTTTTTTTTTTATTTTTTATTCTTTTTTTTTTTTTTGATGATCATAATATAATAAATGTTCAAGTTCATTTAATTTATTTATTAATTCATAATAAAATGGTTTTGTTGGAAATAAACTATTTAAATAATTATTGATTCTGGGGCATTGTTTATTATATGTTCCATATTATTAAAATAATTCCAAAATTTCATATCATAACCAACTAAATATGTTTTATAAAAATATTCTAAAAATTTTAAAAATTGACAATAATTATTTTTAATGGATTTAATTTTAATTATAAACATAAATATCAAATATGTATTCAGGATTTATAAATGGTAAATTTGAAATAGCTTTATAATAAATAAATATATTATTATTATTTTTTACTTCATTATAGCATAATTTATTTTTTTTTAATTTCTAGTGATTTTTTATACTGCAGAATGCAATATTTAATATTAGTATTAGGAAATATTGTTTTTGCTGCTTTAGATATGTCCCTTTCAAAATCACAATGCAATTTTTTTGGTTCAATTATAATATTATTGTTACATGTATTAGCATTTTTTTTTTTTTTAATTTTTCAAATATTATTTTATATGCTTCTTGTTCTTTATTTTTTAATATTTCAAAAGAAGAAGTGTAAAAACTATCTAATTCTTTAACATAAGTTCTTGTAATAAATATTTAAATAAAAAATGTACCATCAACAAATATATCATCATTATATACCCTAATAATTTTACTTGAAAAGGGGATTGAAAAATTATTAAATTAGAATTTGTGAAAAACAAATTTATAAATCTAATACAAACACTGTATTAATAAAAACAATATAACAAAGTATTTTATGTTATGAGTAATATTATAAAATGTTTATTAATAATTTTTATTATGAGGATATATATATTTTTCTAAGAGATATTTTTACATTAAATTTATTTCATATTTTATATCTTAGTTAACATTATTTAATTTACTTAATTTACTTAGAGATTAATTATTGGTTGATATAAATTAATAATATAAATAAATGTATGTAACGATTTCGTCTCTAACATTCCCCCACAATTATAACTTATTTTTAAGGTTATAATTGATTATTTTTTTTATTTTAAAAAATTTAAGTTAATAAATTTTCAAGTCCATTGGCTGTGTTAATAATGAATTTCTAAATTTATCCATGGAAGATCCGTTTAGATATTTCGTAAAGCCATCTGCTAAATTGTTTTGAGATTTTACATATTTCAATATTATTTTATTGCTCTTTACTAATTCTCTTACATAGTGCAATCTTATGTCCATATGCTTTGTTCTTGGATTAATCGATTGGTTTTTTGCATTATAGATTGCAGCTTTATTGTCTATGTTGACTTCAATACCACTGATGTTGTATTTTAATTCCTTCAATAAGTTTATGTACCACATGCAATGTTTGCTACATTCGCTAAGACTATAATATTCGGCCTCAGCTGTGGAAGTCGATACACAATGCTGTAATTTTGAACACCAACTAGTAGGTGAATCTCCTATTGTAATTACAAATCCTGTAGTCGATCTTCTTGTTTTTGTGTCCCCAGCGTAGTCTGCATCTACGAAAGCTTTGACATTGGAGTTTCTTGATATGTTAATACCATATTTTATTGTTCCCTTTAAATATTTTAATATTCGTTTTAAATTTTCCCAATCTTCCAAGTTAGGTTCTTTTGATTTTTGTGCCGCTTTGGATACTGCATATAATATATCGGGTCTAGTACAGATACCTAAGTATAATAAGCTTCCAACAGCGCTTCTATAAGTAGTTTCATTCATTTTCGTTTTTCTTAATTCTTCATTTTCAATTGGTGTTATATTACGAATAGGAGTAGCACTTGACAATCCATATTTGGTAATTATATCGTTTATATATCTTTCTTGATTTAAGAAATAACCGTTTTTGTGCTTTACAAATTTTATTCCTATTATGAAATTGACTTCACCGATTTCTTTTATTTTGAATTTATTTTTTATCATATTTTTGATTTGATCTACTTTTGCTTTGTTACCTGCAAGTAGTATATCGTCCACATAAACAGCTATGAGGCATGTAATCTTGTTATGTTTATCTGTTGTAAAGTATATACATGGTTCACAAGTCAATCTTTTGAAGCCAATGTTTAGTAGATGCCCATTTAATTCATTGTTCCATTCCATTCCGCTTTGCTTTAAACCATATATGGCTTTCTTGAGTTTCCAGATGTATTTCTTGTGATCGGGATGTCCCTTTGGAGGCTCCATGTATATTTCTTCCTTTAGATAAGCGTTTAAATAAGCAGTATTAACATCTATTTGTTCTATTTGGAAATTATTTCTTGCTGCTCTATGTGTAAATATTCTTATCGAATCTAGTTTTAAGGTGGGTGCAAATGTATCTTTATAGTCTATTCCATGTTGCTGTGTGAACCCTTTTGCTATAAGCCTTGTTTTTCTTTTGACTATGTCCCCTTTAGAATTTCTTTTGTATTTGAATATTAGTCTGGATTTGATAATATTAGCTTCTTCTGGGATTTCATCTTTATTTACTTGTTCATAAACTTTTAGGTCTCTCAAGTTGCCAAATTCATTTTCAGCAGAGTTAAACCATTCTTCTTGATCTTCGAGGTTGTATATATCGTCATAGTCTAAAGGTTCTCTTAAATATTTATTTAATACTTGATTGTTACATATTAAATTATTATTATTGTTAGGTGTTTGGTTTCCTTTAACTTTATTGTTTTGGTTGCTTATAATACTGTTGATATTCATATCGTTTGTTTCAGAATGAATGTTCGTATTTAAATGATTGTTGTTGTTTTTTGTTTGATTAGTGTTGATGTTATTATCATTGCTTTGAGTAGTATTAATAGTGTTATTTTGATTATTATTGATGTTGTTATTTTTGATAGTGTTGGTAACTTTGCGTTGACTTGTGCTATTATTTGTATTTAGAGTAGAAGTGTTATTAGTGTTTTGGTCTTTTCCTTGTTTATTGAAATGAACTGTGTTTTTGTTTATGCTGTTTTCTGGAATAAATATTGATGCTGGTTTTGCGTTAATATGATTTTTTGTGTAAGAGTTATTGTAGTAATAAGAACTACTATTCCCCCAAATTTCATAATTGGGAATAAAATTTTGATGGTCAGTACAGCAATTAGTCGTATAAAAATCTCCAGGATTGGATTCAAAAAATTCAACACTACGTGAGAGTATTATTTTATTGTTATATGTGTCTAAAATTTTATAAGCTCTGGGGTTATCTGAATAACCAAGAAAAATACCAGGAGAAGCATTATTTTGAAATTTTGTTCTAAAGGATTTTGGGATGTAGTAATAGACTTTACATCCAAATACTCTTATATTTGAATAATCTACTTTTGATTTGTTTAGCCGTTCATATGGGATGATGTTGTTGATTCCACGATGTGGTAGTCGATTATGTATATAATTAGAGGTGTGAACAGCGTCTTCCCAAAAGTGTTTACTCAGCTTAGCATCGTTAAGCATTACTTTGGCAGATGAGATTAGAGTTCCATTGAATCGCTAAGCTCTTCCATTTTGCTGAGGATTGTGTGGAACAGTAAATTGTTGAATGATTCCGTAAGATTGACAGAAGTCCTTGAAGTTATTATTGCGGAATTCCGTACCATTATCAGTCCGTAAATATTTTATTCTAGTATTGTACAAATTTTTTACGTTATTGAACCATTTATAAAAAGCGGGAAATGTGTAATCTTTACCTTTTAGAAAAAGAACCCATCCGTATCTAGAGTAATCGTCTAAAATAGTAAAAAAATATTTGTTTCCGTGAATGGATTCAGGTAATGGACCTACCAAGTCCAAGTGTAGTAGTTCAAAGATATGCTTAGTTGTATTGATATTTTTTGAATAAGGTTTGTTTTTAATCTTGGATTGAGCACATAGAGGACATTTTAATTTGATATCTGTCTTAAGTAATTTGTTTTTAATTGATTTTATATCGAAGTGACTAAACCTTCTGTGCCATGAATTTAATTTATCAGGAATCTTCATGTTAATATAGTTGATTTCATCATTTGTGCTTCTGGTATTATTGTCGTGTAGAAATATACGTTGGGTTGATAACCAAATGTTGAATGTGTTATTTGCATATGAGATAATATTGGCGATTTTGTTTTGGTATTTGTCATAGATCGTGACATATGATTTGTTGTGATTGGTGTTAAATAAAATTTTATAATTTTGTTTAATTAAGTTTCTAATTGATATTAAATTTTTATTGATTAATGGTGAGTAATAAACATCTTCAATTGTGAATTCGTATTCATTAATGTATCCTATGAAGGTGCCAACTTTATTAATGATAATCGATTGATTATTTGCAAAAAATATTTTTTCATTGCAATATTTAATATTTGTGAGTTTATCTAGTCTGTTGGTGATGTTGATTGAAGCTCCTGAATCTAAGGTCCAACAGATTAATTCTTTATTAATAGACTTTGTTGATTTATTTTTATTATCTATTAAGTCTATAGTATTTGATTCATTTGTGTTGTAATCTTGAGAAAAACACTCTACATATATATCGTTATAGTTGTTTCTTTGAATGTTATCTATAACCTTTTTGTTTTTTATATTTGATTTATTATAATTGTTTTTTCTTTTAAAATTTGTATTGCTTCGTCTTCTTAATTGGTTTCTTTTTCTTTTAAAGCAATTGTAAAAGAAATGCCCTCTTTTACCACAGTAGTTGCATTTTATATTTGGTCGTTTTGTATTTTTATTGATATTTTTGATATATCGTTTTGATTTTTCTTGATTCTTTTTGTATGTACTCTCAGCTGAAAAAATGTTTTTATTATTGTTTTCCTTAATGTAGTTTGATTCTGTTAGATTGGATAACAAGATTTGTGGTATTACATTTTTTACATAATCGGTACATTTTTCCCAATCACTGTTGTATTGAAATACATTGATGAATCGAAGGTTTTCCGGTAGCGCCCTATTCAAAATACCGACTTTTGTGCTGGTGCTTAGATCTTCATCTATTTTTTCTAATTCTTGAATAGTGTTTTGAGGATCTGCCATGAATATATTTATATCTTGTTCTTCTTCGAACTTTAACTCGTTTAGTTTTTTCTTTAGTTCTAACTTTCTAGATTCCTTTGATTTAGTAAATGACTTCTCTAAGAGTTTCCAAACTTGATGAGCTGTTTTTCCATTTCCCTTTACTATTTTTTGAGTCTTTTCTCCTAAGGTGTTAAGTATCATCCATTTTGCTGTAATATCGTTGTTAATGTCATTTTCATTAGTATTTTTAGCATATACTAATGTGTTGTCAAATTGGTCTTCCGTGTAGTTTAATATGTCCTCTTTGATGTCTTTCTTTCTTAATTTCTTAATTTTTTCTTTAGTGGCGTAAAGTACTAGATCATTTATGGTCAATAAATAAAGGATGTTTCCTTTCCATCTCGGATAATTTTCAGTTGTTAATTCAATTACTCTATTGAAATTCTCAGAGTAATTGAAATTCACTATCTTCCTTGGATTGTCAGTAGCTTCCACGTTGATTACTTGATTAATTCTTCTTGGTGTCATTTTTTCTTTATTAATAATTGAAGTAATATTAATATATCTTATATTTAATTTTTAATATTGTTTTAAATTATTTAATATCAGAAGAGAATTTTGTGTTTTAGGATATTCTATTTTATATATATTATTTTTATTATTTTATTAATTATATATTAAAATTATATATATTTATATTAAAAATAAATTTTGTTTATATTATATATGTCCTTTGATTCGTATATAAAAATAAAAAATATAAACCATTTAAATTCATTGGGTACTATTAATAGTGACAAATTTTGTTTTGTATATATATATATTGTTGTGAATATTGAAATTACTTTGTCTATAACTATAAATGTATTTGATTGCTTTTATTCTATATTAATTTAATTTAAATTTTATTTATTTTTAACCCCTAGTTTTAATGACATAAATTACTATTATTTATTTCAATTATTTTCAACATAGTTAGTTGTCAATTATTTTTATTTAAAAGTCAATTATTTACAACTTAACTAGTTGATCTTTATTTTATTTTTATTTTTATTCAACCTAGCTAGTTGACAATTATTTTTATTTTAATATCTTATTTACAATTTAGCTAGTTTGCATTTATTTTTTATTTTCAATAATTCTCAACTTAGATGAACTAGTTGACTATTATTTTATTTTATTTTTTATTTTATTTATTTTATTATTTTTATTTATATAATTATGTATATATATTTATATTATTTTTTTTTTTTTTTTTTTTTTTTTTTTTTTTTAAAAAATCAAAAATAACTATGGCCTATTGCAATATATTCTCACCATTGTTTTGTAATATTTGTCTATTAATATTGGTTATTACTTTTTGTTTCTATAATGAATATTATAAAAATAATAAAAATATAATTTTATTAGTTAGGATATTAATGATAAATTGATTTTATGTTTTATTTATTCCAACTTAGCTTTATTGATAGCTCAACTGAAGAGTTGAGACTCTTAATCTGTGAAAAACAAATTTATAAATCTAAGACAAACACTGTATTAATAAAAACAATATAACAAAGTATTTTATGTTATGAGTAATATTATAAAATGTTTATTAATAATTTTTATTATGAGGATATATATATTTTTCTAAGAGATATTTTTACATTAAATTTATTTCATATTTTATATCTTAGTTAACATTATTTAATTTACTTAGAGATTAATTATTGGTTGATATAAATTAATAATATAAATAAATGTATGTAACGATTTCGTCTCTAACAGAATTTTTTGAATATCATAAAATTTTCACTTCTCTTTGTTTTATAATATTCAGATTCATTAGGAATTTCAGTAAATGTTATTACATTGGATGGTAGTTTTTTATTTAAATTTCTTGATATTTGGAATTTAATTGAATTAAATTCTGGACACATAAATCTCATTTCTTTAGAATTTTTATTATATAGGGGTTTTATTTTTATACCAAAAGGAATTGAACTTTTTTCAATTCCATCTTTAATTTTATTTTTCATGATAAATTGAGATACATCGTATTCTTTTACAGGATGATTATGTGAACTATCATATTTTAAGATTTCTTTCTTATTATTTAAAAAAATAAAAGATTTACATTTATTTGTTTATTTATATTCGGTACATTTATAAACTTTGTAATTATCTTTTCTTATATATGAAAAATTAAAATATATTTTTTATTAATAATGATTTGCTCTTTTCCTTTGTTAGACTCACATCAATAATTAGATTTTCTATATTTTTATAAATATTTTTTAATTATATAATTAAAATTACTATATTAATTATCCAATATTATTCTTAATATTAATTTTGAAAAATTTATTTTTCAATTATTTATAAAAATAAATAAATAAATAAACAAATAAATAATGTAATAAAAAAAAAAATAAAATAAAATAAAATAAAATAAAATAAAATAAAATAAAATAAATAAAATAAAATAAAATAAAATAAAATAAAATAAAATAAAATAAAATAAAATAAAATAAAATAAAATAAAATAAAATAAAATAAAATAAAATAAAATAAAATAAAATAAAATAAAATAAAATAAAATAAAATAAAATAAAATAAAATAAAATAAAATAAAATAAAATAAAATAAAATAAAATAAAATAAAATAAAATAAAATAAAATAAAATAAAATAAAATAAAATAAAATAAAATAAAATAAAATAAAATAAAATAAAATAAAATAAAATAAAATAAAATAAAATAAAATAAAATAAAATAAAATAAATAAAATAAAATAAAATAAAATAAATAGTAGAAACATAAATATAAAGTACAGATTAAATAAAATAAAATAAATAATAGAAATATGAATATAAAGTACAGATTAAATAAAATAAAATAAATAATAGAAATATGAATATAAAGTACAGATTAAATAAAATAAAATAAATAGTAGAATATGAATATAAAGTACAGATTAAATAAAATAAAATAAATAGTAGAATATGAATATAAAGTACAGATTAAATAAAATAAAATAAATAGTAGAATATGAATATAAAGTACAGATTAAATAAAATGAAATAAATAATAGAAATGTGAATATAAAGTACAGATTAAATAAAATAAAATAAATAGTAGAAATATGAATATAAAGTTCAGATTGAATAAAATATAATAAAATAAAATAAATAGTAGAAATATGAATATAAAGTTCAGATTGAATAAAATATAATAAAATAAAATAAATAGTAGAAATATGAATATAAAGTTCAGATTGAATAAAATAAAATAAAATAAAATAAAATAAAATAAAATAAATATTGAATGTAATAATATAAAAGTACAAGTATATATAATAAAATAAAATAAAATAAATATTTATTATTATTTTTTATTAAAGAATATTAAAGACAATTTATTTTTAAAAATAAAATGTTTTATTTAATTATATATTTTAGAAAACAAAAAAAATCATTAATATTTAATGAGATTATTAACAATCAATAATATTGTTTTATATATTAAATTACATCATTAATTGAATATAATAAAAACGTAAAAATTTTTCATTTTGAAAACATTGATCTTTAATATTCTTTAATAAAAAATAATATTAGATATTTATTTTATTTTATTTTATTCAATCTGTACTTTATATTTCTACTATTTATTTTATTTTATTCAATCTGTACTTTATATTTCTACTATTTATTTTATTTTATTCAATCTGTACTTTATATTTCTACTATTTATTTTATTTTATTCAATCTGTACTTTATATTTCTACTATTTATTTTATTTTATTCAATCTGTACTTTATATTTCTACTATTTATTTTATTTTATTCAATCTGTACTTTATATTTCTACTATTTATTTTATTTTATTCAATCTGTACTTTATATTTCTACTATTTATTTTATTTTATTCAATCTGTACTTTATATTTCTACTATTTATTTTATTTTATTCAATCTGTACTTTATATTTCTACTATTTATTTTATTTTATTATATTATATTATATTTTATTTTATTTTATTCAATCTGTACTTTATATTCATATTTCTACTATTTATTTTATTATATTATATTTTATTTTATTTTATTTTATTCAATTTGTACTTTATATTCATATTTCTACTATTTATTTTATTTTATTATATTTTATTTTATTTTATTCAATCTGTACTTTATATTTCTACTGTTTATTTTATTTTATTCAATCTGTACTTTATATTTCTACTATTTATTTTATTTTATTATATTATATTTTATTTTATTTTATTCAATTTATACTTTATATTCATATTTCTACTATTTATTTTATTTTATTATATTTTATTTTATTTTATATACTTGTACTTTTATATTATTACATTCAATATTTATTTTATTTTATTTTAAATTCTTATTATTACGTTCTTAATTTATTTATATATTTATTTATTTATACATTTATTTTTTTTACATATAATTGTGTTAAAATTTTTTAGGGCGTTAAAAAAAATTTTACAAATCATTAAAAATAAATAGTGTATTGAAAATTTGTATTATAAAAATTGACGAAATGCACTATATTCTAATAAATAAATTATAATAAAAATAAGATTGGTTGAAATGCTAATTTAAAAAATAATAAATAAATAAATAAATAAATAAATAAATAAATAAATAAATAAATAAATAAATAAATAAATAAATAAATAAATAAATAAATAAATAAATAAATAAATAAATAAATAAATAAATAAATAAATAAATAAATAAATAAATAAATAAATAAATAAATAAATAAATAAATAAATAAATAATAATAAATAATAAATAAATTATAATAAAAATAAGATTGGTTGAAATGTTAACTTAAAAAATAAACAATAAATAAATAATAATAATAATAAAATAAGAAAAAA
>JACVTC010000080.1:152500-180000 GCA_016946835.1 Neocallimastix lanati (nom. inval.) | reverse complement strand
TATTACATATATATCAATTTTTTCAGTGTTTTATTCTTCACGAAAGTATATTAATCTTATTTGCTATATCTAATTATTCAGTTCTATTATATGTCACTAATATAATAATAAAAAATAATAATGAATATAAGCATAAACAAAAAACAACTATTAATTTAGTGAAATTGAAATTTGAAACTAATTATGTAGTAACAACTGCAGATTTGGATGATAGTAATAATTCCTTTAATACAGAATTTACTGATTCACACATTAATACTTTCAGTAACAAATAAATATATATATATATATGTATTGATACATATTATTAATTATAGCTACCGAAATATAATTATTAAAATATGACCATATAATACTAAAAAATTTGGAATATATTATTTCATATGGTAATTATTATATAAAATAATTAATGCAAATTTAAACTAATAATAATATACATAATCAATAATAAAAAATATATGTTAATTTATAAATTAACAATTTTGAAAATGCTATAAAAAATTTAATTAAAAAAAAAAAAAAAAAAATACTATAAAATAAATAGAAGATATATATATATATATATTAATTAAAAACTATAAAATAAAAAATATAATAAACGTCCTATTTATTATTTATATGAATATAAGAATTAATTTTAAATTTAATTATTTTTTATATGATATTAGACCTTGAATATTGTTGTCATTAATTATAAAATATAATGGTGAAATTTTTTTATATGTTATTTTTAATTTTTTAAATATTATTTCATATGAAATATGTTTATTATTACTATTAAAAAATTTTTTTTTTTTTTTTTTTTTTAATATTAATAAATTGATTCATAGATTTTTAATTATATTTATTCCTATATTAATATATAAATAGCTAGGTGATAAATTTATATTTTTTAAGTATTATTGATAAAATTATTAATGTAATTCTTGTAGTGTAATCTTTTTGATACTAGATAGTTAATTTTGCCAAATTAATAATATTATTATTAAAATAGTGAAGAAATAACAATATAAAAAAAAAAAAAGGATTAAAATTATATCTAATTTTAAGAGTTAAATAAAAGAATAAAAGTTAATAAACAAGTTTAAAATTAATATATGAACTGAACTTTTTTATTAATGCCAAATAAGAACAATTACATTAAAAGTTTAAAATTAGTGAATAAAATTTTTATTTTATTTTACTATTTAAATATTTGAATGATTAAAATTCTTTTTTTTTTTTTTTTTTTTTTTTTTTTTTTTTTTTTTTTTTTAAATATAATAATTTTTATTTTCCTTTGTAATTATAATTTTAATAATATATAAATTACTTTAATTTTTAAGTAAATAAATACATAAGAAATAGTAAATCATGAAACCTATTCTTCTAAAAATTCATAGAAACATATATAACCTTCAATATTAAATAAATTCATTAAATAAGTCAAAAAAAAAAAAAGAAAAAAAAAAATTTTTTTTTATTATAAATATTTTAATTCGTCACATAATGGTGAGATATATATATGAATATTTATCTTAATTTCAATAAATTCATCTTGATTTATTTTAAAAGTATAAAAAAATGAAATTGTACTTTAAAACTAGCATTTTTAAATATTTCAATGATGAATCTAATGTAATTATATTGAAATAGTTTGAAATAAGTTATAATTAATAAAAAAAATATATAATATATAATAAAAACATGTCTTATCTATACTTTACATATAAAAAAAATATATAATAATTTAACTTTTTTTTTGTTGTAACTAAGATTAATTTTTTCATTCTTTTTTTTTTTTTTTCTTTATTTTTATATTTATATTTATTTTTTATTTCCATTTTTTATTTTTATTTTTTTATTTCCATTTTTTATTTTTATTTTTTTATTTTTATTTTTTTTTTTATTTTTATTATTATATACTTTTTTATGAATACTTTTTTAAAATTACTCAAATATATAATTTAAATTCTTAATTTTTTAAATATTTTTATTTTTATTTATTTTTATTGTTTTATTTTATTTTATTTTATTTTATTTTATTTTATTTTATTTTATTTTATTTTATTTTATTCAATCTGTACTTATATTTATATTCTACTATTTATTTTATTTTATTTTATTTTATTTTATTTTATTTTATTTTATTTTATTTTATTTTATTTTATTTTATTTTATTCAATCTGTACTTATATTTATATTCTACTATTTATTTTATTTTATTTTATTTTATTTTATTTTATTTTATTTTATTTTATTTTATTTTATTTTATTTTATTTTATTTTATTTTATTCAATCTGTACTTATATTTATATTTCTACTATTTATTTTATTTTATTTTATTTTATTTTATTTTAATTTTTTTAAAGATATTGAAATGGATTATGTATCAACTTAAAAAGAAAAAATAAAATAAAAAATATTAATCAATTATTAATAAAAAAAAATATTATAAAAATATTATTTATATGTCTTTTATTTTTTTTTTCTATTCTCATTAATATAATATTTATATTTTTTTAAATTATTTCGTGATGCTACTAATTCATAATTCTTTTTTTTTTTTTTTTTATTAATATATATTTAACTAAATTATTAAATATTATTATAATGAGAAGATGATACTATATTATTCTTATCCTTTTTTCATATTATTTGAAGATTTTACTACTTCTATTGAAGTTGAAGCTTCTGTACCATCTGTATATGTTGCATCAGCTATCGTAATATCATTTGTAGCAAGAATAGTAGGGAAGCTACTAGTGCCAGTCTTATTATTTGATATATCTATTTTTAATGCTGTTTTACTATAAAGTAGCTCAGGATTTTTTGGATCTGCCATAATTTTAACAAGTCTTTCTCCAATCAAAAAATAAATACATAAGAAATAACATAGTATAAATCCTATTCTAATTAATGTATAAAGAAACAAATAATAGTCTTTTTCAACCTTAAATAAAGTTTGGTATAGGATATTTTCCATAATTGAAACAAAAATAACAAGGTAAGCATATATTAATTTATAACTTTCTTTACATTTACATTTGATTCTCCAAATCATTATAATTAAAGTAACAACCTATTTATGTAATTTATAAAATTAATAAATTATTTAAATTGTTTGAAAATACTCTAAAATAATAATAATAATAATAATAATAATAATAATAATAATAATAATAATAATAATAATAATAATAATAATAATAATAATAATAATAATAATAATAATAATAATAATAATAATAATAATAATAATAATAATAATAATAATAATAATAATAACAATAATAACAATAACAATAATAATAATAATAATAATAATAATAATAATAATAATAATAATAATAATAATAATAATAATAATAATAATAATAACAATAATAACAATAACAATAACAATAATAATAATAATAATAATAATAATAATAATAATAACAATAACAATAATAATAATAATAATAATAATAATAATAATAAATATATATATATATAATGATAATAATAAATATATATATATAATGATAATAAATATATGGTATTATACCACAATAGCTGTGTAAATCCAACTAAAATAATAATAAATTGTATGATTAGATTTTTCACATGCAGGAAATCTATATTGAAGAATAGTACGTGCTGAATAAATTTCATATTCATCTTTAACATATATATAACTTGTTATCCCGGTCCAAATTATTATAACTGTCATAATATAAATTATCATATGAAAATTATTTAGTTTTTTACCTATGATAGATGAAATGCTATAAATAAAGTAAATTCGTAATGTGATAGCAATCATTGGAATGTATACAAGATTTTTTGAAAGCGGTTCTACAATATAAATTAATTTACAACCAATTATTGAGTTAGTTTGAAATTTAAAGATAGGTACTATCATCTGTAAAGTAAATCCAACTATAATAAAGATACATAATACAGGTGATAAAACTTTTAAAGCAAAATATTTTCTGTATTTTCTAATTAAGTAAATTACATAAATATAAATAAAAATAAATATGACCATGAGAGTATAAACAATTGAATTATATATATTTGCTTCCTTTGAGCTTGATTTCAATAAGAAAATATTCTTTATTATATAACTAAGTGTACCAATTTGTTTTTCAAAAGTTAAGTATTTATATAAATATAATAATATACTGTAAGATAGATAATATCTTACTTCAAAAAAACAAGTACTAGATTTACTTTTAAATACATCTTTGATATGGATGCCTTTCATTTCTTCTATCATTGTACATATTTCCGGATAATCATCACAGTATTCTTTAATATCTTCATCTTCAAATCTTTTTGAAATATCAAAAGTTGGAATAGTATAGAAATTTTTGGCTTTTAATATCTGAAATCTTTTTGAGGATAATTTTAATGCAACATCGACTAAAGTAGTAAGCTTAATGCTACTGTGTTTATTAATTACTAAATATTTTTTATTGACAACAGTAGAATATTTTGGAGGTAAAGTATAGTTAAAAGTATATTTTTTGAGGGATTGATAAGAATGAAGCGCAATATTATCTGACATTAATCCCTTATAAAATGGATAAGTATTATTCATATAAAAATATAAAATACAAGAGGCTTCATTTTTTTTCATTGATAAGGTCATATTATAATTTTCAGTAATTAAATTTTTAAAGTTAGTATAGATTCTCTCTGCTTCGTCAGTATAAAGATTTTCATAAAATTTTGGATCTAATTTACTATCAATATTTAAATCATTGCTTATATATTCTACAAATAAATCTAACGCAAAATCATAACTAAGGAAACCTAAATCAAGAGGAATACCATCTGTTATAGGAGAGCCTTTTATAAATTCGTCCCATGTTATACTTTTCATAATATTTTTCATTGAATCAAAATCAGTATAATTTTTATTAAGTTTAGGATGGATTTTATTATAATAGAGTACATTAAAATCAAATTCATAAGGAATACCATATAATCTACCATTAATAATACCATCTTCTAAAATTTTAGGATTATTGAAAGAAAGTTCTGTCATATTAACATAATCTGTTAAATCTACAAAGTTTTTAAGATAATAATCTTTAAAAAGTGTATCATTTTTAACTAAAGCAGATTCAATAAAGGATTCTTCACTAAATAAAAAGCGATCATCTATTATAATAATATCATATTTTGGGTCTTTCATTAAAAGCGCTGCATTATAAATAATAGGAATATTGAATATGTAATAAGTAAAATTTAAATTAACATGTATGTTATCATCAATACTGTAGATTTCATTAATATAATTATTTATAAATTTGTCTTTAGGATCATATATGCTTTTCGAATAAACCACAGGCTGCTGCACTAAAATTTGAATAGTGACATCTTCTCCTTTTACTTTATTTAATAAAATTATTAAATAAATTAATATATATAAATAATAATTTAATACTATTTTATATTTCATTTTATATCTTTTTTTTTTTTTTTTTTTTTTAAGTATATAATAAAAAATATAAAACTTATTATTATTATAATATTATTATTATTATAATTATTATTATTAATTTTTTTTTTTTTTTTTTAAAGTTTTAAAATAATAATGAGACCCAATTATATAAATAATTTTGAATTATGATTTTCTTATTAATTAAATAATTGAAATAAAATTAAAATTATTATAATTAATAAAATTATATAATTAAATATTTCCTGTTTTTTTTTTTTTTTTTTTTTTTTTTTTTTAAAATATATTAATTAAAATATTAAAATATTAGAAATTTATAAATATATATATATTCAATTATTTGTAAATAATTTATTTTTATTATATTAATAGTATAAATAGTATAACAGTTTTTTTTTTTTTTTTTTTTTTTTTTTTTTTCATTTTTTTTAATATTATTTTATTTCTTATAAATATTTATATATATTTATTCATTTTTTTAAATAAAAATTGAAATATCATTAATGTATGAAAGTTTGAATAATTAAAAATTTAAATAAATTTTTCAAATCCATATTTTTTTTAATAAAAAGTACATATATATAAATTGTAAATTTTCTTTTATTAAAAATATAATATTTTAAAATAAAAAAAAAGTCTTTTAAGAAATTTATATTTAAAGGTAAATTTTCTTTTATTAAAAATATAATATTTTAAAATAAAAAAAAATCTTTTAAGAAATTTATATTTAAAGGTAAATTTTCTTTTATTAAAAATATAATATTTTGAAATAAAAAAAAAAAGTCTTTAAAGAAATTTATATTTAAAGGTAAATTTTCTTTTATTAAAAATATAATATTTTGAAATAAAAAAAAAATCTTTTAAGAAATTTATATTTAAAGGTAAATTTTCTTTTATTAAAAATATAATATTTTGAAATAAAAAAAAAAAAAATCTTTAAAGAAATTTGTATTTAAGGAAGTACCCTACCCTATATATTAATGTCTTAATATAAATATATATCATATATTAAAATATTATATTTAATTTAATATATATATTAATATATAATATTTTTTATATTAAAATAAACTTCAAGTTAATTCTGATAAAAATTATTGTAATAATTCTAATTAAAAGTTTAATCTTATTTTTATGTTCTTTACACTATATGTAATAATTTCGCTTACCCAAATTTTTATTTAGGAATTATTTTAATGATCTTTAAATTACAATTATTTCATTAATAACCAAAATTTTAATTAAGAATTATAACTTTAATAATATTATTATTATTTTTTTTTGTTTTATCTCTAAAAAAAATATTAATTGTAATACAAAATACTATATATAAATAGAGCATTAATTTGAAAATATGATTCAGGAAAAGATTATTAAAAAATCAAAAAACTTTAGATTACCAATATAATATTAATTTAAATTATATATCATTTCTAAAATAAATGATTTATATCGATATATTTTATTGTAAAAATACTTATTAACAATTATTTTTATTATATTTTTAATTTTTTAATTATTGTTCAATATCATTAAGATTAGAATAAACTTTTTTAAAAGAAAAATTAAAAAAAAAAAAAAAAAAAAAATTAGAATTAAAAAAAGAAAAGAAAATTTATTAAAAAAATTTTTTTTTTAAAAATTATTCAAACAACTTTTTAATTACTAAATTTATTAAATTTTATATACTATTTAATATTAATCGTTATTAAATAAATAATTATGAATTTTATAATATTAATCGTTATTAAATAAATAATTATAAATTTTATAACTCTAATAAAATTTTAATAACAGAGAAACTCACTAATAAAACATTGATATTTATAAAGAATTCTTTAATTAAATATATATAAGCCACATATTTTTTGAGATGGCGTATTATATATAAATTTTTTTATATAAATAATAATTAAATAAATATTTTATTATATAATTTTTTTTTTTTTTTTTTTTTTATAGACTGAAGACTTTGGTCTTCCCCATATAGTAATATGGGTGTATGATTAACTGCCATACCGGTACGGCGTCGACGCTCTCAACTCCCCATAAGCAAAGAAACTCCATATAGAAGCACCCTACGCGATCCTCGAGGGAAAGCAGAGCCAACTATAGGTGGCGTCCTTGCCATCCCAGAGGAGCTGGACACTGTAAATCCTCTCAGACAAGGCTTACGCAATGGGATTCTAATAGTGTTAGAAATATAGAAAACTTGGAAAGTATACCTACCTGAGTATCGTTTAACCCCTAACCTTTCACGCAAAACCCAAAGGGAAAAATCGTGAAGATATGATACTTGTGGGGGTCGATCCAGAGACCTTTGGTATGATAAGCCAACGACTTAACAACCCAGGATAAGAACTGGATGACTTTTATTATATAATAATTTCATAATTTAATATTTATTTGATAATAAAAAGATAAAAAAACAAAAAAATAAAAAAAAATTAAAAAAAAAAAAATAATAAAAAAATAAAAAAGATTTAAAAAATAAAATACAAAAAAAATAAAATAAAATATTTTCATATTTATTTATATTTATAACTGTAATTTTTTATTATATAAATAAATAAATAAATAAATAATAATTAAATAAATATTTTATTTTATAATAAAAAAATAAAATAAAAAAAAGAAAAAATAAATATTTTTTTAGTAATTTTCTTGAAATAAAATAAAATATTTTTTTAGTAATTTCCATATAATAAACAAACTTTATAGTTAAAAAATATTATATAAAAAAAAAATATTAAATATTATTATTAAATAAATAAATGAATAAATTAATAAATAAATAAAAATTTTCAGAATATGGCGAATGTAAATCATCATTTTTTTTGAAATATATCACATTTTAAATAAATATTTAGAAGAGGCGGGGGCGGAGCCGCTTGATTGATCCAGAAATCCTGTGTGGATTAGCCCTCCGAGTACTTACCACCAAGATAAAAATTGGAAAAGAAAATTACGTATTTATATATATATATTTTTTTCATTGCGTATTATAAAATATTAATATTTTTATCAATATATTTTTATTTTAATTTTTTTTTTTTTTTTTTTTTTTTTTTTTTTTTTTTTTTTGTTTATTAATTAAAAATATGGTTAGATTTTCATGTAATGTAAATATATATATATTTATTTTAAAATTACAAATTAATAAAAAGACAGAAATCGCCGATGTCGAAACAATTAAGCAATCAATTCCATAATAAAAGTCAAAAATATAAATATGAATAAAACACATGACCAATTTATATAAATAATAATAATAATAATAATAATAATAATAATAATAATAATAATAATAATAATAATAATAATAATAATAATAATAATAATAATAATAATAATAATAATAATAATAATAATAATAATAATAATAATAATAATAATAATAATAATAATAATAATAATAATAATAATAATAATAATAGTATATCACAAAAGTATTAGATTTAAGTACTAATAAAAATAAAATTTAAATTAATAAAAATTAATCTAAAAGAAATAATTTATGACTCAAAAATTTAGTATTTAAAATTTTCAAATTGGAAATCATTTTGACTTTTATTCCCTTTATTTAATTAAGAATAATTAAAAGTAAAATAAAATAAAATAAGAATAATAAAAAATAAAATAAAATAAAATAAAATAACAAGAGATATAATATAAAAGAGTAAAGTATTAAAATAAAAATAAAAATAAAATAAAATAAAATAAAATAAAATAACAAGTGATATAATATAAAAGAGTAAAGTGCTAAAATAAAAATAAGAATAAAAATAAAATAAAATAAAATAGATAGTGAAATGGTATAAAAAAGTAAAGTATTAATAAAAATAAAATATAATAAAATTAAAATATCTAATATAAATTTTTATAATAGTTATTATTAAATATTAGCACTATTATTAAAATGCCTAAACAAACTCAAAAAAATAAGGAAACTATAAAAGGTACAATAACAAAAGAACAATGGTATATGATTGTTGGCTGTTTTGGTTATGCTCTATGTTTAATTGCTGACTATATACTTGAATTATTACCAAATGGAAAAATTACTTGGGAAATTCAAAGTTCTTCTGAAAAATTGCTTCATATCTTGGAAGGTACATCAACTACTAGATTTCAAATATCGGGAATAATGGGGGTACTATCCATGACAATGATAGCAGTTGGTCTTTTAGGAATTGCCTTCTATATGAAGTCATTTGTACCTCGTACAGCTATTGTATTAGAAATTTTTGGTGTTAGTTCTGCTGTTATGGGTGCTGTTTTTCATCTCATATCCACTAGTAATATGTGGCTTATTGTTCGAATGGGATTAAGTGAAACTTCTTATTCAGTTGCTACAGATTTCGTTAATGTACATAAAATAATTTTAATAGCAGATGCTATTTGCTATACTATTATGTCAATAGCATTGTTTATACCAATTATTATGAAAAAGACTGTTCTTCCAAGATGGGCATGTATCTTTAATGTTATTTTATTAACTTTCGCATTATCTCCACTTGGATTATCCGGAAATTTCAGTCTTTGTGGCCTTATTATGTGTTTAGGTTTAGTTGTTTTAAGTTTTATATATAAAAAGCCAAAAGTATTGTAAAATTCAAATTCAAATTCAAATTCAAATTCAAAAAAAAAAAAAAAAAATAAAGAATAAAATTAAAATATAAAAAAAACTTATAAATAATAATAATAATAAAATAATAAAAAAAAAATAATAAAATAATAATAACAATTAAAAACAAAAAACAAAAATATCTGATATTTATATGAAATAATTTGATATTTTATATTTATATTAATTTTGAGTATTAAACATATATATTTTATCAATAACAACAACAACAAAAAATAATAAAAATAAAAAATAGGCCAAATAAATATTAAAATGTTATTATTTATAATAATAATATTAACAATAATAATAATAATGAAAAATAATAATAAAAACTAAAATGATAATAATTATAATAAAAAAAAAAAAATAAAAAAAAAATAAATACATAATAAAATAATAAATAATAAACTAATTTAAAAATTATTAAATAATTTTCTTTTTTTTTTTTTTTTTTAAAAAAAAAAAACATTTAAATTATAATGATCAATTAATTTATTGTATTTTATATTCATTCATCATAATACATTTGTTTAGTTAATATTATCTTCATTAATAATATATTCACTTATTTTACATTACTAATGTTATTACTTGAATTAGTACTACTTTATATATATTATAAAAAATGATGCCATTTATTATTATACTAGGGATTAATTAAAATAATTATTATTTTTTTTTTTTTACTATTAACTACAATTACAAAAATTAAATAAATCAATTTTAAATATTTTTCATTATATAAAATAAATATATTTATATTTTTAATAAATTAATGAAATTTTCACTCTTTCTAAATTCATTTTATTGATATTTAGAAATTAGTTTTGATTAGTTATTAAAATAAAGTAAAATAAATAATAATTAAATATAAAAATATACAAATAAATAAAAATTAAATTTTCAACTCGGAACAGGCTTTTTGAAGATTTGTATAAAATAAACCAACGTGATATCCATCCATTAATCCGTGGTGAGTTTGGCTAGATACAGGCATCCAAATTTTATCTTTTTCAATTTTATCTTTAAAGTACTTTCCAAAAGATATCTTTGGTACATTATCTGTTCCATTATGTGAAATGGTACGTATAAAACTAGTATATTCAATCCAAGGAATAGATGTAAAACTTATATAATCTAATTTGCCACTTGTCCGTTCTCCTGTTATAATATTATTACTACTTTCAAAGTGACTTTGCTGACAGAATTCAATAATATTATTACAAGGCCATGGACATTCAACCATACCTAAAACATTCTGTGGTTTAAATAGATGAGTTGCAATTGGTCTACTATGGTCAATAATAAAAGGTTTACCGTCTATGAAACGATAACGATAATTTGGAATCTGATCAATTGTTTTGGTACAGAGGTAAATCATTACTCTATTAAATGATATTCCATGTTTTTTTGCATACTGTAAAGGCTTCGTTACACAAATATTAGCTGTAATAATTATATAAGGAAAATCAGTTTTTATATATGTATTTAATAGTTCTTTCCTTTCCCAATTATCAATATCAATCCATTTTATAGAATTAGTTTTTGTATCATAAAATTTTTCACTATTATTTACATTTTCAGTATCGTTTGTTTTTTCCATTCTTTTCAAATAATTCACATTAATTATAATAAAAAACGTTTAAAAAAAATTTTTTATTGAAAAAAAATAATAAATATAATAAAATAATTATTAATTTATATCTAATTATTATTTAAAATTACAAAATAAAAAACCAATAATTTTATTTATAATTAAATAAATATTATTTATAATTAGAGAAATAAAATAAAATAAAATAAAATAAAATAAAATAAAATAAAATAAAATAAAATAAAAATAAAATAAGTAAATAAATAAATAAATAAATAAATAAATAAATGTATATATAAATAAATATAAATAAATTTATATGTATATAAATAATATAAAAAATATATAAATATAAAAATAAAAAAAAATAAATAATTAAAAGTTATAAATTAAATTATTTATTTATATTTTATTTATTTATTTATTTATTAATAAATTTAAATTAAATATAATAAAACCTATTAAAATTCAATGAAATAAACAAAATTTTATTTGTAATAATAAAAATTACTATTATAAAATAGGTGAAGAAACATTTTTTTGTCTATTTTATTATTTAATAACAATGAAAATATAGCTAAATATTTATATACTTTTAATTTATAATATTTTTATTTTATTTTATTTATTTATTACAAACTTTTATATACAGATCAACAAATTACTAAATGTAGAAGGAGGATTGGACTTAAGTCAGATTGACCATTATTATGGTTTTTAGCGAAGATTATGATCGTGAAAAAATGTTTTCAGATATTACAAGTGGATTAAAGAATTAATATGCCTAATTAAATAATATTTATGGAATTGCTATTTCAAAATGAAATGATTATTTTTTTCAGTTCAGATAATTATTAAAGGATTACAATTGATTTATAAAAAAATGATTTGTACTCATAAAATTGTTAATAATATGTTTTTAGAAGTTTATTATAATCATCACTATTCTAATTTCAATAATATAAAAATATGAAAAGCCTTTAAAATTGATGAAGGTTTTAATTGATGTGGAATTAAAAATTTCTATTCTCCTAGAGAACGTGAAATGTGAAAAATGATACATGATTTGTTTATATATATATATATATATATATATTTGTTATTTTAGAAACCAGAAGGAGAATAAAATTTAAAATTTATTTAAACTATACAATTGCCATATAGAATAAAGTTATAATAATGAGGTTTTATGTTTTGAATGTTCGTATGACATTGATGATGATATGAGGGACTTTTATGTACTATTTAATATTTTGTAATATAATTATAATTTTATTAATTAATAATATTTTCTAAAAAAAAAAAAAAATAATATAACCAAATTAACCTCCGTTTAATAATTATGCGAAGGATGGTTATTACTAGGATTATTTACATACAAAATTATAATTTTATAATAAACTAAATATAAAAAAATAATATATAAATAGAATAATATATAGATAATATAACTAATAATATCAACTATGTATTTAATTATATTGTAATATATATATTATAAAATTTTAAAGTTTAATATATTAAATTATTATAAAGTATATAACTATTCTAATTAATATATTATTGATTATATATTAATATATAATTAAAATAAGAAATTATAAAAATTATTATTAAGAAAAGATATAAATTTAATAATTAATAATTATTATTAAATATACAAATATGTGACGTGACATATTTGTATTATATCAGTGATACTTAACAAAAATAATAATTCTTTAAAATTCATATATTTAATTTTTTTTTTTAATTTATATTTTATTATTTTCGTTTCTAATTAAAAAAAAAAAAAGAAAATTCAATTAATGGAGACATTTATTATCTTTATTTCTATCTATATATATATAAAATGATTTTATATAATTTATAATTAAGATCATTAACATTATATAGATTTATAGTAGTTTATATATAATTAGATACTATTTATTTAGTATAAAACAATAATAAATAATAAATAAATAAATAATAAATAATAAATAATAAATAAATAAATAATAAATAATAAATAATAAATAATTATAATAATAAATAATAAAATAATAAATAATAAATAATAATATATTATAATAAAAGTATTTTTTAATAAATAATAAATAATAAATAATAAATAATTGAATAATAAGATAAAAAAATTTAAAATAAATATGAAAGATGAAAGAAAACAATACTACTTAATAATAAATATTATGCATTATATATAATATAATTTTAAGTTTAAATTTTTATTGAGTATAAATCAATAATTTCATTCATTATTTTTAAGAAGCATTATCAAATTAAATTAAAATTTTATTTTTATAATTGATGATGATACTGAATAGAAACAAAAATTATAAAAGTTAAAGTTTTAATTGGAAATCAGAGTAAATTTCTTGATTTGTGAAAAAAAATTCATCTATGTAAAACAAATTATATTTGAGAGTGTTTTATTTTTTTCGTATTTTTTTCGTATATTTTTCGTATTTTTTTCGTATTTTTTTTATTTTTTTTAATATTTAAAATATTTAAAATTAATTATAAAAAGATGAAATTTGTGTAACCTTAATGGTACAACAATAAAATGATAAATATTTTCCACAAAAAAAAAAAAAAAATAAAAAATAAATAAAATTAAATATAAAATAAAAAAAATAAGTAAATATTTATATATAAATGAATATATTTATATAAAATATTAAATTATATTTTAAAATTGTGTCAAAAAGTATAAAATCGCAAGAATAGTTTTTTTTTTTTTTTTTTTTTTTTTTTATTCATTAATTAGTTAATAAATAATAATAATAATAATAACAATTAATAAAAAATAATAATAATAAAAATAAATTAAATAAAAAATATAATACATGAAGAAGTTGTACTAAAAATAATAAATCTTATATAAATTAAATTTTTCTAGTAAAAATAATCACTATATTTTTAAAATAAATGTATATTTTACCAAAAATTAACATAAATAAATAAAAATATTATAAAATTTATATAAAATATATGCATATATAAATAAAAAAAAAAATCATTTAAAAATGATGTATACTTATATATTGGGAATTATTATATTACTTTTCAATTTTGTTAATTCTAAAAACCATACTATTGTCACTGTTAATAACAAAAAGGTAAATAAAAGTAAAAGTAAAAATAAAGAAAACTATTATTTAATTTTTGTTAATAATACTTTTGAAGAATTACAAATTTATTCAGATTTAAGTATTCAAAAACGCAGGATTCTCAAATATTTATTGAATCTTTAATCAATGAAATTAATGATTTAATTATTGATAATAAAGATACCTATAAACATCCAGAAGTATTAGATGAAATTGAAGAAAAATCAAAATTGAAGAAAAGAAAAAAATGATGAGAAATTCTTATTTACTTTCGGTAATTCTGATATCGTTTACCCAATTTCTTCAGTTAAAAATAGGGTAGTCTTATATACCTATCTTTCTGAAAAGTTAGTAAAAATGATTAAATCCATAAGTGAAGTGCTTGAATGTGTTCCAGATTCAAAGACTTTTGCTTTAACAAGATATAATAAAGATGATATTTCAAAGGAAACTCATTGGAAAGATTTAAAGGTTCAAGAAAATCCAGATTTTCATTTATCCTTATTATCTCAAGGAAAATATAATAGAGACTTAGTTAATCAATATGATTATAACTATTATTATCCAGCTTCCGCAGGAGAAGGAATTGATATTGTTGTATTAGATTCTATTTTTAATTTTGATTATCCTGAATTTTCAAATAGTAATGAACGTATTAAAAAATGTGCAGCTAATATTATGGATGGTAAAGCAGATTTAAGTGAAATTGATCATTATTGTGGTAATGATGAAATTTATTATCATGGTGAAATTGTTTCCGATATGGCAGGCGGATTAAAGCATGGTGCAGCTAAGCGTGCTAATATTTATGGTGTATCGGTTCCATTATTCGATAACGGAAAAATTAAAGAATAAGATCTTTTAGGAGGATTACAATATATCAATGAAAAAATGATACGTCCTCATAAAACAATTGTGAATTTGTTCATAGTAGAAATACATAAGGAAGGAGAATATTACTTCCAACAATATAAAAATACAATTGATGACATTATTAACAAAGGTGGTATTGTTGTTTCGCCTTCTGGAAATTCAGGTGTTGAATTGAATAAATTTACAGACCAAGTTATTCCTTGTGAATTTGAAAATGTAATATGTGTTGGTGGTATAGAGACTTATAATGGAGCGGAGAATGAAGGTGATTATATAGTAGACGAGAATTCAAATTATGGTAGTAGTGTAAATTTCTATTCAGCATATTCAATTAAATCTGAAATTCTTGTAAATAATGAAATTAAAAAATTAGTAGACCATGGTACTTCTTATTCGTCACCATTAGTAGCTGGTTTGATTGCTACTCTTATGAGTGAAAATTCTGATATTGAATATACCTTTGATACTATAATTAAACAGTTAAATGAATACGGAGCTTCAGAAACCTTTCAAATTTTTAATACAGTTGGTGTTTTAGCTAATAATGGTAAACATATTGTCTATTCAAAAGATGATGTTTATTATGGATGCGAAGTTTATGCTGGTAATCTTTCATGCTCTTCTGATAGCGTTATTACCACTATTGCTAATACTATTACCACTTCTACTACACCTACTACTAGCGCTATTCCTACTACTACTACTACCACTACTCTGAATACTACTACTACCACCACCATCACCACTCCTATTATTACTACAATAACAAGTACAACAACTACAACCAATCCACCAACAACAACAACATCCATTGATCCTTCTAATTTTGATTTTACTAATATTGTTACTAATACTTTTGAATCTATACAAACTACTACTTCTACATTTAAAAAGATTCCTACCTCAACAGTTTCTGGAAGATGTGGTCCTAATTATGGAGCTTGTAGAAGATCAGATGAATGTTGTAGTATGTATGGTTATTGTGGTAAATCTTCTAAATATTGCAAAGAAGGATATCAAAGTGAATTTGGTCATTGTTCGTCATCTTATAATACCACTAAAAAAAAGACTACTAAAAAAACTACTACCACTAAAAAAACTAAGAAAATTTCAACTTCTTTTGTTTCAGGAAGATGTGGATCTAAATATGGTAAATGTTCTAAATCGAATGAATGTTGTAGTAAATATGGTTATTGTGGAAAATCTTCCGACTATTGTGATAATGGCTGTCAACCAGCCTATGGTATCTGCTATTAATTTTTATAAAAGTAATTTTTAAAAATTTTAACAGTGGTAATAAATATTAATTGAAATAATAAATTTTAAATATCTTCAAAAATTTTAATAGAAATAATAAATTTGGATTGAAAATAAAAAATTTTAATAAAAATAAATAATAAAATTTAATAAATTATAAAAATAAAATTTAATACAAATAATAAAATTTAATACAAATAATAAAATTTAATACAAATAAATAAAATTTAATACAAATAATAGAATTTAGTAAAAATAATAAATTTTAGTAAAAACAATAAATTTTAGTAAAAACAATAAATTTCAATAGAAATAAAAAATATTAAATGAAATAATATTAAAATTATATATATATTTATATATATATATATATTACATATACTTACATATATATAATTAAATTTATATTTTTAAATTTTAGAATTTTTTTTTATTAATATAAAAATTAAGAAGAAAAACTATTTCCAAATTTTAGATATAATTTTTATTTTTCTTTTTTTTTTTTTTTCTTTTTATTATTTTATTTTATTTTTATTTATTTTTTAAACTAGGAAGAGTGTTTTATTAAATGGATAATTATATTTTTTATGTATTACATTTCTTTAAAAAAAAATATTATATAATTTAAAAATAAAAATAAAACTTATGAAAAAGATTAAAGTAAAATGAATAATATTAAAAATTAAATAAAAAAAAAAAAAAAAAAAAAAAAGAAAAATTTAATTAATCATAGAAAATTTATTGTAATATAAAATAAAAATAAGTTCAAAAGTTATTAAAAATTTCTATGTGATGTATATTATATATATGTAGTAATATGATCACCATTTAAATCTAAAATAATAAAACAAAGAAGTAATATCTTTAAAATAGATAGCGTGGTGTCCACTAAACTCTCCCCTGAAAATACGGAATGATTCTCATTAAGAGAATTACACTCAATAGTTTCTGTGGGCGAAACTAGACTGAACTAGACTGTTAGTATTTGTGTTTGAAATATATATATAAGAACTACTAATAGTATTGATCCTAAGTCATATCAGTACGATGTCCGCACTCTTGGTACCGAAGTATTTCTTCCTAAAACGATCAAAAAAAGTAACTCAAGAGAGCTACTAAAGATAGGTATTGTTTTAGCAAGATAACATGCAAATCCCACAATATAACGGAACGGAACAATAGACCCCCTGTGAACTGTTTAGGAGTTATTCACATAAATGTATCCTCTTCCTCAGTATCGAATTGTAGCTCATCTAAAGCTGAAATTTCACTAATAAGGAATAATCTTAGGAATAATCTCTATTAGATCCTTTATCATAACATTTAGAATTTCTCCATTTAATAAAGCTTTTGATTTGAAGTGACACACAAAATCCTGATATAAAACAAATATGCGTAGTAACATATTTGTATATTTAATAATAATTATTAAACATTAAATTTATATCTTTTTGATAATAATTATTTTATTTTATTTAATTTCAATATGTATTATTATAATTATAATAATTATAATAATTCAATTCAAATAAAATTAATTAGTTCTATTTCTTATAAATAGATTAAATTATTTATATTAGAAATAGAGACTCTCTTGTAAAATTTTAGAAATTAGAATTATTATTTTAATTGTACCAATATTATAATTGTATTAATAAATTTTATTAAACAACCATTATTAAAAAAAAAAAACCCACTGCTTATAAATTATTACACATAAAAGTCCCTCATATCAAAAAACTGGTGGAGATATCGGGGATGTGCTGTGTAAAAAGTAATTTATAAGTAGTGGTGTTTAGTAATTTTGTTAATTAATTATAAATTCGTATATATTTACATAAATTCTCTTCAGTTTAGGATTAATTTATATATACTGTTTAGGATATAAAATTTTATTTTTTTTATATTGGCTATTTATAAATATTTTATTTTTGGTGAAGAGAGAGTTATGCAATATATATTATTTCGTTCATTTTAGTATGGTTTAAATAAATTGTTTTAAAATAAATAAAAATTTGGAATATTTTATAATTATATTAAATAATAATAATAATAATAATAATAATAATAATAATAATAATAATAATAATAATAATAATAATAATAATAATAATAATAATAATAATAATAATATATATATATATTATAATTGTATATATAAATATTTTTTTTAAAAAAAAATATACAAAAATTTAATAAATAAGTTTTATTATTTTTAAAATTAATTGCTAATAATGAGAAGTAGTAATTTTACTGGCAATCGGGTAGATACTGGGACTCTTCCAAGAATTGGCAGATCTCGAAGAAACGCAGAAATTTGGAGGTTTAAAATTAATGATTGGTTTAGGAGGGAAGGTATTACTATCAATGAAAATAAATATAGTTATATATAATTGCGGCCTGTTGAAGATGACATCGTACGAGTACTTCTGGAAAAAGAAAAAGAAGTAAATAGAGCTCATACATTGGATGAATGTGTTGAACTCATAAAAAGGAAATATTGGAGAGAAAACCAAAAGGGTAACAAATTTAAAGACAATTAAAACGTTTATTATTGAGCCAAAAGAGACAGTGTATAATTTTAATACGAAATACTTCAATTTATATGACTAATTGGAAACGGAAGATAAAACTTCTATTTCAGTTATAGATTATGCGAATGCTCATCTACCAAGAACACAAATTTATATAAGGATTGCTATGGAGGAATATGATTCTTTAGAAGATGCTTGTAGAAAGGCATAAAAATAAGAAAATATATTACAAGAATCTCACTGGAGAAATGAAAGAAATTTAAATAATTATAATAATTATTCATCTATTAAGCAACCAATGGCTACTTTTATTAATAAAACAAATAATTCATGGAATAAAAATGGTATGAATTTTAGGAACTTGAGGAGTACTTCAATAAATATGCCATCTAATGCTATTCATAAAGTTAACTATATTATCCCAAATAATTACAATAATGTAAATAAAAATAAGACATTTACAAATTAAAATTTGTTTCTTTTGTAATAAGCCTGATCATCTTAATAAGGATTGTGCTGACTTGGCTAGAATAAAACAAGATTATAATTTTTCTAACTACATCAGTTCTCCAAAAAAAAACTATTTTACTACTACTAGACGAAGTAAAGATGATAGATATGCATCACTAATTAAAGTTAAAAGAAATTTTAAATAATAATAATAATAATAATAATAATAATATTGATATTAATAACAACAATAATTTAAATAATAATAATAGTAATTATGATAATATTAATGATAATAATATATCATACAATTTAATAAATCGGAAAATTTTAAAACCAAAATTAAATAATAATTCAACAATTCACAATAGTAACAAGAATAGTAATTATAAAGGAAATGGCAGCAGTAAAGATAAAAATAATATTGATAACATTAATGAGAATATAATTAAGAATAATTTAAATAATAACATTTTAAATAATAGTAGACCGAACTTGACTAAGAACTATAATAAAAACAATAATAGTAATAATAATAGTAATAATAATAAAATAATAATAAAAATGACACAATGAATGACGTAATAAATTCGAAGCAAAATAAATTAAACGTGTTAAAAATAGATAATTTCAGAGAAAAAAAAATAATAAAATAGGAAATATTAATAATGGAAAATGTGAAACAAACAATAATTTTTTAATTATTAAAGAAGAAAATAAAAATAATTTCACAGGTAAAGCAAATATTAAGAAAAATCAAAAAAAAAAAATAATAATATAGAAATTAATAGTATTGTAAAAATAAATATTAATGCTACTAGTACTAAGGAAAATTTTTTAATTAAAAAAGTAAAAATATACTTAAGGACTCTGAAATTATAGATAACAAAGAAAATAGTCATAAAACTGTAAAAGAAGAAATGAATATTAATGAATCTATTAAAGTTAATGGCATTAACAATAAAACTAATAATTCTATAACTTCTAGTTTGATTAAGGAATCAAATGTTAACGATAATAAAAAGTTTAAAAATAAATACTATTCGAATTACTTCATATGATAATAAAAATGAGCAATTTACAAAAAAAAAAAAAAAAAAAGTATTTAATTAAAAATAATGTTAATATAAAAGAAAGAAAAAAAATGATAATAATATTTCTCCAATAAATGAACATAATAAAATGGGAAAGATAGGTAGTGTTAATGAAATAGAAATAAAGAAAATTAAAAAAGATAATTAAAATTCCATATATTCGTATTCAAAATAATGAAAAAAACTAAAATAAATACTAATAAATTCATGATGCCCAAACCTGAGATTGGGTTAAAGGAGATTATTTGTTATAACAACAATCGAGTTGATACAAAACGAATAATTAGAAATTATAGATATAAAAGAAAATAAAATTTTTATATTATTATTAATTGTAATTAAATCATATATTTTTTTTTTAAAAAAAAAAAATATATATATATATATATATATATAGTTTAATTTTTAGCAAGGGCATTTCTGATATAAAACAAATATGTGTAGTAATATATTTGTATATTTAATAATAATTATTAAATATACAAAACTGAAATTATTACTCGCAAGAATGGACGAGGTGTTATTATCGATGAATGGGAAAAGTTAGATACTATTGCTTCTAACGCGACGCACTTTTATTATAATTATATCATATATAATATTTCATTTCATGTATTTTATTTTTTATTTTTCATTTAAATCATGTAATTTTATTATTATTGTAAATTAAATAAAATTTTCTCAAAGTCTAAAAAAAAAAAAAAAAAAAAAAAAAAAAAAAAAAAACAGAAAAAAAAAAATTAAATTAAATAAAATTAAACAGTTAACAACTTTATATTTTTTTTTTTTAGATTGATTCCTAATTAATTATGATTATAATAATGATAATGATAACAAAAATAATTTAATTAAAAATAAAAAAAATAAAAATAAACCTTAACAAATTAAAATGCATCATAAAATAAAAATTTTAAAGAAAAATAAATAAATAAATAAATAAATAAATAAATAAATTTTACTTTTAATTCATTGTATAATTTTGAGGTTGATATGGTAATGTATCAGATGTTAATTTGCTTAAACACACTTTTTTTTTTTTTTTTTTTTTTTTTATTATTATTTATTTTTTATTTTTAGTATTATTATTATTTTTTTTTATGATTCAGATGAAATAAAATTAAATAAATAAATAAATAATTTTTTTTTCTTTTTCTTTCTTTTTTTTTTTTTTTTTTTTTTTAAATATGTTTAAAGGAATTCTTTAGTAAATAATAAAAATTATATTATTTTTAAAAAAGATTCATAATTAATTATTAATAGATTATATCTGATTTTATTTATATTTATCATTGAATTAAATATCTTATATTAATAGAAAAAATTATATAGAAAAAATTATATCATTTAATTAATACAATAATTAAATGATATAATTTTTTCTATGATTTAAAGTGGTTTTTTTATGATTATTATTTAATATAAGATGTTCCTCTTGAATATCTTTTTTATTGAATATTGTAATTTTTTCTGATATTACAATATCAGCCTTCATATCATCAATATTTTCATTTTCATTTCTGTTCTTTGAATTACGATAAGAACATAAACAAATTACGGCAAGTGTAGTAATGATAGTTCCATTTATACAGATAAGACTGACTATAATATAGATATAAACTTCTTCATCCTGGTTTTCTTTTTTGTTTTTTGATTTATTTTTTTGTTTATTCCTATCTTTATCTTTATCTTTTTCTTTATTCTCTTTATTCTCTTTATCATTTTTGCTTTTATATCTATTAGTAATATCATTACTTATATTATTAATAATTATTTCATTTGAATCCATTTTTCCTTGATTTGAATTGATATTTTCATTTGAATCCATTTTTCTTTGATTTGAATTAATATTTTCATTTGAATCAATTATTGTTTGATTTAAAATGATATTTTCATTTAAATATTTATCGTTATAATAAGGGTTAATTTCGTTAATTTCTTCAACAGTACATATCGGTATATTAGTTTTAATAGGAATATTATAACATGTTCCTGGTTCATAACAGAGCAAATCAATATTATTAAATTCACAAAAAAC
This sequence comes from Neocallimastix lanati (nom. inval.), assembly GCA_016946835.1. Classification (NCBI taxonomy): domain Eukaryota; kingdom Fungi; phylum Neocallimastigomycota; class Neocallimastigomycetes; order Neocallimastigales; family Neocallimastigaceae; genus Neocallimastix; species Neocallimastix lanati (nom. inval.). The sequence continues at coordinate 156,985 of JACVTC010000080.1, read as the reverse complement.
ATTTGGTGACTGATAAAAATGAACTATTTTTGCAGATACATTTTGTTTACTACCAATTTGACTATAAATATTTAATATATAAAATTAAATGATCATTTAATTTATTTATTATGTTATTTATTATAAATAATAAATAATTAAAATGTAATTAATTAATTAATTAATTAATTTATTTATTAATTTAAAATATTTAAAAACTTACATATCAATTAAATTTGGTAATAAAAATAATTCATTAGGAAATTCTTTAATGTTTATTCCATTTAGGTTTCTATTTTTTTTTTTTTTTTTTTTTTTTTTTTTTTTTTTTTTTTTTTTAAATATATATATATATATATAAATTATATGAATATTTTATTAGATATGTTTTCTGTTATTTTTAATTTATTTATAATTATTTTATTTTAAATGCTTTAAATATTATATATTTAATAATTTAATATATTATGTTTAAATAAAAAAATATTTTAATCTTACAAAATCTCTAATTTAAATAATTCTTTTATTGATGGTGGAATATATTCAATTTTTTGGTTATTGTTTAAAATTCTAATATTTTATTATTATTATAATTGATTAATTAATACGAAAAAAAAAAAAAAAAAATTTTTTTTTATTATGATTATTTATTTATATTTATTATAAAAACTTACAATTCTTTTAAATTTTTGAATTGAATTAAAGTATTAAATATTTCTCCAGTAAAACCATTTCCTGGTACAGAACTAAACGTTTATAAGACAATTATGTAATGTTATATAAATTGTAAAAAAAAAAAAAAAAAAAAAAAGAAAAAAACATTTAATATTACAAATAATTTGAAAAAAAAAGTTAAAATTTTAAATTATTTAAAGTATTTGTTATTAAAATTTACAGTATTTCTAGTGAATAATCTAAGGTAATATCTGATATTATGTTGAAATTATTTTTTTCAGCATATCTAAAATGAAAAAAAATATATATATATATTAAAAATATTTTTTAAGATAATTAATAATAATATTTAATATATCTATTATTTTATTTTTATATACATTAATTAAATGATATTTACAAAGCTTTTAAAGATTTTGGAATTAATAATTTTCCAGAGAAATAGTTTTCATTAAGATTTCTAATTTTATTTAAAAGTAATTTTTTTTTTTTTTTTTTTTTTTTTTTTTTTTTTTTTTTTTTTTTAAAAAAAAATTCGTTAAAAATCAAATAAATAATTAAAAAAATAAATTAATTGATGATTATATTTATTTCATTTAGATATATTTATTTACATCTCTTGTATATTCTTGAAATCTTTAAATTCATTTGGTAATTCACCCATTAAGTTATTCCTGTTTAATTTACTTCAATACAATAATAGATAAGAAATTAGTATAATATTTTTAATGATTTTTATATTATTTTAATATATATAAATAATTTTTAAAGATAATTTTTAAAGAATTATGATGTATTTATTTAAAATTTTACAGTATTTTTAATGGTAATTGGAAAAAGACAGTTGGTATCTTTTTTAATTCAATATTAGCAATTTCTCTAAAGTATTTATTTTTGTTATTTTATTTTATTTTTTTTAAAAAAAAAAAAAAAAAAAAAAAAAAAAATTAATAATTATTTTTTATTAAAATAATATTTTTATATTAATTAATAATAAAATTTTTACATTTTTTCAATATTTGATAAATTTGGAAAATTTTCAAAATCAATAGATTCAGAATTATCAATATAATATTCAATAATGGAATTTTGTTCATTATTACTATATTTATTATATATATATATATATTTTTAATAATTTGTATTAAATGTAACAAAAAATTGAATATTTAAATATTATATAATTAAAATTAAAAATATTAGTAAAATTTAAAGTTAAAATTAATATATATATATATAAATTTATATAAAGGATGTTATTTTCAATTTATTACTAATAATGTATATATATCATTACATATATAATTTTTTAATCGAATCGTTTTCATCGCAAGAAATACCAAATTCTTCACAACAATCCAAATTTAATGGTTTGCTAACAAAAGTACTAAATTGTTCACAATCTTTAGATATTTTTTTCTTTTCAGAAGTTTGAATTGATAACTTGGATTTTACTTCATTAATTTCCTCTGGTGTACAATTTCTATATAAATTATTATCTACATTAATACAAGAATCTGTTTGATAACATAAAATTGGGGTGTCATAAAAGGTACATTCTGTTTTTTCATTTTCAAATTTTATAATTTTAAAAATAGATGAACTACTTTCAAGAGAACTTTATGTAATAATTATAATTATTATTATTGTTAATATCATTTTAACTCATTTTAATTTACCAAACATAATAAATATAAATATAACTTTGAAATATTCTAAATTTAATTTTTTTTTTTTTAAGTAAAATTATTATAATATGAAAAAATGATATTTACAAATTTTTTAAACTGGATAATTTGAATATTCCATATGGCAATTCTTTCAGATTTGTTTCTTTCAAATTTCTAAATATTTATAATAAAATTATATTTTTCCAAAAAACATTATTATTTAATTAAAAAAAAAAAAAAAAAAAAAAATTATAAAAAAAAAAAATATTATAATTTATATGACTTACAATGTCCTTAATTTATTTAATTTTTCTATTGATTGTGGAATACTTCTTATTTTTTTATTATAGGATAAATCACTATATATATATAGATAATAGTTAGTTTATATATTTTAACTTTTATTGTATATTTTTTGTTTTATTTTTTATATTTTATTTTATTTTAATTTTGATTTTGATTTGGATTAAGAAGATAATGCACTTTCATTATTTTTATTTATAGTATAAATTAATAATATTATATTATTTTTATTTTTATTTTTATTTTTACTTACAGATAGTTTAATTCCTTAAATTGAGTTAAATTATTGAAAATATCACCATTAAAACTATTTCCTTGTAAAGTCCTAATATATATAAATTATAGTTTTAATAAAGATTAAGTATTATTATTAAAAAAAATTTTAATATATTTAATTTTATACAATTATTTAAAAATTTATTTTTTTTTAAAAAAAAAAAATAAATTCACTTACAATGTTTCTAAACTATAATTAACATTTTTAGTTGGAATCGAATTAAATTTATTATTATTGGCGGAACTATGATAATAATAATAAATAATTATAATAATAATAATAATAATAATAATAATAATAATAATAATAATAATAATAATAATAATAATATATATATATATATTATTTATTTTATTAATTTCTTTATAATGATTTAAAATCATAATAATAATAACGATATTAATATATTCGTATATAAAATTATTACAAAATTTTAACCGATTCTGGAATAAATAGTTCACCGCTAATGTGGTTATTATCGAGATATCTTTTAATTATAAATATTAATATTAATATAATTTATAATTATTATTTCAGTATTTTTATTACTCTAATTATTAATATTTATTTATTATTATAGTTATTATCATAATTAGTTTAAATTATTATTACATGTTTTCAATAGAAGGAAATGATAGTATCTTATTCTGGAATTCTTCAGTAATACTATTATTCGTTAAATTTCTATTTTATTTATTAAAAAAAAAAAAAAAAAAAAAAAATGTTTTCAAATTAATATGAAAAATTTTATTAAAAAAAATTTTTTTTTTAATCAACAATTAATTAAATTCTTTTAATATAAACGAAAAAAAATAAATTTACTTACAAATATTTTAATGATGATATTATATTGAATTGATATGGGAATTTTTTTAAATTATTATCACTTAAATTACTAAACAAAATAAATTTTACAATTAAATCATTTAATATAAATACGTATTAATTTATTTATTTATTTATTTATAAATTAATAATTATTATTTTTGATATTTACATGGTTTCAAGAACGCAACGAGGATCAATATCATTTGTAATTTCTGTTATTTTTGATTTATTAATATTTCTTTAAATATATTAAATTTTGAAGCAAATATATAAAAAAATGAAAAGTTTTTAATGATTTGATTATTATTATTATTATTATTATTATTATTATTATTATTATTATTTTAATTAAATATAAAATATTTAATATTTTACAAGGTTTGTAAATTGGTTAAACTAAATAAAACACTTGGTAAAGTATTAATATTAGCTGAAGTTATTTCCCTATATTAAAAATTTTAAAATATCAAAAAAAAAAAAAAAAAAAAAAAAATAAAATAAAATAAAAAAAAAAAAAATTATTTATGTTATTTATTATTCAAAAATATATAAAAGAATTTATTATATATATTACTAATTAATTATATATATTTTTCATTTAATATTACAATTCATTTAATTTATTAAGAATTGGGAATTTACTAAAATCTGTTTTATAATCATTATTCATGTTTCTATAATTCATTAATAAATAATAATAATAATAATAATAATAATAATAATAATAATAATAATAATAATAATAGAAAAAGT